>OZ038478.1:146610757-146660757 GCA_964036315.1 Acanthosepion esculentum | reverse complement strand
TATACGTATATAACTGTACATATATATACACATATAGATATATATACACATATATACAAATATATATATATACTTTTATATAAAATATATATATAAATAAATTAATTAATACATATATACATATATAAAATATATATATGTAAATATATAATGTAATATATATATGTAAATATATCTACAAATATATATATATATAATATATATAAAATATGTATACATATACAGAAATATACACATATATGTACAGATATATACAAATGTATATATATAAATACATATAAAATATAGAAAAATATATATGTATATATATAGACATATATACGTATATATCCGTATACATCAAGATATTTATATGCATCTATAGACAAATTTATTCATACATATATATAGAAGTGTATATATAAATATGTATATGTAAGCATCCATATACATAGAAATAAATATATATATACATACATATAAATATATATATACAAATATATATATATAGACGTATATATTAAACTTTCCATATATACAACTATATATATATATACAGACATATATACATATATATACAATTATACATATATATACATATATGTACAAATATATATAAACATATATACACATATATATACATACAAATATATATATATATATACAAATATATATATACATAAATATAAAATATATATATACATAAATTAAATAATACATATATACATATATATATATGTAAATATATCTATAAAAATATATATACATATATATATATAATTTATATACAAATATGTATACATATACAGCAATATACACATATATGTACAGATATATACAAATGTATATATATATTAATATGCATATACATAAATATATATATACATATATAATATAGAAAAATATATATGTATATATATAAAGATATATACCTATATATCCGTATACATACAAATATTTATATGCATCTATACACAAATTTATATATTTATATGTATATATATATATATATAAAAGTGTGTATATAGATATGTATAAGTATGTATATGAATGCATACATATACATAGAAATAAATATATACATACATATAAATATATATATAGACGTATATATTAAACTATGTATATATACAACTATACATATATACAACCATATATACATATATATACAATTATATATACCTATGTGTACAAATATATATAAACATATATACACATATATATATGCTAATACATATATATATATATACAAATATAGATATATACATACATATACGAATTTATATATGCATATATATACATATATATACAAATATAGATATATACATACATATACGAATTTATATATGCATATATATACATATATATACAAATATAGATATATACATATATATACGAATTTATATATGCATATATATACATAGATATACAAATATATATATATGCATATATATACAAATATATACACACATATATATATTCAAATATGTATATACATATATTTATACAAATATATATATATATATATATTTTCATAAATATTTATATATATATACATGTATGTACATATAATTATATATAGAAATATATATTCATATGTATAAATATACATACATATATATATATATATATATATATATAATTATATATATCCATATATACAAATATATATATATATACATATATATACAAATACATATATACTTATATGTATACCTTATTGATATAAATTTATACACATATATGTATATAAACACATGCATAGATATTCATACATTTTCTTTTTCACGCTGTCACATGATAAGAATCTTCGCCATGCACGAGATAACATCATCGCGTCTTTTGAAATTTAAATGCATTTTAACGTTTATTTAGTTTGTAAAAAAGTAGCAACATAATTACGCTACATGTTCCTAACTGTCGTTCGCCTCGGGACCGGATCACGGCACATCTGGGTATGATCGAGGAGGCGAGAAAGAGCTTCCCGGCCTCATCTCAAGTCGTCATCACTAAGAACGATGAACTTATCAAACTGAATCAGTACTGTTATGGGAGGGTCCCTGTTTTGGTTCACCCCTCCCTATACAGGGCATTAAAATTAACTTTTCCTTGGGATGTCGGCGACTTGTCCCAAGACGGTACTATCAAGACTGCGATGGGCACTGGGTCGATGGATGAAGCTGTTGGTATTCTCACCCCGACTATGTTTCAGGATGACACCCAACCTTAAGGCAAGTGACTCGCAATGCCTTTCCTTTATGGTTAGCAAGTTTGAATGGGCGAGGGCTGAGGTCAGAGTCTCGCAGCATCTCGGTGTGAATGTTTGTTGTTTACAGGACACTCATCTTACTGCCAGCGACTATGAGGATATTCTGTCGAGGAGTTTTCACCTCTACTCAGCTTATTTTGATAGTCGTTCAAGAGGGGTTTCTTGGCTGATCAGCAGGTCCCTGACGGCGTCGTGTTCCCTTGTGTTCGCGGATCCGGAGGGCAGACTTTGTGTCCTGGACGTTACCATAAAGGGAAAGTCTCTTCGTCTCATCGGGGTTTATGCTCCCAACGACCAGGCGGAGCGGGTGTCCTTTTTTCGGCGGGTCGAGCCGTTTTTAGATACGACTCGGCAGGTAATTTTAGCGGGTGATTGGAACGCCGTCCTTGATCCCGAATTATTTCGTAGTGGGTTAAGATCGGGCTCTTACAACCCGGACGTGAAACCGTTTCGTGATTTTGTCGACGGATCTGATCTGGTCGATAAGTTTCGGAACGAACACTCAGGGCAGTTTTAGTTTTAGTTAGGAGAGTCGATGTAGGGCTCTTAAAGTGTCCAAGTTTTTATTCGATAGTTTACTCGGATCATCGGCTCGTCCGGGTGCGGGTAAACTTAGATAAGCCTAAACCCAGAATGACTCGTTACTGGAAATTCAACACATCGTTGCTCGACGTGAAGGATTTCCGTGACCAGTTACTAGCAAGCATACAGCGGGAATTGACGGGCAGTGTGCTTGGGAATAGGTGGTGGGGACACCTTAAGTCGGTCATCAGATCGTTTGCAGCTGATTATAGTCGTCGGCTCAATAGAGATAGATTAACAGCGCAAATGGCAGCAGAGTCTAGATTAGAGGATGTCATCCAGTCGGGAGATAGTGGCAAGTAGCAGTAGCTAGGGCCGAACTGGCCTCCTCGCTTTTCAAGAAGGACCAGGCTCTGGTAGTTAGGGCTAGGTTGAAGAAAATGTCTGCCGAGGCGACTATCATGCCTGCCGAACTGAGGAAAGAGTAGTTGCGCAGCGCGTCAGATCGCTACTTTCCGAGCGTCACATCGCCGGACGGACGACAGATGACTACAAACGAAGGCATCTGCGAGGCGTTTCGGTCTCATTTCCGCGACCTTTTCACCAGGGAGCCCGGACTGAGCCCCGCCAATTTCGACGCTTACCTATCCGACTTTCCGCGTCTCGAGACGGCGAAAGAGGATGTGTGCGGAGGGTCTGTCACCGAGGAGGAAATCTGGGAAGCGCTGAAGCAGGCCGGCTGAGACAAAACTCCGAGTATAGACGGTCCTCCCTACGAGGTGTACTTGAGGCTGTCGCCCGTTTTTGTTCCGCTGCTGGCACTGATGTTCAACCACTGGTTGAGGAATGGGAACATACTCCAACGCTTCACCAGGGGTGTCATCAAGTTGCTACGCAAGAACAAAAGCGGAGGGGATGGGTTAGATAATTTCCGCCCTTTGACTATGCTCAATGTGGCACATTTTGTATTTTAAAATGCAAATAAAAAATAACATGATTACAAGACAATTGGCAAATGTTTTTAAAAAATTTTGACTAAAAAAATTTTGACTAAAAAATTTTGACCCAGATGATGAACAAGTACTAGGTTATCGTACGGACAATATTTATTTCGATATCATTTTCAAATAAAGTCTCATTAGAAATATGAAAAATTTCAAAAGAAAATATGCAGGACGATGTTGTCTTTAACATTCAACACAACATGTTTAAAAGAAAAGTTGCTGCCAAATTACACATATTTATACATATATACATATATACAAATATATATGCATACGTATACATATGCACATGTATACATATTTTCAATTATTTATATATATATATATATATATATACATATAAATATAAATTTCTATATACATACATATATATACAAATATATATATATATATATATATATATATATATATATACAAATATATTGAAACATATATAGAAACAATTATATATATATATATATATATATATATATATATATATATATATATATATGAAAATTTCTCAAAGTTAACTTTTGGAGAAGTCAATATTCATAAATAAATGACTAATGATAATATTCACCACGCGTGACATTAACTGACGTTATTTTCAGTTAACAATATGAAAATAGCGTTCCCTACATTCCATTTGCTAAGAACAATCTGTTATTTGTTTTTATTAATTTTCTTTGTTTAATTAAATTCATTTCTTTTCTTGCTTTGAAATATCCACATTGGACGAAACGTGTCAGCAATTACTGTTTTCCTATAGTCATTTATTTAATAACCTATATATATATACAAATATATATATGCAAATAAGTATATACAAATATTTATATACATGTATAACAATATATTCACATATATATATACATATATATATATAAATATATATATATATATATATATATATATATATATATATATATATATAAATATGTACACATAAATATATATATATATACATATATATACAAATATATATCTATAAAAGGCAGGATGCCCGCACGCCTGTGTGTGTGTGTGTGTAACGAATGCACGCCTGCAATTGTCGACGGATTTGCACCAAAATTTACATTCACATGCCCCAAGTTAGTAAGAAGGCCAAGACCGACTTTGCATTTCCCTACTCCCATCCATAGTGGAAATAATCGATATTTTCATGCTTCTACGGCAGTTTTCATGTAGTTTGCGGTCATTTTTTACTGGCCAGAGTAAGAGCCTATAGCTGGATGCCACGAATAGGCAGAAAGATTCTATTGGCCAGCGTGAGAGCCAACAGCTGACTGACACGAATGTTTACTAACATGATAGCATACAAAAAACGATAGTTTCATTCGTCACAAGTGGGAATAATTCACGTCTGAAATGGCACTTTACTCCAGTTGGCTCATTCACTTGCTTAAATTCAACGTTGATTCTGATTCCACAGAACTGGGTTGGGTGTGAAAAAGGATTTGTTGTTAACATTCTTTTTTCATTCGGTTTTTCAGTTACGAGTCCTTTTTTAAAGCTGTTCATTTTGTTAATTTTTTTTTCGTAACAGATTTATGTTTAATATAGAGCTTAGAAAGAATTCGCAGTGTGAGATATGCAAGAAGTAAGTCATGTAGAAACATCAGCAAGGCAAAGGGCACTCCTTTAAAGGCAAAAAAGGCAAACATATTATAAGTCAAGTGAGAGCGATTGCTGTACGAGTCTTATGATTTTTTAATCAAGCACAGGCAACGTCGGGCTCTGCTGCTAGTATATATATATATATATATATATATATATATATATATATATATACACATATATATATATATAAATATATATATTAATATATTATACAAAAATATATATAAATATATATATATATACAAATACGTATATATATATGTATATATAGAAATATATATACATTTTATTCAAATATATATTTATATATATATATACAAACATATAGACATATGTATATTGACATATATATATATGCTAATTCTTATATATATATACTTATCTGTGTATACATGTAAATATATATATATATATATTCGTATATATATATATATACGCACAAATATTTATATAGAATTTATATATATATATATTCGTATCTATATATATACTCACAAATATTTATATAGAACATATATATTCGTATATATATATATATATATATATATATATATACGCACAAATATTTATATAGAATATATATATATATATATATATATATATATATATATATATATATATATACGTATATTAAATATTTATATATACAGATATCACACATAGGAATTAAGATTACATTAGTTTAATCATAATTTTCACCTCGTAAATTAAAAAAAAAAATTCTGAACAGAGTTGAATATTTCTACAATTACATGTTATCCATACTGGGTATATTGTTGATACAATAGAATTTATTAAGAATAACGTTATTATGTGAGTCAATAATTTTATACATATTTTTTGTATAGGAAGAATTATTTTAATATTTTTCTATTGAAGACTCTACTTACAGAGCAGTTATTTTTTAAATGTTTATTCATATGTTTTAATAACACTTGTACCTAATTTTTGGTCTCAAGTTCGATAGTTTATTTTCAAAAGAATTGTCTGGGTGTGCCTCATTTTACAACCTTTTTTTTATTTTATTGAAGTTATATTTATTAGAGGAAAGTTTACTAAGCTTAGTTCTTGCGGTGATAGGTATCTGTCTTAAAAATGTGTCTGGGTAGTTCGAGTCTACATTAATGTAGTTGCATGTTCGTTCTGGTAAGGTTTAAAGGTATTGGTGTTCGGGTGAAGAGAGCTACCTAAATAATCTACAATTTTTTATTTTAGATGAAATTTCTATCTTGAACCCTACAAACTTGAAATCATTAATAATATTCTTTTGTATAGTTTAATAGTGAGTGGACCATTGCTATTAGGACTATACATGAGTTCATCGTCTCTGTATAGACCTACTTGCTTCGGGTCTACGATTCTACTAAAGATCTCAAGAATATATAGACACACAAAGTCAGCAACCTCGGCCGAATAACAGGCTCCCATGGGGACGTCGTAATCCTTACACTTGCATTTAATCCAGGTGGAATTGTTAAATGTCTATACTGATTTCTTGGCAGTAAATATAACATTAATTTTATCATCAGTTACATCCATGTAGTGTTTTGTAAAGTTTATGCATTGAACAAATAAAGTTCTGGATATAGATGAAAATTAATAATATCAAATGTAATGAAGGGGGCTTGATTTTTGCCACTTATATTACGGAAACATTTAATTGTATCAGAAGATTTCTTTCAAAGATTGGCCCCGGTAGTGATCACAGGTCTATCAGTAAATTTTCTTAAATAATATTTAATATTAAGCCTAGCTCTGATTTAGTTGCCTGAGTCTTATTCGAGAAATTAGATTTATGATCTTTGAACAAAATATAGGCATCTTTTTGTATGGATTTTTCCCATCATAATTCCTATTGTGTGAAATATGTTGCTATGTTTAATTAAAACATTGAGCTCTATCTGTGAATCAGTTTTAATATTTAATATTTAATATTGTATTAATAAGATTCCCTTGGATTATATACCAACGGATTAACACACACAGACACACACACACACAGACACACACACACACACATAAATATTATATATATTAGCTGATTCGGCGTCAGAGAAATAATTGGACTATTCGGCATAGTCGTTTCGGCGACAATGTCTATGACCAGGGGCAACCTCAAAAGAGTATAAAAACTATTCTCTCGTTTTCATTTCAGTTTTATTTCCCTTTTCCGTATTACTTGACGTAATCTTGAGATTGGATGAGACAGATTTTCCCGGCTCTCATCGGTGTGACCTTAGTTTAAAGGAAATGGCTTCGCACGCTCTCCACTATTGTCTTCAGGTGCGCCCTTTCTGAGATTATATCGGCAAGTTGACGGCTCGTATCACTCCCGATAAGCTAGTGTCCATCTATCTCGCGCACTCGTGTGACAATTTGTCGCCCCCGTTCTCCAGGATAAACCGGATGGTGTTTTTTACGTTGCTAGCTGGACAAGAATGGTTGTGTGGACATCGTGAAATGAGGGAATCTTGCAAAATGAACGTTATTTGAGTCAGGACTTGGTTGTTTTCTTCAAACGTCAGCTTATGGTGAAAAGCATGTCTGATCAAAAGCGTTTGATTTCGACAGGTTACTGCGAAAAGTGGGTGACTGAGCTGAACCTGGTTTGTGTAGACACGTCTAGCCTTGATTTTCTCTTTTAAGTTCCCTTAATGCAACCGGGCGGTTTCCTGTGAACCCACACCCCTGGTTAAGATAGATACTATTTGGTGTTGTGTTGTTCCAGGCCTGTTCCCAGCATTTTCTTTTTTTATGATCCATGTCGAGATTCCCAATCTAAAAAAAAATTGTTTTTGTCCCCTGTTTTCATCTCGGTTGGGTCAGTTTTGATTTTTGTCCATTCCGTCACTTATTTTTCCCTCCCGATTCCATTAGCGAGTGTGCTTCTTGATTCTGTCTATCGATACAATACAGCGGTCACTCTTATTATTTTGAGGGGTGGGTGGGTCCTACTAACGTTTGTTTACTTTTAGTATTATCATTGTGTTATATTTTTAGTTATATTTTTAGTTTGGCTTCTGGGTTCATCCCCCCCCCCACCATCATTTCATGTAGCATGAAATTTTAATATATTTTTGGACATTATAATCTTTAAAATTTTTATGTCATTGGTTGTTTAGTTTGTCCCCTGTGCATATGTGGTATTGTGTTATGTGCAGGATTGAGAGGTGATGGATGTGTTCTTGTGGTGAATGAGTAAATTGCAATGAATGAATGGGCCGTGAGTCGGATTAACTACGACTAGGATAGCTAATGAAGCCATTGCCCTGCTTTTTTCATCACCTTCGGACGTGTGCTACAATTTCGTAAAAATTACAAAATAAATACCCGAACTCTTTCACCATCCTGAGTTGTGCTCATTCATTCTTACATTTAAAGGCATTAGAAAGAATGTCAAGTCCGGACAGCCCACTCTGTAAACAGAAGGAATGTCTTTTGGTCCTTGACCTCAATTCAATCTGATTATTCCACCTTTAATAGATTCTATTTCTTTTATAATTTATATTGTAACATTTATTCCCTTGAGTCTAGCTCTGTTAAGGTCAGCTGGTTCTTTTTTTTAACATAACGTGTAAAATTGACGTTACCTTTTTTAATTCCACAATAAATTCAGGTACCCCAAAGAAAATTATTAAATATATATATATATATATATATATATTTATATACATATATATATATACATATATATATATATTTATATACATATATATATATATACATATATATATATATATTTATATACATATATATATATACATACATACATATATATATATATTTATATACATATATATATATACATACATACATATATATATATATTTATATACATATATATATATACATACATACATATATATATATATTTATATACATATATATATATACATACATACATATATATATATTTATATACATATATATATATACATATATATATATATATTTATATACATATATATATATACATATATATATATATATATTTATATACATATATATATATACATATATATATATATATTTATATACATATATATATATACATATATATATATATTTCTATACATATATATATATACATATATATATATACATATATATATATACATATATATATATATTTATATACATATATATATATACATATATATATATATTTATATACATATATATATATACATATATATATATATATTTATATACATATATATATATATATATACATATATAAAAGTGGACATGGAAGTCAGCACTTAGAGGCGACAGTCTGTTTCATGCTAGTGCAATCGTCAGGCGACTAGTGCTGTTATTTTTCTCGGCTGTTTATATAAGGGTCAGTGGTGCATTATGGGTAGTATATTTTGGCGGGTACTTTTACCGGAAGTCGCTTATTTGTTTATTTATTTATGTCAAATTATTTTGCTTGTTTTTTTGTTTGTTTTTTTATTTTTTATCTTATATATTTATTTATTTATTCTTTTGTTTTGATCGGTGTTTTTGGTTAACGTAGTAAAAAATTTTGTTTATATAGCTTATTGTTGGTAGTCTATAATGGCCGCCATTTACCGGAAATCGCTTGTTCGCTTATTTATTTGGGTCAAATTGTTTTGCTTATTATTTTTATTTGTATAACAGTTATAACTTTCGTCCGTTCTTTTGTTTTGATTTTATTTCGCATATTCTAACAGGTGTGGTTTTGTGATTTGTTTGGAGTAGTTTATTTTGCTTATTTTATTGTTGTTTGTTTATATATTTATTTATTTTTCTATTTTAAGTTACGTAGTAAAAATTTGTTTTCATGTCTACATTTTGAGATTAGCTCGGATCTTTTATTTAATAATTTATTTTGATCTGGGAAGGTAATGATAGCTATTTTTTCCTCCAAGCAAAGTTTGCAAGTTTTTGATAGGTTGTTGTAGGCTGATGATTTTTTCCTTATTTTCCAAGATATTTTTGGTGTGGTGTGTGTTTTGTTTTTTATTTCCCAGATATACTTAGAAAGCATTGTGCTGTTCGCATATTTACTATTTGTGAAAGACATTTTGTGTACATAATTTCTTTGTTTCCATGGTCCTTCGGTTACTCCTATGTATACTTTTTCTTCATTATCTGCTGATTTTGTCGTGGCTTGGTAGATTACGTTGTTTTGTAAACAATTACCGTTTAAGGGACATTCGTTTTTTATTCTGCAGTTGCACGTGGGTTTAATTTGTTCGTGTGGTTTGTTAATAATTTTTCTGTTGTGCTTTTTTATTATTTGTGCCATGTTCTCGGTGCAACTGTAGCTGATTTTTACTGTGTTTTTGTTGAATATTTTGTGTAGTGTGCTTGATTCCGGGAAGTGTTTGTGTAAAAGCTTGAAGAATATTTTTCCTATGTTTGTTTTTACGTTTTTGCTGTACGGTGGGTTGAACCATATGATATTTCTTTTTCTGTTGGTCTTTTTTGTGTTCTGTGGTGAGTATGTGAGTGTTGCTGGGAATCCGCTATCTTTTAGGGCTGTTTCGTAGTCTTTCTTGGCTTTGTTAAATATAGATTCACCGGAAGAATTGTCGGAAAGCCTGCGGTTAATCGATTTAGGTATCTGTTTGATTATAGAAGGCGGGTGGTTGGAGTATATATGTATGTACTGTGGTTTATCATTCGGTTTTCTGTATGGTTTGTGTGTGCCTTTTCTTAGGTTGAAGGTGACATCTAGAAAATCTACTTCGTTTAGGTTAGTTTTTATATCTATCTCGAATCCGTTATTTTTGAAGATTTTAATTATTGCTTTTCTAGTTTTATCTGTCTTTTGTTTGTTGCAGTTTCTTAAGATTATGAGACCGTCATCTCTGTAGAGCCCTGTGTCATTTCTATCTATTATTTTGCTTATTTCGTGTAGTAAATAAATACCTACGATTTCGCATGTCTCTGCACCGTCAAAGCTTCCCATTGTAGTGTCAAATATCCCATCTTTCTTTATCCATGCTTCTTCATGGTGAAATAATAATGATTTACGGGAGTGCTTAATGATGTCGATTTTGTTTGGTTTTATTATTATTTGTTCCTGAGCTAAGTTGATGGCCTTATCTAGTGTACGTTCTGTTATGGATGGGTAAAATTCTTTTATGTCTAATTGTAGGAAGTGGCAATTTTGTTTGTTATTTATGCTGTTGAACCAGTCAAGCCATTGACTGGTTCAACAGCATAAATAACAAACAAAATTTATATATATATACACATATTTATATATATATATATATATATATATATATGTATGTATTGTGTGAAATATGAAAACATTCATTCTGTTATTGTTAGAAAACATAAGCAATGAATCCTTTTAATTCTAATAAAAAAAATAAAGAAATTTTTCCGTCTTTGATTACACTATAATTGTTACATTTTAAAAAGAAATTTGGTCCAAACTAATATTTTTAGTATTTATTATTATTATTATTATTATTATTAATATGAATTCTAAGAACAGAGAGGATGTACATGTGGCGTAAAAATATCATCGCTGAAATTAGTCCCGGCGAGCGAAGATTAAATTCTGAACTATTTTTGGCATTCACTTTTGAACAAATGTCCTTAGGAAAGACGTAAATCTGTCTTTTCTCCTCCTCCTCCTCCTCCTTTTTCAGCTACGGGTTAAATAGCAAGAGAAACTTTGCTCTCTTGAGTTTAAGAGTGTTCAAATGAGAATATTACTATTGAACAACTTTCATTATAATAAGACGTGTAAAATGGGTAACTTATAGAAAATATTCAAGTCAAGCATTTTAGAAAAAAATCATTGAAAAAGTTTCGTTATGGTAATAGCTTTAATGTGTGGCTTCTATATAAGCATAAGCAAAATGTTCGACAGTGTTTAATTCGCTAGATAATGCTAAAGAAAATGTTCCATTTTTAAATAAATTTGGGTGGGAAGTGAAAATAAACTATAATAAACTATACAAAAGATGGGTTTTCATCTAAACAAAGTGAAGCTGCGTATATGGTTGGATTGAAAAAGTGATGATTAGCTTTTCACAGAGAACCAAAGTATTGATTAAATAGTTTTCACGGTTAAATAAATGGAACCTAACTGAAACTAATCCTTAAACCTAACCCTTGATGAGAATTATCCAGAATTAATATTTAATCAGGATAAATACACCAGCCTCTCTCAACATTTTTACTATTGTTGAACCCTTGAAATAGTTTTCATGTTGTAGAAAAATAAGGCAATGTGTTGAGGATGCGAGAAACACTTAGCAGGTAACCGATTATTCTCTTAACAATTAAGTGGGGAACAGGTTGAAAAGGTGATAAGGCGTCTCCCCTTTTCACACAGATGGACTCGCCCGAGGTATACATATACTAATACCAGTGAATACCCGGGGTCTGTATGAGAGTAGTATTAGAGAAGGGTAGCACAAGAGTCACCGTCACAGCACCTACACACAGTAAGGAGTCATACCGCGATACTTCAATACCAAGACTGTATATATATTAATGCTACTAACCCGCATTCCTGGATCTACTAACCCGTTTTATCAGTTTGTATTATTACGTTAATATATTTATTTTCCTTATCCATTCCTGGCGTTTGTCAATCATTGATATCGGATTCATCTCGGATTCCACAACAAATGGGAAGAATTAAAGAAGTGAATAATAATGATTGTGGGCACTGCCTCAAAAACCACAGCACTGCAGGTGGTACGTAAGTTCTGGAACAAACTCCACGAAGTGACCGTCTTTACAAGGCCTCGAATCTCCGACGGTTACAAACCGAGTCTCCCCAAAAGCAGACTACTGACATTCCCGTCTCTTTTATTGGCATGAGACGGTTGACAAACCCCGGATCTGGAGAAGATAGACACGTATCTGAGTATGCTAAGTATGCTAACGGAGAAACACTTATGTGACTGTCTTCGACAAACATGTCCGTCCGCGACACGGTGATTCTTTTGCGTCTTATACTAATACGCGTTCGCCACACATATCTCAAGGGACTACCGCATAAAAGTTATTACGTAACATTATTAATATATATCTCTTTTATATTCTTATCATATTTCAACTACGGGTGAGATTCTTTCTAAAAATGCTTGATTTGAATATTTGGTATAAGTTACCTATTTTACGCGTCTTATAAAAGGAAAGTTGTTCACTAGTAATATTCTCATTTGAACACTCTCAACCTCAAGAGAGCAAAGTTTCTCCTGCTATATTTTCCGACTAGTATTTTATTTTAATGTACTTTTTTGATAAATTTATTTACTGATACACCTTTCAGCTGCATCAGTTATATTTCCTATCCTTGAATATAAAATGGAATTGCCAATTAATGGGCAACCATAGAAAAATAAAAATTTCTATTGAAATTTTTCATTTACATATTCATTATTCAAATAATCGATTTCCTTTTAAATAATTCATAATTCGAAGAACAAATAAGATTTCTTCAAGATAGTTTTTGGATGAGTTCTTGCCCGGAAGAAAGCGGCTTAAAAATTTTAGGAAAATAAGGTAACTCTTAACAGCGATGCTGTTCTAACTATGGATCCGACAGTGATAAAAATCATAGCCTCACCACGGCAGTATTGCTGCTGTGGATTCCGTAAGAAATGGACATTTTACTGGGTAGAGTTGCCAATGTTCAACTGCTTTTGAAATCAGAATTATTGATATCTTAGACTGGTTGCGAAACCAAATTTAGAGAGCCTAGTCTATCCTGCTATTCAAGTAGAAATGGATACATAACTTTCCCAAATGGTGTCTGTGTGAAAATGAACGCAAAACTTTCGGCTCGTCGGAGGTGGGATCGTCATGTAACCCGACTTCAGTTCCGATAACCAGGAAGCTATGTTCACATCCACTCCCGTAGGCAAAAGGAAAAATTCCTCATTTGCCTTTCATCTTCACTGGTTTTTTTATGGCAATATAAAGACTAATTTCTTTTCATCGGAGCGTTGTAGTCCTGCTCTAAAAAGGATTAGCGGATGAAGAATGAATCGGAGGAAACACAATCAAAACTACAAAGATGGGGACAAAAGTTTGAATAATTCATGGAAGAAAGATAATATTTGATCAATATATAGACACACACACACACACACACACACATGTATATATATATATGCGCTCATAAACAAAACGAATTGGATCATTGTAGAAATCTGTGATCCAATACACTTGCGGGTTTAATTGATTGAGGAAATCGATTGATGATTACAATACATGTAAGACATAATGACTTTACATCGTTACACATTACTCCATTCAATAATTTAAAAAAATAAACATTACAAAAAGAAGATCAAAATACAACAAATATTTCAATGTATAAAAAAGACCTACCCGATCTTGTCCAGCGCTTAGGGTTGCCGTTTGTAACATTTCAGAACTTTCACTAGGACTGAAAATATCAGTATCGCAATATGGACTTGCTTTTGGACTCCGAAACGTACTGGTACCTTCAGGATTATTCTCCGTCGATAAAGGCGTGAGCTCAAGACCAGTGGATATGTAAGATGATGGCATACACTGGGAGGCTGGTGAATGGCACCTGCATACATCCAAGGGTTCCATAGGATTTGCGCCATTGCGCGGGTATCTTCGGTAATTCCATGCGATAAGACATATTTCCAACACTAAAATTAGTACAACAAACAGTATAATGGTGTTCAGAGTTATAACAATGAATAAATAATTGTACGAAGTTTCCTTGTCGTCGGGTTGGAGTCCAGATAAATTGGAGCTTTTATTACTGATTAACCGGGACATTGACAAATTTGCTGTGGCTGATTGGACCGTAACTTTGCTATCTTTCACAATAAACTTTAATTGGTACTGCGTGTCACTGGGCTGGTTTCCCGTGGAATCATTATCCATGTCTTTGACCATCATACCCTTCTTTTCTTCTACGGTGTTATTCAATTTAGGAAAAACAAAACATAAAGGAAAAACAAAAAAAATGAAGGAGATAAGAACGGTTATTGTAAACATTGTCATATTGTCACCAATTTATTTTTCTCTTTGAAATTGCTCTGTTTATCCGGATGGCTGTTTTCTTACCTGCCATAGAGAAAAAAAAATGGTCGTTAATGATGTCATTCAAACAAAAAGGCAAATTAGATTATTGTTAAACCAACCACATTTGTGCTTGTTATTTCCATAGATGGAGTACGGGTCACTGACTTTAGAGGTTCCCCTTCACATTTATTCTCTACTAGCAGCATGGCCCGGCGTTGCCCGTGCTTGATTCAAAAATCGTACAATTCATATAGCAATCGCTATCAATCGACTTAAAATATTTTTGCCCTTCCTTGCCTTTAAAGGGGTGCACTTTACCGTGCTGATGTTGCGACATGCCTTACTTCGTGACTATCTCACACTGCGAATATTTTCTAAGCTCTATACTAAAAACCGAAAAACCGAATGAAAAATGAATGTTGACAACAAATACTTTTTCACACCCAAACCAGTTCTTCGGAATAAGAATCAACGTTGAGGTTAAGCAAGCGAATGAGCCAATTGGAGTAAAGTGCCATGCAGATTTAAATTTTTCCCACTTGTGACGAATGCAGCTATCGATTTTTTTACATGCTAGTATCCTAGTTAATATACGTGTCAGTAAGCTGTTGGCTCTCACGCTGGCCAATAGAATCTTCCTGCCTATGCGTGGCAGTCAGCTATAGGCTCTCACTCTGGCCAGTAGAAAATGGCCGCAAACTACATGAAAACTGCCGTAGAAGCATGAAAAAAATCGATTATTTCCACTATCGATGGGAGTAGGGAAATGCAAAGTCGGTCTTGGCCTTCTTACTAACTTGGCGCATGCAAATTTTGGTGCAAATATGTCAAAAATTGCGGCCGTGCATTTGTCACACACACACACACACACACACACACACACACACACACACACACACACACACACACACACACACACACACACACATCCTGCTTTTCACAGATAGAGATAAATGCATATGAAATTGTTATTTATTTAGTTTCGTTTACATATGATTCTATTGATATAGAAATTATTGGTTACTATTGCTCCACATCGAAATGCAGAGTTTAAGTAATTAAATTATTTCATATTAGAAACTGGCCTCGCTGAGACATGTAATCGATATTACAACTTATATATACTTTTATACAATTAATGGATAAAAATCCGTTAATTACTCCGACATTATTTACTATAAACGCTATATTTAGTGGATACGCGTGTGTAAGTATACACCTCTGTGTTTTTTTTTTATTTTTTTTTTTTTTTACAGTGACGGGCCGTGAGATCCAAAATCTTGATAAAGAAAATATGACTCCCAGTTGTCGGCGTGGGAAGTGGAATCTGCGAGAAAATAGAACAAAACAAAAAACCTGTTGATATGAATTGGAGATTTTGATTAACTGATTTGGATTTTTTTTACAGTTTATAAACCTTTTGCAGATTATTTAAAGCCTGAAAATATTTTTAGAGTGGAAGAATTTTTGTGAGACAATACTAATTTACTGATACAAAACCTACTAATTAACCCATAGATGGGAGGAAAAGAGGTGGATTTGTACATTTCCCAAGAGTATTTGTGTGCAAGTGAATATAACGAGATCGACTGGAATTAGAACTCGAATCTCCAATTTCTAATTCTGAGCCACTAACCATTACGCCACCCACACATCTAAGTTTACAGCACCTGGTATTACCAAGCGGGCCCCGATCTAGGTAATGACTAGGGTTGATCGTACGAAAACCGGTGTATTAAAGTGAACTTAAGCCAAGCCGATTTCAAATTTTCAATTCTATCCGTTGATTTGATATTTTAATTAAGATAAAATGTTGATTGCAGTCATTTAACCGACTACAAATAATTGACTTAAAAATTCAACCAGTTCCAGAAACGTTCGAGTTTCCAATTCAAACGTCCTATCTATGTTTTGAATGAACATCCCTGTAGAAAATATGTGAAGTCGCTCTGAACTCTTCAGCCTTCTCCGTGGCTTGGTATTCAGAATCGTTCTTCTACGAGACTGGCTGCCATCTAAGGCTACATAGTCCAACCTATTCCATTTAACCCATAGCTATGAGTTTGAGGAGATTGTTTCGTGATTTTCTCAAGGGCGTTTTTTGCGAAAGGGATCGTAACAAACAAACTCGGAATTTGAATTCGCTGATTTTATTTGTTGCGCCGATAACCATTACACTGACTGCATATCCTCTACAAATCAGATTGTCTTAGCGAGCTGACAATTAGGAAATCGGTAGTAAGGTAATTATAATAGCGGATGTGTTCGAAAAGGGCCCTGAAGACATAAATCATATAGATAAAGCAATTCGGTCATTATTCTATTTTCAGATACGAGAAGAATTATTATCCTTTAAATACTGAAGTGAAACAGCAAACATTTATAAAAGAAGTAATAGAAAACAAGATTAGATTCTAGTGTTAGCTAATTAATTACTGTAAATAGAATTGTCTTGTCTAGTAACCAAACATTTTATCTCTACCATGAAGTTTATAAAAGAATTTTGTTAGTTTTATCAAAACGTTGTAAAATGAATTTAAAATCAATTACTATTAACGTATACATTCAGTAGTCAAAATTTTCTATAAGAGCAAACGGTACGTTTCGCTTCTTTTTAAAAACTGGTTGGACGTTTTCTTTCAATTCAATTCTAGCTGTAAATGTGTTGCATCGTCCCAACCCGGTCGAAATACCTCCCGAAATTGATTATGTAATTCTTCCTTTAACTTTGTCGGAGCTGATGGTCCACCGTCTAACATTTTGCAAAATGATCTGATAGATAGGTCCCAAGCGTCGATTTTTTGCATCCAGTCTGTACCCACAAGATTATCTGTGTCTTTCATTACCTATATCTTGAGTTTTTTGTTTTCCCGTGAAATTTAACATTTACGATTATTTCTCCTTCGAATTTTATACGCTTTCCTGTCACCGACTTAGCAGTTTTTTTGTGTATGTAACATGGTTGGTCTGTTAAGCTTTTTCCATGTCTGTAGGTTAATTATCGTTAGATCGGAACCCGAGTCTAGTTGCAATTTTATCTTTTTATTTAAGATTTCAAGTTCCACATATTTCCTTATGTTGGTATTGTCTTCGTCATGCATCCTAGTAGCTCTTATTCTACTAGTAGCTTTTCTATTCCTACGTTGGGATGCCTTGTGCCCCATTTTTCCACACACAAGACAGTTTTTATATTTATTTATAGTTATTTTATTTTATTCCAGTGTAGTCCTTCACATCGATAACATACAGTGTTGTTCATGATGAAGGTAGTCTTTGAGTATAGAATCCAGAGGATAGCAGTGAAAATTTCGAAGACAGTAGGGAAGCGTAGTTCAGGTTAGCAGTGGATATCCCGATAAAATAGCAGAGCGTAGTTCTTCCTTCTGTTCTTTTGCCTGACAGGTTGGCATTCGATATTCGGAGAGAGTAATCAAAATGGCCGCCTTTATACAAGACGGATTGAATATTTTACGCCTCCTAATTGGTTAACATTCTCTTGAGGAACTATAAATTGAGTCAAGTCAATTGGGTTTGCTCACTAGTCCATAATGTTTTTTCTCACTAGTCCATAAATACACCCACCTTGTGTACTAGTGTTTTCTTTGATTATTGTGGTCCAGTACTGACTGCTCACAAAAAATGTTAAGTTGGTTCAAAGTTTAGTATATATTTGTACACCCTTTTTGATCTCATTCTTTCCTTTGCAGTTTTGCATTTTTCGTTTTTAACTGTTTTATGTTGATACCCTTCCCTTCTGTTACTTTATTCATTGATTTCGTTTGTATTATTTTTGTGTTCTTTTTGTTTGTTTTTTTGTTTAGTTGTCCCGGAATTTGGTGCGATTTTCTTTGGTTGATTTCATTTTTGGTTTTTGTTTATTATTTTGTTAAATATTATTGTTTAAAAATTTCCTTTTAAAAAGAAAATTTTCTAAAAAGAAAACAAAAGGAACTGTTTTCTCCGTCATAATAGTGTAAATTTCTATTATGGCGGTGTCAAATGATATACCGGATACGCAACCGGATACTCAACCGGAGACTCAACCACCAGAAGAAGTTAAAAAGTCGGCCTGGACAGAGAGTCGGCCGAAAAAGAACTCCAATTATTATGAGGAGTAGAGGAAAAAGTTCGAAACGTTCACCAATGGAAGTGAACTTTTAGCTATTCAGGAAGCTTTCGACAGTGTTAATTTCAAAACAATTTCCCTGCTGACGGCCGACATTAAGAATCGGAGTTTGATTGGTGTCAGCAGGGAAACGATGGACGAGGCTCTCAAAAGCCTAAATATCACGCCGAAAATACTGGCAAGAAGGACAAGGGCTTTGTGGAACCTTCTTATGTTTTCGGAAGAAGAAGCACGAAAATTAGCCGGGACCTTCCCGACACTCCGGCTTCAGACCGAGTATATGGGCGCTCGGAGGACCAATGTAACAGTACCCATAGACATCATTGAGGACCGTCTGGGAGTTTTCTTCGCCCAATACGGGAAGGTGGAGAAAGTGGCGACGGTGATAAGTATAGTTGGAATAGCAACGGGTGATGTTACAATAGAGATCACCTTAACGCAGCAGAATTTCCTGGACATCCCAAATATAATCACATGCAGAAAGAGGAGGATTCTGGTGGTAGTCGCGGGACGAAAACCTTTCTGCTGGACCTGTGGAAAACCTGGGCACATGGCCAAGGTATGTCAAGGAGCTAACGTGACCCCACAACCGGCAGCAACAGCAGCTTCAGCACAACCGTCAACAGCGGAAGTCACTGATCCTAACAAGACCCAGAACGAGGGTTGGAAGGAGGTGACTAGGGGACGTAAATCAAGGGCTGGTGCCTTGCCTCCCCAGAAGGAAGCTACACCAGAGAAACAGCAGCAGCAGCAGGAGCAACAAGAGCAGCAGTGGCAGTAAAAAAAACAACAGCCGCAAAAGCAGCAACATCACCAGCATTCAAAGCAGCAGAAGCAGCAATCGCCTAAGAAGTCGGTGGCAGAAGAGCCACAGAAAAACAGCAACCCAAAAAAAGGCAAACACAAAAGCAGCAGCAAAGTCCAGACAAGAAGGTACCGAAGAAGCCAGAAAATGAGATGGAGGGGGAGGAAGTACCTCTGTCACGGTCCTCTTCGAAAAGGATGCGAGACGAGGAGGAAGACGAGGAGGAGGAAATTGAGGTCCAAATCAAAAAGCACACTGGACGAAGCAGGGAGGGGAGGACCAGAGAAAGAGTCAAATGCGTATCCGCCCCTGCTTCGCCAGTGAAAGACTGCAGCCCAGCTGAAAAGAGTCTCCCTGTGTGCCTTCCACTCCATCTCACCACTCCTTCACCCCCTAACACACCAACGCCCACAGCTCCTGATCCATCGCCTCCCCAACCATCCTTTTCCAAACCTAACCCTGCGGCCACTTCCAACCCACCTCACCCGGACAGGGAGAAAAAGCGGAAGAAGAAACTGTTCGCATCAGCAAACGAAATATGTAGAGTGGATAGAGACGAGATAGAGAAGAATCTCTCCACTCGAAAAAGGTCTCTGTTGGGGAATTTATTCAAGATAACATCGGTGGACGGTAAAACGGTGGAGGACCCCAAAAACTTCCCCAATGCCCCAAGGGTCATTGGCCTAATTAGAGACTCTATGTGTTTAGGTTTTTGCATTAACGCTGTTTTTTCTTTGCAGGCCTAGAATTGTCTATTAAGATAGCCAGCTTGAATGCGAGGGGCTTGAGAGGTCAGAGTAAGGCTGACCGCCTGCATCGGGATCTCTTGTCTTACGGTGTGGATGTTGCCGCGATCGGAGAGACTCACTTTGTTTGCAGTTTCGATGCGTGTGTGCTGGAGGATGACTTAGTCGTTTATTCAGCATATGGGGACCGGTTTGCCAGAGGAGTTTCTTTGTTAGTCAAACGTACTTTCGATGCGAAGGTACACCTTGTGCATACCGATGCCGAGGGCCGGTTAATCGTGGCCGATATTGCCGTGAAAACTGGTTCTTTTCGGGTCGTTGCGATTTATGCGCCGAACGACCTGGAGAAGTGCTTTTCCTTTTTTTGGTGGTTGGGGCTGTTCCTAGTCGATTCATCGCGCCTAGTTTTAATGGGGGACTGGAATGCCATCCTGGACCCCAAGTTAGACAGGGGCGGGGCTCTAGCGGGAGTAGGGCGATCGTAGCCTGGTTGATCTGATCGACGTATTATGGTCTCATCGATAGACACAAGGTCGATCAGCGAAATGTGGACGTGGGCTCCTAGCTGGCCGTCTGTCAAGTTGGTTAGCTACATTGACAGAATGTTAGTTCGTAGTGCCGACATAGACTTGTTAGATTGTCCCACGTTCCACTGTGTAGGCTACTCGGATCACAAATTCGTTAGTGCACGGGTGGCGTTAGAACATAGGCCAAGAATGGCTGGTTAGTGGAAGTTCAATCTGCCTTTACTGGACAGGCGGTACTTCCAGGAACAGGTAATTAGCTTAGTGCAGCGGGAGCTAGTAGGGGCGGTCATCGGGAATAAGTGGTGGGAGCGACTTAAGGATAGAATTAGGTCTTTCACCACTGATTTCAGCAAACGGCTCGCTCTAGATAGAGCTGATAAAGTGAAGACACTTAAGGCTAATTTTCCCGGGCGGAGGCTGGGGGGATCCACTAGAGATAGTCCTAGGGAGGCCCTGCAGCGTTCGAATAGCGAGACCTACATGGGTCAGGTAATTAGGCATAAGTTAAGTAAGATGTCTTCTGAAGCTGTGAACCTGGACGCAGATCTGCGTCGGGAAGAAGTCCGTCGAGGTGGTGATCGTTACATTCGTCAAGTCGAAACCCCGGAGGGGCGTACTCTGTGGTCGACTGACGACATGTGCGTGGCGTTTCGGCGGCATTTCGAGAGCCGCTTTACCAAGGAGCCTCGTCTCCGTGAGGAGGAGTTTCGCAGTTATTTGGCTGACTTTCCTCGGCTTTCTCCGACTGAAGCATCTAGTTGCGAGGGAGAGATCACGGAGGGCGAAGTCTACGAGGCACTGAAGAAGGTTGGCAGAGGCAAGTCACCCGGTCTGGATGGTTTGCCTTATGAATTGTACTTGATGCTGTCGCACATCTTTGTTCCGATTTTGACAGCAGTGTTCAACAACTGGTTTCGGTTGGGGTCCAGCCCCAATCGTATTTCCAGGGGTATGATCACTCTGTTGAAAAATGGCAAGGGTGTTGGGTGGAAACTAGACGATTATAGGCCCATAACTCTTAAGATTAAAGTTAAAGATTATGGACAAGATCCTGCTCCGTCTTCCCCATCTCCCTCCCCATCCAATCCAAAAGTAAAAAAAGAGACAATTTCCGAGGGGGGAGAAAATTTGTGTGGTGGACAGAGAGCGTATTGAGAGGGACTTTCCTCCCAGAGGAGAACCCTCTTGAGGCCTCTTTTTAAGTGTACCTCTGTTGCTGGCAAGTCAACAGAGGATCCAAGGAGCTCTCCTGGAGTTGTTACATTAATTTGGAATACCGGGGAAACCTTAAAGTCTGGGAGTATCTGGAAGAAGCTAAGGATGCGTTCCCAAAACTGAGGATGGTGCAAACAGAGACACCAGACCTGAAAAATGATCACATTATTGTGCAGGGAGATTTTGCTGGGAAGTGAGGAGGAGGCAAAAAGTCTGGCGGTGAGCACATTGACCACACAGTCACTAAGGCTCCAGACAGAATACTTGGGCACTAGGAAAACGAAGATCACTGCCCATGGAGTGCCCGCCGATATCAATGAAGACCGGATGGGGGCATTCTTTTCTAAATTCGGTCCAGTGGAGGAGGTGTCTTCCATCTTTGGCCAGTCGTGCATTGCAACTGCGGACATGGTAGTTCAGGTGATCCTTGACAGACAGGCCTTCAAGAGCATACCAAATGTGCAGATGTGGAGGAAGATGCTGTTGGTTGTGGAGGGACGCAAAGCATTTTGGGGGGGGTGCGAGACTCCGGGAAATATGGCAAAAGCATGTCACCAAAAAAAAACTCAGCCTAGGGCCCCTCCAGCAACATTGGTACCAACTTCGGCAGCAACAAAGGCTGTGCCTAAAGAAGTGGAAAAAGAAAAGGCTCTTGATGGGAAATAGAAGACGGTGAAGGTGTCGTAAAAAGGAAAGGGCAGCCCCCACCAACAGGAAGCTTCGACCCCCAAAAAGCAGCGGCAACTCCAGGAACGGCAGCCACAGTAGCCACAAAAACAGAAGGGGCCCGAAAAAGAAAAGCATCCGGTAAAACAGGCCCCTAAACAACAGCATCAGCCACCGCAGCAGCAGAAGGCTCAGCAGCCGCTGCGCGAGCAAGGTCAAAAGCAGCAGAAGCCGCAGCAAGAACAGGAGCAGCAGAAGGACCAGCGGCAGGAGCAGCAGCAGCAGCAGCAAAGTCAAGATGTACAGCAGCCGCAACAGGAGCAGGAGCAGAAGGAAGAAAATAGCAAGCAGCAGCAGCAGTCGGAGGGCGAAATGGAGGAAGAACAAAAGCCTCCTCCTAGTGCCTTTTTGTTAAAGAAGAATAGAGAGGAAGAAGAAGAGGCCGTGCCTGAGCAACATATCAGCAGGTGGAGGGCGGATAGACACGTGGACCAAACCAGGTAACTATCCCGTCCTGCATCCCCGAATCGAGTATCCCCACAAACCCGAAGTCTTCCTGCCTCCCCCTGCCGGTCTTCGTCTCCCGCTCCTTCCACTTCCTCGACCCCACCAAATACTTCTATTCCACCACATACAGTTACCCCTTCCCCTCCCATCCCAGATAAAGAAAGGAAAATAAAGAAAAAAAGAATACAATTTCCTGGCCCTGAGCGGAAATGCAAAATGGACAAGAAAGGACTTGTCAGCGCACAGAAAAGCCCGACTAGGCCCACTCTTTAAACTCACGGCCGTAGATGGCAAGTCGGTTGAGGATCCCCGGAATTTCCCTCAGGACCCTGGTATCATTCCTTCATTAGAAACGCAGGGGGTGGGGGAAGTTGAAAGTTTAGCACTTTCTTCATGAGTAGAGGGATGTTTTCCCGGGAATCAGAATATTTGAGACAGGAATTTTAGAACTCAAAAAACACTCTCATACACACACACGCACATATATATATATATATATATATATATATATATATATATATATATATATATCAGGCGGTCCTTCTTTCCTGACATTCATCGAATATTAATACACCAAACCCAGAACTTGGAATGTAGGTCCGTTGTCTTCTACCCGAAAATGTTCAAAAGGTAAAAATCTCTCTCACACGTTCTGGTACCTTTGTTTACCACTAAGATTTACACGTGTTTTTGTTTTTTTTTCATCACCACTGCCAGTCGCCGCTAGCAAAGTTAGTGTGTTACAAGATTTTAAAGAATCGCAACAGTGTTACAAGTTAGTGACGCCGATGACTGTGACAGCCCGAATGTCGAAACCAGAAGCACATGAACCCTGTAGTCAGACAGATTGACAGAAGAGATGAACGATCAGTTGGTTGGGTGGTGAGTAACCGGGTTTGTGATATCGCAATGAATAATTAATAGATCGCTACAAATGGAAGGTGAAAGAAAGGAGGAGCAGAAAATGGAGATAAGAAAAAGTCGTCGTCGTAGTAGTAGTAGAAATAGAAGTAGAGAAAAAAATTAAAAACTAAAGAAAATGTTTAGGGAGGAAAAAACTAGGTTGTAATAAAACATAGTAAAAAATGTGTTGCGTGAGGGCGAAATCGGTCGGCTGGTTACTTTTTTTTTCAATCATGAATGGTATAGCTCGTCTTGCTGTTTTTATTTCTATAATAAAATCCTGAACCCCTAAGAAAATACTGAAATATCTTAAAACTCGGTACCAATTGGATTTAATTTTCAGATTGAATTCCTTACTATTGATTAAAAGTAAAATAAAATCAACTCATGAAAATATAACATTCCTTCAGTCTTGTTTAAATAATATGGTTTGTCCTTCGTCTATTTTGTTTAAAACGAAAAAGGCCCATTTACATGTAGGACAGAAGATAGAAAGGGCGTTAACCAGAAATTTGGATAAATTAACACTTATTCTGCTTATTACAAGACTAAATATTTACACCTTTAGAGGGAATCAGTGAACAATCTTTCATATTGTGATAAAATCCGTTTTTCAAGGTACGTTGGAATTGTTCAAGACCCATGTTGTAAAAGACTGTCGACTCAATTTCGCAACAAGTTACAATGTTTCATATATAAGAAATTTAGTTGCTCTGCCAATTCTGATGTTATTGGGAAGTTTCTTAATTTGTCTTGTCAATATAATCTGTAACATATAGCAACGGGGGAAATTGATAGAGAATGAATAATGAAATCATAACACCTTGTCTGAGAACAGAAACTGAAATAAGAAAGTTGACTAACATATCCACTTGGGTGTTTTATATGACCCGAAAGACGTGAGCAAGGATAGTGAGAGTTTTAGAGGTAGATAACAAAGTGAAAATGTTACAACAAGGCGATGTTGGGATCAGTGATAATAATGAAGAATGAGAATTAACTGAAGAGTGTTCATGTTCCTTTATTCCGAGGATTACCTTGTTTCTTCATTTTAAATTGGCATAGTCCGATATATATATATATATATATATATATATATATATATATATATATATATATATATGTACATAGAGTACAGGTAATCGATCCGTTGGTATATAATCTGGGTGGATCCTAGTAATATTAATTACTAAAAGTGATCCACAGAGAGCTCAATCTTATTATTTTAACAGAGCATATGTATTTTTAGAGAACAAAAAATTACCTCAACAGAGAGATAGTCTATTTCAAGCCCGTATATGTTAACTTTTATATTTATTTATCTATATGTGTGTGTGTGTGGGCGTATTTCATATATCTATCTATCTATCTATCTATCTATCTATCTATCTATCTATCTATCTATCTATCTATCTCGGTCCTTTTCCTATCTATCTATCTATCTATCTATCTATCTATCTATCTATCTATCTCGGTCCTTTTCATATCTATCTATCTATCTATCTATCTATCTATCTATCTATCTATCCTTACTCAATTTACCCGTCTAGCATTCATATCTGCGTTGACTTCAATATCCACCACAAAGTGTGGTTAGTCCACTCCAACATAATCAATGATGGGTCGAAGAATCCACTTGTGTCTCGGACGCGTCGAGACACGTGGCGAACCTCCTTGATGCCTTTATAACTTCCTGTCCTGATAATTGCTTACTAACAGCTTTAGGCACCTAGGCTCGTAAAACCATTCCCTAATCAGATTGTCCAGATTGATGCCATGATTAAGGCATCCCTTGGTGTACCATTTCGTAGAACGATCTTTCAATACCAGAAGGCAGAATGGACTAATGCCATTATCTCTGAATGGATCCTTTCTGGTATGGAGAGTTTTACCCCCCCCCAAAAAAAAGAAATTCCAACAAAAAAACAATCATCTCTGGTTCACACGTGAACGCGCTGCAACCATAACTCACCGGAACCACTACTTCAATATTTATCGCAAGCAGCGAAATAGTTTGGCCCTTACGGTATTCAGAACTCCCCGAAATTGCTTCAAAAGAGTTATAGAAAACACCAAGTGTAGTTACTTACAAGCAGTCCGGACCTTTGTTGAAAACAAACAAATTGGATCCCGAGAATTTTGAAAGATCACCAACCAAATCATGAACAGAGGCAAAGCGGCTGTTCCCACACTTATAAATGTCCCCGAGGTCATATCTTCCTCGTCAGGCAAGGCGAATATCTTAGCTTCGATCTTTACCTTAAACTCAACTTTAGACCATCCCCATCCCAACACAGGCGTTCCCCATTGGTCACTCTCGGAGCAACCCGTTTTTTATTTACATAAATCATCAACAAAAATTATACTAAGATCATTTGTAAACACCTATTCTGATAATAGGACTATATACGAGCGAACCTCTAAAATTCTTGACAACCAGAGATTGGCAACTGATCACACTTCTGATATAGCACAAACTACCCAGTGGGGTAAAAGCTGGCTGGTTACATTCAATGCTTCGAAAACTAAACTAGTTCATTTCTACCATCGCTAATCGGACCCCGAACAAGTGACGATGAACGGAGGTCCTCTTGGAACTCATACATACGATACATTGCTAAGGATGCAGGTAAAATGCTCGGCTCCCTGTACCGCTCCAATAAGTACTTCTCTCCTCCTTCTATCCTCTACCTTAATAAGAGCCTTATCAGGCAAAATATGGAATACTCTTGTCATATTTGGGCTGGTTCTGCCTTAACCTATCTCTCCATCTATAATGACAAAAAGCGTCTCTGAGCCCGTGTGGGTGACGAATTATTTCCTACCCTCCAGCCTCTCTATCAAGGGCAGGATGTAGCAAGGCTCTCTCTGCTCTATCGCTACTTCAACGGAAAGTGTTCGGATGAACCACATTCCCTGGTACCGCCAGTTCAAACCTTCACGCGAAGGACACCTCATCTCATTTGCATAGTAGCAAACCACCCATATACCCTCTGTATTTTATCGGCGTAATGTAGGTTCTACTCAAACAGATTATTCCCACAAACTACTGCCCTGTGGAATAGACTCCCAAAAGTGTTCCTCTGATCACAACAATCTTAACCTGTTCAAGACTAGGGTTAACCGTTATCTTCCCCTCCTATCCACCCAAATCGCCTCAATCGGCCCACAAATAAGTTATTCCAAGAACAAATTCTGAAATTGCTGATATTTTGTGATCCTGGTTTGAAAAAGCATCTCCCACCCCATGCCTTTGTATATTAGCTTTGTGGAAAAATTTAATGTCTCTTATTTGGCGAAATAATGCTTGAATAGAAAAGTGAAAATCAGTTTTAATATTCTCTGTTCAATGTTCATTTACATGTGCTGAGACAAAATGGCAGTTAATAGGCTTTTTAATTTTAGCATGACAGCACCAGAAGCGATGATGATTGATAAGAAAATTGAAATAATTCGGTTGGAAACAAGACTTGCTTGGAATGGCATGCGAAATTAGAAATGGATTCCAACTTACATAGAGTATGCTGTTGTATATCGCAACAATTTGGAAGTGATGAATTAAAATCACTTTTGGATGCTGACACTTTCAGTTGTCAACTCCTCAATGGGATGAGAACAATTTTTAAAAACCGATGCATTATGAGAGAGACGTATTTGACTTAGTAGAGAGAAGTATTTGAGAGGCTTAAACAAGGTACACATATACGAGATGTGAAAGATTTCGTAAAAGGTTTCCAGAGGAGACGAAAAGGGGCTTGACTACAATAATCAGTAGAGAGGAAAATTATGATTGGATATCAGGCAACATAAGAAGCGAAATATAAATGAATACGAAACGATTATACCTCGAGAATTGAGTGGGTTTGAAGGGCGTACAAGATTAGGAATCGTTGAAGCCTGATATTGTCGTCACATTTGAAATATCAGTGCCGCAATCAAAGAATAAAACGACGTGAATGATAAACGCAAACCGCACATACGCGCACACACACTAACACTCACATACACACACATTTTATTTTTTATTATAGACATGAACACCTGAGATATCTTTCGGCGTTTCTCAGCATGTTCTCTCACATCTACGTAATCCCGAACACAGGAGTTTCTCAGTCGGTTCGAAAGAGTCGGCTATTGGCCAACATTTGAAGGACAAACAGGACTGTGCCTCTGTTTATCAGGACACTTGGTTTAATGTCCTGCACAGCGTCCAAACCGAATTTCATTTACGTGTTTTGGAAGCAGTATATTTAAAATTACATCAACCAAATTTATGCAGGCAGAAATACCATTTCACAAGATCATTAAAACTCTTGGAAGGGTTGCGAGTTAAAATATTTTTCCCTTTTATTAACTCTTTCTGAGCTGAGATTTACACCCCCCCTTACTTTTTAATTATATTTTCAATAAATGTAATTCTAAACGAGCTCGAACTTTTCTTCTATTTTAGTAAATATTTCAATATATGTGTCCCCTTTATACTAATAAATAATATGCCAACGCGTTACCTATAAATAAGTGTTTACCGAAAGATATCTCATGTGTTCATGTCTATAATAAAAAGAAAAAAAAATTCGATTAATAAAATGGCGTACCTGTTGTTTCAATCTATTCCGAGGTTCTGATGGTACAAGTCTTTCTTCATATATCTCTCTCTCTCTCTCTATATATATATATATATATATATATATATATATAAAATATATGTAAAATCTATATGGACCATCACAAAATATTTATCTATGTTGTGACGTTTAAAGTGTTAGCGTTGCAATCGTAGAATAACATAATTTACATCACACACACTCACACACACACACATACATGTATTTGATTGGTGCATAATTATCAGGCGTTTTTGTAGACTAGTTATTGGTTAATAAAAATTGTTTTCTTTTCTTTTTTTATAGAAATATTTTATTTTCAGGTTATACAAACGCGTGTCTATTATCATACCCTCCGGAATAAGAATTTAAAAATTATTTCTTTATAACAAATATGGTTCAATAACGGCTGATAATTATACACCAAACAATATATATATATATATATATATATATATATATATATATATATATATATATATATATATATATATATATATATATGATTTTTTCATGAATCATATTTTTAAAAAGATAATTATAATGAAAATTTAGGCTCTACTTTTGTATCGAGCACTGTTTTTTTAAAATAAAAACAAAAATACTACAGAACTTCAGATTATTTACCTAATATGTTCTTTCTTATTTTTCTACACACACCCACACACACACACACACACACACACACACACACACACACACACATATATATATATATATATATATATATATATATATATATATATATATATATGTAGAAAGAGAAAACAGAAAAATCAATATTTCAATGGAAAATTTAAAAAAAGAGTGGAAGTAGTAAAAGAGAGAAAGACAGTCGATTAAGAGAGAGACAGACGATCAAGAGAGAAAAAGGGTCTCCTAACTACTCCCGGACAGATGTAATCTATGGATACCAGAGAAAATTATAAGTATTAAATATGAAAATGATAAGCAATTATTGAATCAAAGAAACGCACTTATCTTCATGTGTCCACACAAGAACATATTTAAAATTCCCTAAAAACATCGAGGTCGTGGGACAAATTGATTCCATTCTACTAAAAACAACCTCGTTCTGAAGAGAGGAATATTTAGTTGTTCAAGTCGTGCAAAAGCAAAATTGTCGATTGCTTAGATTACGTCTGAACCATTGTATCTTAGAAATGATTAAAGATATCTTACCTGAATTCTCCGAAGTTTTTATAACACTAGTGTATTCTACTTTGAGCAATAAGAATGTATACTTACTCCCCAAGCTTATCAGAAGAAACGACATTAATTCGATCATAAACGAAAATTACATGCCATTCGTTAATAAATCATAGCTTATGAAAGATTGAAATTAAGTTCAAATAATATATATATATATATATATATATATATATATATATATATATATATATATATATATATATGTGTGTGTGTGTATGTATGTATGTATTCCAGAATCAGTTCCAAATTATTCAAAATGATCTTTGTTCTCTCTAACATTCTAACTTTCTGTCCTAGAATAACAATGTGCTTAGAGTTTTCAGACGCGATTTCATTTTCATGTCTGTTTTCACTGCAATTTGGACTGTCATAGTTGATAATCATCTCTCACGTGTCAAACGTTTTATCGATTGAATTGTATCTTTTCTAATTGATCTCTTTAGCTTAGAGTAGAAATGCTGATCCCTCTTCCTGTTGTGAACTCCTGATCCAGTTTTCCTTTACTGTTTCCCCTTTTTTGAACTTATTCCCTGTTCTCTTCATGTCTCTCCAATTGACTTTGAGGATGGAAACCAGAGTATAAATTGAAATCAAGACGGTAAAAGTATCTAAGTAACCAAAATAAAAAGGAAAAATAATAAGAGACAAGGTGTAAATAAAAATATACAAAATAAAAAATAAGTAAATAAATAAAAAACAAATAAAAATTAATCCAAAAAAAAAAAAATAAATGAACAAATTAACAAATCACCCACGGTAAAATAACTATTAGAACTAATAAAAATAAGCATAAATAAGCAAAATCAAGTAAAAATAATAAATCCAATAAATTAAAAACTGCCCCCCCCCCGGCTAAAATAACAGAATAGACTACGGTAATCAATCTAATCATTGAACGAATAAATAGCCTTAATTATCTTTCCAGACCAACTATCAAATAAGCGACCTAAGCAAATCCCACCCACCGATTTTTTTACTACGTTATGAAAACTTCAAAAACCGAAAAGAATAAACAATACAAAATGAAAATGAAATACAAATAAATTAACCCATCAAATAAATAAATAAACAAGCCACTCCCACAAAAATAACCGCCAGAATAGATTACCCACAATGCACCACTGACCCATATACATAAATAGTCGAGCGAAAATCCACCATTCGCGGACAAAAAAGACAAATATTGCCAAAGTTTGTACTAATAATTTATTTTCTTTTTTTCTACTACACCTTTCGTTAAATCTCTCCACAACGAACCTAGTTACCCCACCTACATGTTGTTCCATGCCATGACGAAGCCTCCTCACACCACATATAAGAAATTTAATTTTGAGGTGATCTGTGAAAATGAAAGGATGCTATCGAGAATAAGGAGAGACAGAACATGTCTAAATTATTCAACGAAACATGTCTCAAAGATACCATGCTGCTGAAACATACGCATATATATATATATATATATATATATATATATATATATATATATATATATTACGTAGAATGGAAATCCCTAATCACCTCATTCAAAATAGCTACTCGAACCCACAAGATTTTACTTTTAGACCTTGTCAACTGGACGTGTGAGGAAATGAAACAGGAGCTTAAAATTTAAACATTTAAAGAACACAAGGAAGATAGAAAAGATATATATATATATATTCTATTTTTATGCTGAGTCTGATATCAATTGAATTCGGAATGTTATAAATTATACTAACATTAGTACTACTGTTCTACACACACACACACACACACACACACACACACACACACACACACATATATATATATATATATATATACATATATATATATATATATATATATATATATATATATATATATATATATATGCACGTATGTATACATGTATTTATGTATGTATAGCTTATGTACAAATGGAATTCTATACCTTCCCTTCCAGTAGAAATTGATTCCGAATGTTTTTAATTATTATTTGCTTTATAATCTAATTTTCCTTACATTTGGACAGCAGGTGATTGCTTTGAAGATCTCATTTGTAGTATTTGCTCTCTACAGTCATAATATCTAATCATAATCGGAGGCACATTGAACCACATTGAATCACAGGATATGACAATGTAAAAAGATGATGGACCTATGTTGCGCCATTTTGTCTGTGTGTACTCGAGAATACACAAACATATAATGCCATCTTGATCGTAAGATCATTGAGCTTATACAGGAATGAAATAAACATTTTTATTCGAGATATAACTTCTTTGATAACTTCAAACCAGTTTACTTTATCAGGGAACAAGATAATGGAATTTACTCATATGTTTAGGGTTAAGCCGCTCCGAACTATACGCATCAACAAAGCTAATGAGGCCTTCAGTATATTATCTTCTATGTCAAGTAGCCAATTAAGATACCGTATATAGTCGTGTATAAGCCGATCTCACAGTACGAACCTTGATTTTTTTCTTGCATGAATTTTAACTCCGACAGAAATAAATTACCTGTGTATAGTGCAACCTATTGGATGCGTAAAAAAGTGATCATAAAAAATCGCACTTGAGCACCTCGACGTAGTTTAATGATTAGCATGCGTGTTTTGCTCGATCAGTAAGAAATAAATAATGAATTCAATCTTACCTAGGCGCCCTATACTTTTGGCCTTGTCCCACATCTAAGCTATGCTTATATATTTTTTTATCCGTTCTTTTCAGCAACGTTTTCTCATTTACCTTCACTCGCAGTAAATCACTTGCGTCTTAGAGGCTGTGTCATCTTTCTTGTGGACGGAATGACTGAAGAGAGGATCAGTGAGATACAAGACCATGGGTATTATCTGATCTTACTGGATTGAGATGTAGGTTCAAATATAGCGCGTTTTGTGCCTATCATCTTCGGAGCGGTACGTGATATCTGTCCTCTTGTATGGCAATGAGTTCTGGATGATCGCCTCAAAAATGAAGGGGAGACTTGAAGCAACAGAAATGTGGTTCTAAAGGATGATGAGTAGGATACCGTCTTTTATATCAGTCGTTGATCATTTTGGTTGGTTTGCAAGATGTGTTAATCATTACACTATTTCAGGGAGATGAAAACAGCCTTCTGTAAAAGTTGGTATAACTTAAGAAATAACTTTTGGACAGTAAAAATACCACTGGTTGTCAGTTCGCTCATTCTATGTTATTCTATCAACGTGGCCTTCTGCCAAACGCAAGCATCTGAAGTATTTGGGCCTATGCCATACATCATTACTTATTGTTAGGAAATGAAATGTACGCACTCCTATTGTCGTGTGAGTAAAAGCAATCTCTTCTGCCAAAGCAGTTCATGACTAGATAACCAGCTACCGGTGACTTGTGCTACATCAAGATAATACACATATGTCTAGTAAATATCTATATTAGGGCGCCTATTTTACACAATGCATAGCGATTATGTCCTCCAGGCTACTTCGCAAATGAATGAGCTTGATCCTGGCTGCGTTCCCTGTTAGTTTAGTCTGGTACAAGGATAAAGTAAGCCTAGCAAATAACCAAAATCAATTAATGGATCAACTAATACGAGGAATATCCCCATTCACAATGGCCGTGTGTCTGGCACACTTACCATCGCATTACAACTGGTGCTAAAGTCATGCTACAAATAAGTCGCCTTTAAAATTGTCTTGGAAATCAATGATATGGTGAAAAGAAGTATAAACATCATTTTAAAGAGGAGTCTTTGACAAGATTTTAACGAACGAATACAAACGACTTAATGCGTTAATGTGACTAAACGCTAAATATACATTAATATTTAAATAATAGAACTCACACTAGTACACGATGGCAACTACTTTTAAAGTTAAAAGCGAAACTGTTTAAACTGTTGGCAGCAAAAATATCCAAAGATTCCGAAAATGTTGTAAATTCCAAGAGTATCATGCATAAAGGAAGAGAAAACGGAAAGGGCGAGCCGAGTTCAGTTTTCTAGATGTAGATAGGTTCATCTATCACCCGGTTCACAACCTCCCTGACCTTTTGACCGTTTATTCCTTGTTTGCTGCTTAGGAATGAGTTTCTCTCTCATTTTAAAGTTTTCTCATTCTCATTCCCCTTTCAGTAGCCCCTTGCGTCTTAGTGGTATTATCGCCTTGCTTGAGATGAATTGGTGATTTTCTGAGCGGTGCTTAGATGTGGCACAAGGCCCAAAGTATGGGGTAACCAGTGAGTATCCAACTCCCTACTAATTCATAATTGATCTAGCGAGACAAGCTTGCTATTACACCACGTTGAAGTGCCCTTTGCTTGAGGAGAGTTGATTAAACAAAACATGGAGACGGCAAGTGGAATCCATTACATTACTTTTCGAAAAAAGTCAATCGCATCTATTAAACAAAAGCAACCCGTGGAGAGCTATGATGGCCTATGCCCTCAAAAGATGTGGCACTTGAAAAGAATTAGACCAATTTAATCGTGGTTGAGATAAAGGCTGATTTCCTATGCTGATATCTCGAAATTCCTGCTTACAGAGTAGACAGAATCTACAGATTCTACATAATAATATTTCACCAATTTGAACTTTGCACTTTTTTAATCAGTTGAGTAAATACGTAGTTAACTCTGCGTTACTCACATGTGGCGTTTTTTTACCCCAAATCTTTAAAGTACTCATAATTCCTGGTTGGCAACTTATTTATTTTGCTTCCACACACTACTCTCCTGACTCAACGAGCGAGTGTAGCACACAATGTGGTGTAGTTCTAACTCAGTTGTTGTGGGAGACAGACGCCAGACTCCTATCTATTTTTTGATTATCTAAGGCGACTAACGCAAGTTTAAGCAAAGTTTGATAACTCTCCAGATATTTCAGTAAATAATTGTCTGACATAAATACTATGAAAGAAAAAAAGAAAAGAAAAGATTTTCAACACCTACCAAAGTAATTTACACGTCTGTAGTTTTCATTTTGAATATTGGGAGTTGTAAGAATTTTTAAAAAAATATATTTTTTGATAATATTGATTTAATTATACAATTCCTACTAATTAATCCATAGCTGGTGTAGAGGGGTGAAGTTGAGGCATAAATATCAAAGGGTTATTTGCGTATAAGTGAATATAAAGAACCTAACTGGAATTGGAACTCGGCTCTCGGATTTCGTCATCGATTAAACCATCCACACATCCAAGCTTACAATAATAAGCCTAGAACAGTTATTGACCAGGCTCGACATTGCTTAAATTCGGTGATCGTATGACAACCGATGTTCCATAGTGATATTGCCGTAAGTCGATGGTTAAAAGCACGTATGGCAAATCGAGTTAAAATATGTAAATTGAAGTAGATTATGCTCACGTAGTTTTCATGGTCCTAAGAAAGAATCCACTTTTTCCAAGAGCAAGGCTTCATATCATCGATGAACTCTCCTGCTACCGGCACGAAATAATCGAGTAAAATCTGTTGAATCGTATTGAGAAAGGAAATAGGCAGTGCCAAGTATTCTCCATTGCTACAATAAATGTCATAACTGATACAGTATACTATTTTGACCATCTATTAAGTCATTAGTTCTCAGTTTTGCATGTGACTCCTTTCTTTCCTATACTTATCTGTCTCAATAATTATTTTTTATCACTGTAAAAGCAACAAAAAAGAAAGAAAAACAGCTGAGAAAAGATTATATTTTTCACATTAAAACACATATCCTTTCGAAATATCAATAACGTATTACTCACTAGGAGTCAAAGATTTTACAAATGTCTTAAGGGGATACGAAATAAACCTTCATTTTTGGATCATAACATTTAAAACGTAATAGATAGGTACAATTTCTTTTATTCAAAGTGAGTCCTATGAAAAGCAATACAGTCTTTCCGACTACACAGTAAAGTATTCCTTCCATTATCCGAAAAATCATGTTCGCCATATTGGTGTCATTCGAATGCATCTAATCATCTGAGAAAATCAGTTATGAATAGGGAAGAGCTCCGGTGAAAGACGGTGTATCAGGTCGGGTCTTAATGCTTTATCCTACAACAAGATTGGCCTCTTTCAGCTCGCCATTGATACTTTCAACCTTTCATAGATCAGCGGAAAGGAAAATCATAATTTTATGTCTGCTATGATAGTCCCAGTTGAAAGAGATTCTAAAGGCGTTTGACTGATTCACTCTCTAAAGTTTATCAACATTTGGCAGGTTGTTTAAAGCCCCACCCCCGGCAAATATTTTGAGATTGTAAGAATCTTTTGAGATAATAATGGTTTAGTGATACATGTTTTTCTTAATTAAATTAATACGCTATCCTGATCTCCAAGAAGGGTTGCGTCGTGGCCGCAATGCGTTGTTTTTCAATGTATAATTTTGGGCCTAACAGTGGAGGCTTGCACAAAAGGTGGGGATAAGATTAGCGATATCCCATAAAACATTCAGAGTTCAGCTGCGATAAAGTTGAGAAAATACAGAATTGTGCACAGCATGATTTAACTATTGACTCATATTGTATAGTTTGACACTTGCTGCTACAGCGGTACGTAAACCTTCTAAATAATGCGGTAGAAATAGCTCGTATATAATAGTAAGGCGTTAGCTATATAAAGATACCATTGCTATAAATGCCTTGCTATTATTTGACGGGTATTTCTGCCTCATCCTGTAGTTAGAAAAGATACTGGTGGCTTTGTTGTCCGATAAAGTAACTGTCGTGGTTTACTATGGAGAAGAGTGAAAGGTTGGATTAAACGGGTGTCGTGAAAAAGATGCAATATTTTATTAAGCAATTCGCAAATTTACAGATATATGGAAAATAATTTACATAGAGTTGAAAATTGCACTATTTACATTATTCGGACTATCGTCCTCATCTTTGTTGCCATATTTCTTACAACTTTCGGCCGTTGTAACCTCCGGCCTTCTTCAGATGGTTGGAATGTCGAACTGAACCCTTCATTTTGCTCGCTGGGGTAGACTGTTCTAATTCCATATGCCATGTCTAATGGATATCAGTTATCAGTTATCTCCTGTTAATTCCCCTCTCCGTGTTCTCCACTGCCTTAACCAGGTGCTGATTCCTTAAGTTTACGAATTTTCTAATGATGTTCTTTACGATTTCGAGCTGATCCCACAGAGGGCGGTGATTTTCCTTTCCTCCGCGTATGTGGTCAGCCACGCCTGATATTTCAACTTTCCCTCGTGTTACAATTTTATAGTGTTCTTGAAGCCTTACCCTAAGCGGGGCGGCCTTTCAAGCCCTTTATATTTCTTTCTGCAGCTGCACGGGATGAGGACGATAGTCCAGATAATATAAATAGTGTACATAATACCTCATCACAGAAATATAGACAGATAGTGGAAAATGGATTTTAAATTTTGCAAGTTTGTAAGAATATTTGTAGAGCAAAATGCCTGTTACTGAGTGTCCTTATAAATAAAAGTTCCCTTTTAAAAGTGCGTATTATAAGAATAAAAAATTAGGTACTTTGATCGATAATGACTTACTTGCATACTGTTATTTTTAACAAACATGACTGGTTCTAAGTTCGATTAAATTTAGGGGTACGGCACAGCAATTTGTTCCTTTGAAATATAATCCTTTTCTTAATAGTTTGCCGTATGATAATAGGAAACGTGCTGTTCTTGACGTCGACAAATATGTTCGTCCAATTAAGCTTTCTTAAACTAAATCTTCACTGACAAAATTATAATTGTAAACGTTTACTTGTGCAAAGGGACTTCTTTGAATTTCTCGAATCTAGTTTATTCACATATATTTTCCTCAACAATCAATTTATTTCCGATATATTAATGGTTCTCTATTACCATATTCCTGTGAGAGGGACTTAACGGATTTTGTAGATAAACTAACCAAAATCGAACATACAATATGATTTACATACAAAATAGAAGAACACAATAGTTTACTTTTTTTAGATATCATGTTACACTGAGTGGACAGCTGCCTAAAACTTAGTGTCCACCAACAATCAACCAATAAAATATAACCGAATAAACTTCTATCCCCATCATAACAACAGCATAAAATCCGGAATGATCTTAAGAGCATTCAGAATTAGTAGCCCTCAATCAAGAGAATTAAATACACTGAAAATATTTTCAAGACCTTTCAATAACCTATATCATATTTAATGCGAAACAAAGAGCCCGTAAAATATTCCAAAGTATTAAAACTATCCTACCGGACAAACCAAACGAATCAAAGAAACATTGTGTTCTACCCAGTAACTCTAACACAAATACAATCGAAAAGAATTTATCTAAACTCAACATAAAATTTGTCACTGCTACATAATAATAAAAGACTTAATCAATATAAAACAATACAAGCCAAGACATGAAGGAGGAATATAAACTATCGACTTTAAGAAATTTAAGCAAAAGACTATATGAACACAAAATGATGTTTTAAAAAACAACACACAAAACGCATTGGTTGTTCACCGTAACAAAACTGACCACAATTTGGATGTAAAAAATGCTACTCTTATTAAAAAGAAAATTCACACAGACGAAAGTATGTAGAAAGTGCTTTAATCGCTAATTTAGATAGTAAACGTATGTCCAGGTTCTTACAATGTATCATCATTATTGGCATAATGTCTGTTATTACAATGTGGGATATTTAAAACAAAGATAATGGGAAAAAAAAGAAAATCACTTTAGATGAAATGGGCTAGATTGTGTGGCGGACTTCAACATATTAATTTAACTTTAGATTAGGAAACAACACTGACGTGGAAAAGGATAAGCAAAAGACATTGTTACACATAAAATGTGTATTTTGACAAAATGTACAATATCAAACAACGATGTGAAAGTAAGCATGCATTTAAGTAAAAAAAGGTTGAATAAAACAAGAGTTGTCTCTCTTTATCTATTATTTTGTATTTCAAAGTTCGCTGAAAGAATGTTCATGAGAGTTTCTTATAATAACTGTTCACAGAAGGTTTTGCTGTGTAAGAAAAGATTATGTGAGTGTACAAGGAATGTTCAGCATGAGAGGGGTGATGTGTGAGTGAGAAGGTTGGCACATGGATTCGTGTCGTGGATTCGTTTGGCAGCTGAATTCTCACTAATTAGCTAAGAAAGATTCTTGCTTAAATCAGTGACTAAGAATAATTAGAATTAGAATTATTCTTCACATGCAGACGATCTGATTGGTTAGCATAGACCAATCAGCGAGAGAGCTTCGAGGAGACTTAAGAAAGCTTCTGAGATCCGTTTCTCCCAAAAGTGCACAAAACTGAATACATAAAAATAGAGCGATTACAAAATTGTCGCATTGCTGCGATTTGTAAATTGTCTATTATAACATAGTGTTGATTTATTAACCAATGAATGCTTGTCGTTGTATGTGATATGTATGTATGTATGTATGTGTGTGTGTGTGTGTGTGTGTGTGTGTGTGTGTGTGTGATATAGATCGGTGCAATTCCAAAAATTATTTCCCAAAATTTTGAATCTAGCAGTATCTCTAGTTCATGAGCATGTGTAGTCACAAAAACGTCAACAAAGCCAGTCCGATGAAGCCCTAACGGATGAAAGGCTTGACAAACAAACTTTTTCCATTTTGTCTTACACTTTCCTGAACACATTATATATATATATATATATATATATATATATATATATATATATATATATATACACACAAAATTCAACATTGAATATGAATATGTAACTTCGACGTTTGAATTAATTAAATTTCAAGGCCATTACATTTATTTCGCAGATACGATGAATATAGAGTGGCGTTCGAAATTTGATAATATTAATAAATTTTGGGGTTTATTTTACACTGAAAAGAAAACAATATGCAAACCAGTTTTATTTACATAATGATATTTTTACCTGAAATATATATTGAAAAATATTTGATTCTAGTTTTGATTTAATTCAGATTTTCAGGCCTTTGGCTAAACTCATTTATCTTGCTAGGATACGCTGATTACCCCATGGATGTTAATAGCATTTGTCTTCGGTTTGTTTATACCTCCACAGTTTTTAATATCGATTCTTTGTCGTATTATTTTTGATTAACTTTAATCTCATCTACTTAGCCCCCACCTATCAAATCTTGATTTCATTTCGAGTTTTACACTGATTTCGACTTTTATAATCGACGCACATAACTCAAGGCGACAATTGATCTGAAATAAACCTTGAAAACTAATATTATTAAATATTTCAAATCCTTTTCGCAACACTTTCTCGTTCACTTAAATGGATTACAGATCCATCTGACTCATTTATTTACATTTAAATTAAAACTCTTCTTAGCCATGAAAAATAATCGTTGAAATAATTTCTTAGTTCAAATTCACACAAACTTGATCCTGGAGTCTAGGTAAAAGATTTTCGTTCAACAAATCACAGAAAACTGTCAATATTTATTTTTAACTAGTTCAAAAGTAGACAGCGGACATTTGCTTTCTCCGCCTCATATCACAACAAAGCGAATCGTCAGATTTGATGAGCGAATTTAATCTATTGTCCCTCTTATCCTATAAAATCTCTACGCATTTTTCTTACAATTGTGTCTTTCATTCCAGCCTAAAGAAGCCGAACGAAAACACGTCGGTGAACTGCGTCGTTTATAAGATTTTCGACTTATCATCTCCGCTTTTGTTTCGGATACTATTATATATCCTACAAATGTACATTCCTTAAGAAATTATACGCACGCACACACACACAGACACACGCACATATACGTATGTGTGTTTTTAAATGTGTTATTTATAACGGATACAAACTTATCAATAACACATTAAAAAAAAACATATTTCGATTCGCATTATATTATTTCGTCTCGGATGCTACCTGAATTTTACCAAAAACAAAATAATTCCATGCCTGAAGATGACTGAATGTACAGTTGAAAGTTCTTACATATTTAAGAATGACCTTATGCAGTTTATAATTTTAAAAACAAGGATCATAACATTCATCGAGTGATTGGTAGGTTAATGCATCTTTAAAATTTTGTTAGCGAAGAGATTCTGCCATTTTATATCATAAACTTCACTAATTTACTTTTTGCATGAATGATTCATTGTAATACAAATTGAACTGTGCTACATGATATATATATATATATATATATATATATATATATATATATATATATATATATATATATATATATGAGAATCTTTCGACAAGAATGATTGCATTGCTCACAGAAGAGTTAGTGTTATTTAATCATTTCATGTCAATAATGCTAGTAAGGAAGACGCAATGTGTTACTGAGAAGGAAAGAGAATAAGACTTTAGAAGAAAGTGGAAGCCCAATCTTAAACAGGGAACAAGGGATAAACTTCTACTCCTGTTCCCTAGACCGGGAAGGATTATGAACCTGGCGATAGGGGGTTTCATTGTTTTACCACCACGCCTTCCTAGCTGCAGTGAATAACTCATTTAAGTTGATCTTGTGTCTAGGCCGACCTTGGATTTTTCAGTTAAGAAATCATCATATTGTAACTCTGCTTGTGCCTTAGTTCGTATGTTACAACCTGCCATTACCTCATATCAACAATAGGCTATTCTTGTAGGAATAGAAGGAAATAGATGGAAGAAAGCATCAAAGGCACTTTTTGAATTGAGGGAAAAGATAGATGGACGATAGAGGCAATAACACGTGATGAAATGGAAGACCATGTTAATTTTGAATCTTTTCATGCGTAATATTAATATTGACCCGCAAGTATACCTATGGTGGTTATTGTAATATTTTGTTATAGTTTTTAAGCCCAAATATTTCCCAAAATAGAGATGATCAGAATTTGGCTGTTGATCTCTCCTCTGGCGTAACTGCAACAGCTCCACGGGGTAAAAACTGGCTGGTTTCGTTCAGTGTCTCAAAAACCAAACTAGTGACCATCAATCGCGATGAACGGATGTTCTCTAATGAAGGTCTCGTTCATTGATCCCCCTCCGTGTGATTTAAACTCAGGCTGGGTCTCAAGTGGAAGTCATAAATACGATCCATCGCTAAAAATGCCGAAAAGATGATCGGTTCTCTATACCGCTTCAACGAGTGACTCACTCCTCCTGCTACCCACTACTGTTACAATAACGAGATCAGGCTGAAAATGGAACACTGCTACCATATATGAGTAGGAGCTACGCGTCCTTGTAGGTCGAAAATTGTTTTCAACCCTACATCCCCTTTCTCACGGACGCTGCCCTATCGCTATTTCCATGGGTAATATTCAGATGATCGACACCCCTAAGTTCACTAGTCTTAAATTTCACGGTTAAGGGACGCTATATCACGCACATTATAGTGAACCACCTTCATTCCCTTAGTATTCCCTTGGTGAGATGCAATTTTCACTCGAGCACCTTCTTGGCTTCTTGTCACGAGCCACTACCTTGTGGAACTGATTCCCCGATTAGTCCAATCTTAACGAGTTCAAGTCTAGGGTTAACCGTTATCGTCCACACATAAGATGTGTCTCATACACTGTAACTCTCTAACCCATAATAAATTAGACAACAAAACGGCATATTATATTTCAGAAAACATTTACTCATTCTACAGTTTTTAATGAAACCGTATAATGCAATATACATTTTGATACCTTTCGATCACTTCGATTAAGAATTGCATTCGAAGAGTGCTAAAAGTAGCTTTTGGAATTAGAACTTGGTTTTAGTTAACTATATATAACAACTAGTATATATAAAGTAGCTAATTCAAATATCCAAATATTTTTGTTTTACTTTTATTTTTTATTTAATAGAATTCACCCAAACCAAGGCAGTAAAGCTATTAAGACACAAGGTGATACTTAGTATGAAAGAAATAGAAAACAGTAACCTAATTTTGGAGTGAGAACAACAGGAAAATAATCAGGAAGATAGTAAATAACGTTTGACATTGTATTTAATTTTTGAAAATCAAACTTGACTAAAAAGCAATATGCCGGAAGAAATCTCCATAAGCACAAACTGCGATAAAAAATATTAGCATAGAACTTACCGTTACATCGAGCTAATTCAACTGCGAATTGATGAAACCTTGTGGCTAATCTAGTACTGCGCTTAAATTCATAAAGTATGGCAAAAAGATCATGAAATTATTTACAAAAGACTATACATAGAAATATCTTTATGGCAGTGAGAAAGTGAGTGAAGCCGAGGTGACAGGTCCAGACCAATAATATTGCTGATTCAGCTTTGGATTTTATCTAGAATCTGAAACCGAACCATATGAGGCAACAATATTGGAGGTATGGATAAATGGTAGATTTATAGATATATAAGATAGATTCAGGGGAGAAAAATTATCTAGCACGACACAGTGAGCCAATATTCTTATTCTTAGCACCAAACCTAGCAATGGATTCAATATAGTTTTTCTAATTTATGTCAGCCCAGAATGTTAGCACGAGAAGGCGCAACAAGTTACTCTCTTGGAGATTAGCATCAGCCGTGCTGATGGAAAGCAGAAAGAGTACTCTCAGATGATTAATAGAAAGCAGTTTTGCTTTAGATTCGTTAAAATTAGCAAGCCATCCTTTGCCCCATTTAACAACAGTTTGTAGGTCAATTTTTAGATCAGCTGCCTATGTGACCTTATCGATCTGATCAGACTTACTATCGAAACAGGAGTAAACGGCTCTGTCATCAGCATAGATACCAAGTTGAGAGCTGAAACCATCAGGAAGCTCATTAGTAAAAATTAAGAACAAAGTCCCTGGGGTACCTGCTTTATCACGAGAGGATCTCGAATAGTGGCTGTTCAGGGTAACTTTCATTTCGTGATTTGTTAAAGACTGAATCATCTCAAAGGTTTGCTCGGATACATCATAACTTTTCAACTTGGGAAGAAGACCTAGAGAAACGAAAGTCATATTTGACACTGGCAGAACACAGGGAAAGCAAGAGGGACAGGAAGAGCAGCGGATAATTTACGTAATGAACTTGTGTAAATGGATAGCAGGATAGGGATATCAAGAGATAATGACAAGAAAAACCTTCCGAAGAGCTGTAAGAATTTTAAGACGTGGTGACCCATGATCGTTTACGTTCTGGAAGGCACATAAAAAATTAACATGCAGTTTGATTGATTGATTTGATATTGTTTGTTTAACGGCATATCAACACCTTATGGGGCTTTTACTGCCAAAATTTAATTTTCTTCTGGGCTTTGAAGTCATAAAAATATGTTGTTATGCATTCAAAACTTGATACATGGTATATGATACCCCGTTTTTGTGTATATAGATGTTTGTGCCGGCATAATTACGATCTTATTTTCCGCGCTGTCAAAATTTCCGCGGGAGTCATGGCCAAAGAGGTCACGGAACAGGCGGGCAGCCTTACCCCTATCCCTCAAGCCCTTCGCATTCAGGTTGGTTATCTTGATTGCCATCTTTTAAGTCTGAAAAGAGAAAAATAAGAGTTAACCTGTTCACATCCCGTGTGGGAATCTGCTTTGGTAAGGACTCCGGCGGATTGTCCTTGGCTCTCTGCACCCATCTCCGAGATCATCTGTCCTTCCAGTCGACGTCCGAGGGATAGGCTAGTTTAACTGACCTATATAACGAGGGATGGATTAACATAGGGACCCTCTCAGCACAAAAATGCCTTAATTTTTTCATATGCAGGGATTCCATTTCAAACACTGAGATCCGTAGATGTATTGGGATGGGCAAGGACGAATTCCAAAAGCTGGACATACTATCGCGAAACAAGAGGGTTTCTTTGGTAACAAAGAAAAGAATACTGAAATGTTATGTGGCATCTGTCGTTCTTTACGGCAGCGAATGTTGGAGGCTTTCCTCAAACATGAAGAAGCGACCCAAGGCGACGTAGATGTGGTTCTACAGGAGGATGCTAAGGATATCATGGACCGAGTGGTGGGGTCTTAGAGAGGATGCAAACAAGGAGGGGGCTTATAATTAACACCAGGAAGAGGCAGCTGAAGTTTCTGGGACATATAATGAGTAAGGAGGGTCTGGGGAATCTAAAACTCACGGGTCGAATAGAGGGAACGAGAGACAATGGAGAACAACGCATGGCATGCCGAGCGGGCTTAAGCAAGTGGTTGACAGAACGTGGTCTGGGTAAAGTAGCAGAAGGGAGGAACTTGTTGAGAGTTGCAAGGGATAGAGGGAGGTGGAAAGCCACGATCGCCTACGTCCTGAAAGGACATGGCACATAAAAAAAAAAGAAAAAGTAGCGCTAAAATATTTTTAGAATAATACGAAATAAATTTAAAAGCACGCAGATACACATATTTTCTCATAATTGGCAATCATTAAAGTGTTAAATACATTATTTTTATAGATACAAATCTTTAAGTAAATGTTTTGTTTATAGTATTTGTATATTTATTGTATTTGTATCCATAAAAATAACGTATAAACAGAAAATATATTCAATTATTTATCGGATTTCATATTATATGTTGTTTGTTTATGTTAATATACGCTTGGGGCAGATATGATCGTTTGAGAAAAACATGGGAAATTTATTCATTAAAAACAGTAATTTGATTTTACTAGGCGCCTCATCTGTAGCTGAATGGTATAGCACGTCAAGACAAATGGCGGTTCCGTGTAGGTTACAGGTTCAATTCCTGTCGGATGACACATATTTTCTACGAAACTTCTCGGGCATTCAGTAAATGTAACTAATACAGTTTATTATAAACAAAGCATTTACTTAAATATGTTTATGTATAAAACTAAGGTATAAACAAAAAAAATTAATAAAATAATTGTTGGAATTAGTTAATTTTAGAATATATATATATAAAATGTGTGGAATATATATATAAAAAAAAGAAAAATGTATGTACGTGTGTATATATGTACGTGTGTATATCTACATGTGTACGTATGTGCGTGTGTATATCTGCATGTGTATGTGTGTAGGTATGATCATATACATATATATATATATATGTGTGTGTGCGTGCGTGTGTATATGTATATGGGTGTGTAGATATAAGGATATATGTGTATATATGTATATATATATATATATATATATGTGTGTGTGTGTGTGTGTGTGTGTACATGTGTGCTGATGTGTGTATATATGTGTGTGTATATGTATGGGTGTGTGCAAAAAAATTTTTTAAAGAGGAAAAAAAAAAGGACTTACCGGTATGTAATTGATGTTTTACCCCACTTTCTCCCTTAATATTCTCCATTTGGAATTGTGAGTTTAAAATTCTTTACAATACGTAGAAATTTTTTTATTTTATTTTTTTTAATTTAAATGAATTACTCTTTAATAATCATTATTAATGATAAAATATTTAGATTTTTGATAATTGAATACTAAAGTCATTACCTAATATATTTTAGAGAAGTATTTTAGGGAATTCTAAGGACACACCTATATATATATGTTTATGTATGCAGAAACATTAAAAAGATATATGTAGGTATTAATACATGAAATTACCCATGTATCTCGTTACATGTGTACCTGTATGAGTGACTGCACATGTAAAAGAACGTATGGATATGAAATTTACATGGATGTGTTTAAAATATATGATAGAGCAAGATCTCTAATATTACCTTCAAATATCACTACATATTAACTTAAAACTAAATTTTAAGTAAGAGAAATTACCAACCTAAAAATAGTCACTAATTGAACTCATGAATAAAATTCAAACTGATAGAGATATCACCTTAATAACCAATTAGAACTAGAAGTAAACTTATATTTGAAAATAAAAGTTTATTGTTTTAATGTAAATTCTATGAATATTTTTCTAATCGACTATTTCATATTAAATCCCCAAAAGTTTTGTAATAAAGTTTAAGAAAAAAATCTAACAAACATATAATTAAATTCCTTATAGACTGTTTAAACATTCAAATTATATCAAACATTATAATATTTATGAACTCTCAAAGTAAAGTAAAACACAAGCATCCATTCTAAAGAAAGTTAATGACATTTTATCACACCTTCTTTCTCTCTTTCTCTTTTTGTCCTATCCCCCTTCCATATCATTATATAACTTTCGTTAAGTTTACCGATTTAATGTGTCAATGTCTGGATTTCCTCTACAAATTTAAATTTGAAAGAATAGAAATGTTACATCTAACTCAATCAGGTCTCCCCCCTCACTTCCTCACTTCGTTAATTTACATATACTTAGTACTGCCCGTCATAAATGTGTAAATTTCTTTTCACTTTTTGTTTCAACCTTTGGAAATAAAATCTGATGATCTGCGGTCCTTTAAAAGGGCTGAAATAATTTATTATATGGAACCTTCAAGGTGGTCTTTTTTATTTAATATATATTTATATATATATATATATATATATATATATATATATATATATATATATATATATATATATATATATATATATGTATATATATATATCTGAGAGAGAGTACCGATGATCTAAAAAAGTTTTCCTTCACACGTATCATAGATGCCAAACAAAAGAACATAGTTTCATAATTTATGAATATGTAACTATATGGCCACAGATGAAAAAGTTCCTTTGGTCTTTTGATGAATAAAATGAAATTGTCCTTATAAAATATTACAAGTCCATTTTACATTTGTTTGTATTAAGATGTCTGTAAGGATAATCGGTCTTGGGAAAACTGATTGCATTTCAGCAAATCCAAAATAATCTACACAGAAAAGCATCATACCAAATGGGAAAGAGAGATGGTGCAATCTCACAATATTGCTGAAAGCAGAACAGTTCAGTCTTATCTAAAAGTGGTGTTATGGCGTTGAGCTTGGCATTATTTGAAATTTTTCTAATATTCGTTTGTTTCCTCAAGAAAACGGAAGGGGAATTAAGACTTTTGATTGAAGTAAGTCAATATTTTTCTCACGAGAGCAGGAAATAGACGGTTGGATAGGTGAATTGTACTTAAAAAGGAGGGGGAAATCGCAGTTAAATTAATGGAAATATTACCACCTTCATATAAGTTAATCTTCGCAACGGACCATAGATTTCCGATCGGGTTCAAATCAGAAACTTGATGGTGGGCATTCCATTATTTTCTTCCCTGTAAATATTTTATACTGAAAGAATTCAGGGATAAGCTGAGATACATGAGAAGTAGCATTGCTGTGCATCAATGCAGACTTCAGAAAGAAACGTCAAATTTTCCTGTATTTCTTAGACCAATTTTGACGATTTAAAATATTTACTTTAGTGAGAGGAGTTTGCCTTGGAGAGATTTGTACAGATCACATTTCACAAAGTATTCTACACGTTTTGTCCTTCTTCACTCCCTCAACTCCAGCATTTTCACAGATCTGAGGGCTGATCAAATGTGGCTGTTTCGCTTCTTTGACGTTCATATCAAGGAAGCAAGTGTTTGAAGTATTTTTCCATTGCTTCAAATTCTCAATTTAGTTATAATTCCAACAGTGTTCTTCATCATTCGATGGTCTCTGCAATTTTCTGTCTTTCACCAGTTGGCAGATACTTCTATTTATCCATGTTTCAACATATATTATGGACAAAAAGAAAAAATAGTTTTTATTACATTTCAGAGGTCTTAAGCTAATATCAATATAATGTGTATACTAACTACAGTCAGTTCATTTTCGTAAATTCCAAATACCTCAAAAACTGATCATTAAAATGGCAAATATTTTAGTAAAGGTGGAAATAGACAGGTTTATATTTGGCAAATATTGGCTTAGAACGTTTAGAGTTACTGAGGATTATCTGATATTTATTTGATTTGCATAATAACTTCAGACAGGCTGTAGTGCTTAGATAGCAAAGTAAGTATTTATTTATCTACCTACATTGATCAATTATTTCAGTTTTCTTGTTTAAGAGTTTATTTTGGTTTTCCTCCAAGCACAGTTTACAGTTTTGACTGTTAATACTGTATGGAGCTGCATTTTTATAATTTCTCATTATAATATATATATATATATATATATATATATATATATATATATATATATATATATATATATATATATATATATATATATATATATATATATATATATATATGTATACCAATGTACCATCTCATCTACGGAGAATCCTAATACTGAAAAATTATACATAGGGTCAACTAAAAATAATTTTAAAATTAGATGGAGACAACACAAAAGCTCCTTCAACAACATCCAAAATAGAAGTCAGACATCTCTATCTCAATACTACTGGCATTTAAAGGAAACGAACAAAACACCGAAAGTAAAATGGAAAATAATAAATAGAACTAGAACATGTAAAACCTGGGATGACCCATGCCCTCTGTGCCTACACGAAAAACTGCACATAATTAGATGTCTAAATAGTGAAAAGTTACTAAACCATAGACATGAGTTAACGGTGTTCTGT
>OZ038478.1:146500757-146608257 GCA_964036315.1 Acanthosepion esculentum | reverse complement strand
TATTCACGAGCTTATGACAGAGCATTCTCATTGTTGTATAAGAGTAAGTGTCGTTGCCGGCATTGTGGTTTGAAACTAGATCGCCAGTGAGCAACATGGGCGATTCCATTATTAAGTAGATCACGTAATCATAAAGGAAGTGAATAAATAGGAAGTAGCGTAATGATTGTACGATCATTGTTCACTTTTCTTGTTGGAGTATTGTTCGAAGGCGTTGAGTGAAATATGTCACGTGGTGGGTTGAATTCATTGTTTTTTTTGTTTTTTTTTAAATTGACTCTTTAGTTAGTATTTTCAAGTAACAGTTTATTTTAGTACACATTGGTTATACTAATAAAAGAACTGTTTTAAGGAATTATTCTGTACGTGTTTTGCCGAGGGTGCTCTCCTCTACAGAATTATGGAGATTAGTCCGCCCTGCTGCAACTTCAGCTACTCTAAGTGCATCGGCTTCAGAAAAAAAGGCAGGCACCAGAGTATTATGAGGTCCTGAAAGAAAAATAAGGAGAATTTCTTGACGCTAATGAATTACTGCTAACACCGTCTGTTTTGGAGGCAGTGACTACTAAAACTATCTCGCTGCTGACTTCAGATGTTAAATCCCGGAAGCTGACCGAAGTTATCCGAGAAATAATGGAGGAGGCTCTCAAAACCCTAAAAAATGTCCCCAAAAATTCTGGACATGTGCGTGATATACTGCCAAAAAACTAGCTAGGAGTATTCTCACCACCACGAATTAGTTGAGACTACAAACATAGTAAATGGGCACCTGCAAGACAAGATTACGTAAACATGGGGTGTACACATGGATATATTTGACTATTTGGAGGCTTTTTTTGACAAATATGGAGAGGTTACCGACGTTACACAGGCGAAAGGCAAATCTGGCCTATCCACCAGGGATGTTATCATACATGAGATTTTAACTAGGAAGATTTTTAATGACATCCGCGACATCTTGACTTACGGTGGAAGAAAAATATTTGTAGTTGTGCAGTGCCAGCGATTTACTGTTGGTCTTGTGGGACTGCGAGATATTTGTCTAATGTCCTGGTAAGAACCCGCACCACGCAACGACCGGCAGATAAACAGCCAACAACCCAAAAGCCAACATTCCAACAAAAAACTGTCTAAAATCCAAGTGTACAACAACAGGGAGCAGTAAAGGAAGATGCGTATCAGGCCACTAATAATGCAGTTCGTTTTGTGTTTTCTTTATTACTTCAATTTTATACTTTAATTAAATTTCCATACTTGATTATTTCAGTGAATGATTATTCAATTGAGTGGCAGCAGGTGAAAAGGAACCCTTCGTCCATCTCTTCAGCAGGAAATCTCAAAGAGGCGTAAACAACAGAGCCCGAACAAAAAGCCTTTCACGACAGCAGAAACAACAACTGACGCGGCAAAGGCTCAACGGCAGCATCAAGAGCCACAGCAACATTAAGACGCACAACAGGTCTGGATTATTTAGAAAGACTTGTACCATTAAATCATTATTATCTAAAAATGATGTGTAAAATATAAACATATTTTCTGTCTTTAAATGACCTGCAAAGGATGGATAAGCAGTAAAAAAAATCACTCAATACTTTCTTTCTCTTTATGCAAGATTTCACTTTGTTCGCTTTGTGTTTTCTTTAATACTGCAATTTTATAATCTCATGAAATGTCCATAATTGATTATTCCAGTGAGTGACTATGCCAGTGAGTGGCAGCAGGTAACAAGGAAGGGACGCAATGCAGTAACACCTACACCGTCTTCCCAGCAGGAAAACTCACAGAGACGTAAACGACAGAGCCCAAAGCAAAAGCCTTTCACAACAACTGTTTGCTTTAATACTTCCATTTTTTAACCTTATTAAATTTCCATACTTTATTATTTCATTTTTTCTTTCATATCCCTTTCTGTTGAGAATTTATACTTCAACTGAATGACAAGGTAATTTATTTTGCATGTCAAGGTAAACTAAGGTATATACTAAGTGATATAATTTAATGCCTAATAAACATTTTTATTTGTTTTTTTTTCTATTTGAAGGAATGCCAGAATAATGTAATAAAATGTTTAATTCCAGTGCTTTGTCAGTAGTCTTCAATTATACACAAACACTGTTATATATATAGAGAGAGAGAGAGGGAGACATGGTGGTCTACACCCACGTCGATCAAAATTAAGATAAATTTTATTAAATCCTTACTATGAAATGAAAGTTTTCGCACATTTTCTTTTAAATATATTTCCAAATTAATATTAATGTATACTGCTCTTTCACGGAGTCGTTTTTACATGTATCATTTTGGCTTTCTATCTTTCTAATTCTAAAATTATTATTCTAGTACAGTGATGTGTTACAGATGTTAGAGTCAAGAAAAATACCAATACACAAGCCGTATTATAAACTTGTTTTTGCCGATATTATATACAATAAGTCAAGACACAATGGCTGTAAATATCCATAGAAAATAAATAATCTACTTTTAATAAATATTTGGTATTTTTTCTAGTGTAACCCCAGGGAATTCGTTCACTACCGGTTCCCATTATTCTGTTCACTTACTAAGCTTTAGTCAATTATCCCCATAATTGAATCTTTAACTTCTTATTTCTCTTCGGCCTGGTAATATGAGGGTTAGGGAGATGGATATTCCATATGCTGAACACCCCAGGGGTAGTTTTATTAAGAACAATGGTGGTTTCACTCTCAGCTTCCTAGTAGATTTCCCTCCATACCCTGGACATATCAATCGGTTTCTGTGCGGCCACTGCCCAATCTCCATCACATATACTGATGGCTTGTGGCAACACCGGGTTTCTCAATACCTTTACCTCGCAATCTTTCTAAATCCCCTCTCAATTGTCTTTAAGCAGTTTGAGTATACATAGCCTGTGTTTACCTGACACACACATATAGGACTTAGCGAGATGCATGTCCCCAAAGTATTATTCCTACAGTCCCTTGCTTCTTCTTCTGCTGCTGGCAATAACATAAATTTCGTTCTAGCTGAATTCAAAGCTTCTACGCTGTCACAATCTGGTATCTCGCCATCGCTCCTAAGCCCTAATCTACTCGGGGGTAGGGAATAGGTAAATTTATAATTCGATATATTACAAAAATACTTTCTCTGTCTACCAGCGAAATAGACATCCCGACCAACAATTTCTTATCTTAGAACAAGGAAACGCAACCTAGTGTATTGTAATATTCCTATAATTCCTTGGGGGAGTCCTCAAGTAATGGGATAACTAATTATCTAACTTTAATAAGTACTCTTACAAGTGCCCATGTGTTCTAATGATAGAATATTCAATTCGACTCTCACATGCTTTAATAAAATAGCCAGGAATTGATTAGTCTGTCGCACCTTATTAGTAATGGTTATTGTTATATACCGTAACTATGAATACTAATGGGTATGTTCCAATCCTCAAAAATACATTGAACACTATTGTAAATTGAAGGGGACAAATATGCTGTCTAAGACCGGCTTCTACTAACGGTGGTTTTTTACTTCCTGAGTGTTCATTCTGCGACTGGCTGTTTCTTTGGGGACTTGAAATTCGTTTACTGTTGAGTGTGTTTTGTTTTAATTTTTTTACATTTTTCGTTACTGAAACTCGTTTGAATTTTCCAGTTTTTCTTTTATGTGTTCGTATTCTTTCCTTTTGTGTGAAATAATTAAAAAAAGAAATAATTAGAATATAAGAAAAGAAAAAAGAAATCACTAATTTATTCGGCTATAGTGGTGCCGACACAATCTTGGTCGACCATAATGCCGAAATATCGTTACCAAAAACGGTGTCGCCTGTTAAAACTACCTTGACTGAAAATAGTCCGCGAAAAAAAAATAGTACTTTCTATCTTAATCAGCGAAGAAAATATGAAGAGTCATTCAGAGAAAACGTGTTCCTCACAATTCCTGGGGCGCTTGATGCGGTGAGCACATGTACCATATCCCTGCTGACTTCTGACGTGAAAAGCCACAAGTTAATTGGGGTAAGCAGGGAAAGTATGGAAGAAGCACTCAAGATATTGAACCACAGCCAGAAGGTTCTGGCGCGAAGGACGAATGCCTTATGGGATTTATTGCTACAAACAGAGCAGCAGGCCAAGAACTTAGCAGGGAGCGTATTATCTATTTCGTTTGAACGGGGATAGCCTTGATTTTCTCTTCTCGGTCAACCTACGTCACATCGGTGTGGTTTTCTGCGGAGCCCTCCCCTTGGTTCGATTAGACAAGCTTTTGTGTACCTAGTTAATGTGAGTAAGTGTTGTTCTCGGTCTGTTCCTGGCTGCCTCTTTTGTTATGATCCAAGTCGAGATTCACAACCTCCCGAGTATATTTTTGCCCTTTTTATCTCGACTGGACCAGCTGTTTATTTACCATGTCCTTATATTTTTCCCTTTCCCACTCCTTAGTGAGAGAGCTTCTTGATTTTGTCCAATGGACGGGCCCTACTAACATCAGTTATGTTTAGTTTGTTTTGTGTTAATATCTTAGTTTGTTATTGGGTTCATCTCCCACCCCTCTCATTTTATTCATCCATAAATTTTTAAGTACAAATATATAATCATAAAATTTTTATGGTATGTGGCGCGTTTTGTAGGACCCCCTTGAAAGGATGCGGTATTATGATGTATGGACGATGGATTGGTGACTGACGAGTTTTTGTGGTGAATGTGCAAATTGTAGTGAGTGAATGGATCGGGAATCGGATTAGCTAGGTATAAGATAGTTACTGACGACCAGCCTTAACCCCTTCCTCTTTTCGACCTTATGCCACAATTGTGTATACACACACAATAAATATCAATACGTTGGACACTGGGGTAATATACTGTCTAAGAAGTCCACCACAGGCAGTGGATTACCTACTTCAAATCACTAGCGAGTATTTTATTTTGTTGATGTTATAAAGATTACCATTTCATTTCCAACCTCCGTGTTGGTTATTCTTCATTCAATAACTCTTCCTATATTACAAAAATCATGAACTGGAAATAATTTTGCATAAACCCACTCACTTCTTGCAACTCAGTTGTCACAGCTTTCCAGCTATTAACTACTTCTTGTCTCACTTCTCTCGGGTTACTTATGAACCAATCGGTGCTGGCTCTAGTCTTTGTCTGTTCTAAACTTGTCATATTCAGTACCGATACACTTTCTCTTGCCACCTGGCCAAGGAATTTCTTCATCCTTTTCTACTTCCCCCCAATTATTTCAACAATGGAGACTACTGCTCTCTTTTTCACTGGGCTTCCATTAAAGCTGCTTCTAATTCTACAAAGTATAACGGTCTTCGGTTTTTTCCTTCCCTGAGGTAATTTAGCGCTACCTTCAAACTGGATGCACTCAGATCTTTTATGTCACTTTTCAATATTTCTAATAGTAACTCCTATAGATATAAATCTATCAAAATGTCAGCAACTTTTTCGACCTTGTTATTATCATTTTGCACGTGTTTTTTAAATTGTATTTTGGCTGTTTCCAAGCTCCTGACATCATCATCATCCACAGTAGTACCAGTCCCCTTGCACCAGTCATTCCTGCAAAGCCACAAGAATTCCTTATTCTTAGTCTTCTCACCGCTCATGGTTTTGTTTATATTCCGGTGTATCCTTTTCTTCTTTCTTTTCTTAGCTTCCTAATTTTAACTTTTCTTCTAAATAGCCTTTCGTGAGATGACTGGATTCAGACAGGTGTGGCTAGACATCGGGTCTCATCAATACCACCAGGGGACATACACGGTCCCATGTGCAGACCAACGACAGCACCAACAAGTAATGTTGTTGGCCCTCCATGTCGTGCGATTGACAACTCCATTGCCTCCCATCAATATCCACTGTTTATTACAGGATAGGGTTTGAATTAGCTCCTCGTCGTTCCGCACCTACCCTGAACCTATCCACCCCCTCGTTTACAACCATACCTTCTTATTAAGGTTCGGGGTTTCCTGGCCCTTTCAATCTCTTCTTAAATTCATTTCTCTTCATTTTTTCGACTTTTTTCAATTTTATTCTGTCCATTCTCTTTTTCTCCTTAATTTTTCTTCTATTTACGAAATTTCTCGAACATTCAGACCGTAAATGTAATTAATACTGTTTCTTTAAAAAACAGCAATTACGCATATAACCAGATTTTATATATATATATATATATATATATATATATATATATATATGTTTACATTTGGTATATTTATATATATACGTGTTTACTTTGTTATATAAATAAAAAAAATATATATATATATATATTAAATTTACGGGGGGTGAAAACAGAGTTTTTATAACCAGAAATCTCTTTCAAAGAAATTTTGGGAATTAAAGGAGGAAGGTTTGAACCCACAGATAAATTGGAAGATTATAGGTTTTGCTCATACTCCTAATAGTCTTAGAGACAGGTGTAAGTTATGTTTATAAGAAAGAATTATAATAATAAAATACAATAATGAAAGCCACGTATTTGATCAAAGGAATGAATTAGTATAAAATGTCGACATAAAATAAATTCAAATATAAATGTATAGACTTTACTTTATTAGCTACTATATTTCTCTAACTCTTCAAATGTCAAATGTATAACTAATTCTAATGAATTTCAATATTTCAATTATTACACACTATCATTTATATCTTATAACTGTTCCCTGTATTAAGAGCTCTCTTTCCTTTTATCCCTTACACCTCTTTAGCTATATTTTTATTATTTTTTAAATATAACTTTGTATTTCTATGTCTTTTAATTATAACTTCTTATATTTTTAAAATATAGCTTGTTTTTTATTTAACTTATCTTTTAAAGTTATTTTTTTATTTCTAAATGCACAATTTCTTTTATCGTATTATTCTTTTATTTCAAAATATATTTTATTATATTTTTTATTCTTTTAGCATTGCTATTAGTTACTTTAGAAAAAACTAGTATATTCTGATGATCGATGAGGTAGCTCTGAAAGCCGTTAATAACTAGCGTCTGTTTCACATTATTGAGTTCTTTAAGGAATAGTGAATAATACTAAATATTCTCGTGCGGTCTCTTGAGGAAATTTTTAAGGCTTTTATATCTAAGTGGATATTCAATCATAAAATTCAGATGGCAGGAATTTCTACTAGTGATTTTGTATTGCGAAATAGTGAATGCATTACTACTGAATTCTACTAGCACGTCTAAGAATGGGGAAAGTTAAGTTTGTTTTCAATAGGATTATCAATTTCTTTTTTGCTTTCCTCTGAAATAAAAAATATCATCTACATAGTGGACATATATTTTCAGTTTGGTAACTTGTGTAAATATCTTGTTTTCTACATGCGACATATAGACAACAAAATAAACACAACGCACTTTACTTGACGATTGCTGCTCGGTGTTGACTTCAATGTCCCTATTTATATTTATATACGCTCTATCCCGGAAATCGGGCACGTATTTTGGATCCATTTTTTATGTGTGTTGACCAGTAAAGCATTATGGGTAGTTCTATTCTTCTAACGTTATTGGATTGACGGTAATGGTTATGTTTCAAATTATTCTAGAAGGTATTGAGTGGAAATAATTCTGTAACTACAGAGCAAAGAACGAATGTCCCTTAAACGGCAATTGATTATAGAACAATTTAATATACCTAGCCATTGTGAAATCAGAATATAGCGAAGGAATGATATAAGAGAAACTGAAGGACCCTAGAAACAAAGAAACTACGGACGCAAAATATTCTTTACAAATTGTAAATGCGCGAACAGCACAATTCTTTCTAAAGATAACTGGGAGATGAAAAACAAGAAACAAATCGCACCAAAAATATCATGAAAAATAAGGAAAACAGCATCAGGCCACAACAATAAATCCAAAACTGTTTTCACAGACCAAGACAAATTTCTAAATAAACGATCATATATTATCCCAAAATACAGACACGAAAACAAATTTTACTACGTTACTTAAAAATCGAAAAGCGAAAACGAAAAAAAATAAAAATATAAAATAAAATAAGTAAAATAAATTAATTGAAATCAATAAATTAAGCAAATTAACAAACGAGGAATGTCCACATAAACCCAAGTAAACGTAAGACTAACAATGAACCAAAAAATAACGAATCAATCAATGATAAATTTAAGAAACTACACAAAAATATACACCACAAATGAGCATTCTGGAGCACAATTATTCCCATGCAATAGCCCCGAGAAAAATTTGAAACCTAATCGTTATCGCCCATCGAATAACAGTTAAAACAATATACCTACGTATAATGCATCACAAATTAACTTATATAAATAGTCGAACAAATGCATACGGTGCGTGGCCTGACGACTGCCTTTAAGCATGAAATAAAACTGTTGTCGCTGGTTGTTGAACTCAATGTCCGAGGAGGATATAAATCCGGGGAGAGCTCAATGTAGTCTACAGAGCATTATAATGATAATAAAATGACGGATACTTTAATTATTCATTTCGTTTATAAATTTTATTTCATGAACACCGAGATTTTCACCTCATCAGAACGACAACCTGCTCCACAAATGAAGAAAGTACACCGGACGAAGTAAGGAGGGAAGGTGAGAGAAAGGCAATAAACTGTATCAACCATAGTAACAATTCACACCAATGTGTAAAAAAATAAAATAAATCCAAAAAGTGTAAATTTCTTGTTGAGGAAAGCGACCACTACTAACCCCCAATCTATAAGCACTTTCTATACCCAATCACTTTTCTCTCACCTTACCTCCCCACTACCAAGCTGCGTCCGGTGTAATTTCTGCATTCTGGAAATAGGTTTTCTTTCCGATGAGATGAACATCTCGGTGTTCATGAATTACCATATAAAAAACCTCACATTTGCCTTGATAAATCCGTCAGAGAGCGAAACGCGTCGGCTAGGATTAGTTTCCTTTTTTTCTTTATTCAATTCTATCTATCTATCTATCTATCTATCTATCTATCTATCTATATGTATACATATATATATATATATGTATACATATATATATGTATACATATATATATATATGTATACATATATATATATGTATACATATATATATATATGTACATATATATATATATGTATATATATATATGTATATATATATGTATATATATATATATGTATATATATATATGTATATGTATATATATATATGTAATTCATATATATGTATACATATATATATATGTATATATATATATATATGTATATATATATATATGTATACATATATATATGTATACATATATATATATGTATACATATATATATGTATATTTATATATATGTATACATATATATATGTATACATATATATATATACATATATATATATGTATACATATATATATGTATACATATATATATATATACATATATATATGTATACATATATATATATATGTATATATATATATGTATGCATATATATATATATGTATATATATATGTATACATATATATATATGTATACATATATATATATGCATACATATATATATATGCATACATATATATATATATATATGTATACATATATATATATATATATATATATATATATATATATATATATATATATATATATACCGTGTGTAACAACAAAGATTTTCAATTGTTAGATTAAGATTTGAAGCGTTCTTTCTTAGAAAAAATTAAAGATATCTTAATGGAATTCTCCGAGGTTTTGATAAGACTATTGGACTTTGAGAAAAAAGAATGCATAATTCCTCTCCGATCTTAACAGAATAATTGTAATGACATCGATCATAGATGAAAAGGTCATGTTCATCATTAATTAATTATAGCTAAGGATCTGAAGCTCATGAAAGATTAAAATAAAAGTGAAATCAATATATATTATTCCAGGATCATTTTGCAACTTGTTCAAGATGATCTTCACCCTCTCTAACCTTCTAACTTTATGTCCTGGTGTAAAAAGATGCCTCACAGGTTTCACGTACGATTTCATTTTCAAGTCGTTTTTAACTGCTCTTTCAACAGTGATAACTGAAATTCCTGTATCGCGAAACAAACGCATCATGGACTAATCTGGATCTTTTCTTATTGACCTCTTAACCTGTTCTCTTTCTAGTTGAATTACTCAAAGGGTTTTCCAGTAATTCTTAAGAAAATGTTGTCAAGATGGTTAAACGTCTTATCTGAAAAGCTGGAAAAAGAAACTCTATTAGTTCAGTTTCTTTTTTTTAGATATTAAACATTTTGTGGGATGAACAATTATGCTGTTATGCGATTTGGACAATTTTGCTATGACAGACTATACATATATATATATATATATATATATATATATATATATATATATATATATATATATATATATATATATAAGTGTGTGCGTGCGTGCGTGTGATCGATTATATGAATTTGTTTATGTATAAGTTATAGCATATTATGTAAGCTCTCCTTATGTTGCTAGAAAGGGAAATGGGAGCTGGAAATGACGTTGATGTTGAACCAGTTTTCCAAGTGACGGACTCTCCCTTTTATGTGACGTAATTATCATTCTCCACAACTTCATACCCTTGTAGCTCTAAGCAGCGTTTGACCTTAGTATATTGCTTTGTCCCTGTCATGCCAAACATTTGCCTAAACGCATTAAAGGTGTTATTCACTGTTTCCCCACTGCTTCTTTTATCTTCAGTATGTCCTCCGAGTGTTAAATTCTCCAAGTACTCTTTCCTTTTTATGCTTTCCAGAACTGTGTCAACTCTGTCATTCTGAGTTTACATGTGTGTGCCATTAATTGTCATTTTTATTGTAATTTCTACATTGCTCACATTTTCGGTCTATATTATTCTCCTCATCGGTCGATTCAACGACATCCCAGTTGTTTCACCTTTCTTCGTCTGTAATGAAATATGTTCAGTAATCTCTACCATAAAGAAGGATAGGTAGATAAATACATAGTTAGACAACACAGCTTATTGAAACGTGTACATTTTTCTGAGAATACCAGAAAGGAATCTGCATGTAATTCTTCGTCCAGAAGAGAAAGTCAACCCCTTGAGTGATCAGAAACAAAATGTTTTTCGACCGCTTCAATGAGCTTCTACCTTTGTTCTTAATTAGTACCGCAACTTCTAGTATCCAATTTGAAATTGAGATTCCATTTTTAAATAGCCCTTTATACTTATCTAAAAAAGTAAGTCAGTAGTCTGTAATCAGGATATATCTGTGGTCCAGCAGTTTTAGAATCTGCAGCTATTGGTTCGTGGTTGTGTTATTGGAGTGTTTTATTGTGTTTCCAACTGGTGTTTGAACTGTAAAATCAACTGGTTCATTAAAATGAATGCGTCACAATCTAGTTGAGGTTTAAAAGTTAAAAATAAAACGAATTCACTGTTTTGATTCTCTGTTTATGTTCTAACGTAAATATAGATATTCTTTTCCTGAATTTAAAAAATTAATTTGAAGTAACTCATTAAAAATGTTTAACAAACACAACTATTTATTTTTTAGATATTGTAATAATTTAAGTAATTCATTGTTTTTCAGTCAGATAAAGCATGCCAGAAGGAGTGTTCTAGGGTGAACTTCAGTCCCAACAGACATTCAATGCAAGGAGCCTCGTTGAGAGCGGAATTCTTTATTTTGCTGGAGTAAATTCAGTAGTCAGCTGATGGCGATACTGAAAGAGAATTTGAAGTCTGTCTTGGAATTAATGAACGCTGGAATAAGTATGTGAGATCTTATGTCACAATTTTTAAGTGAACTGAGGCTACGTTTTTGCCAATAATAACTGGATATATATTTTTTCGTACTTACCTCATATATATCATTCATGATTACATTTTGCCCAAATTTGATTTTGTTCCTAAAGGCTACGTGAACCGTACAAAGCCCAAAAGCCACTCAAGTTAGAGGGTTACTGGGTACTTTTGGAAGAGCGTAAGAATGGACAAGTGCTGACAGAAAGTTAACGGATAACACTAGATTGCAAGATTGTAGTGATTGGAAAAATACTTGGGAAAAAGCTATCAGAATGGAACTTAATTCTTATTATATACGGAAGATATGAGAATGATTCACCCTTGAGTACGTTGAATAATGGGTCTGATTTGTAAAGATCAGTTGAGTTGGGACTAAAAAATGTAGCTCATTAGAACACTTGCCATGAATAGACCAGCAAGCGGCTCGTAAAGTTTCGTCTGCGGGAAAGGATTTGTAGGGTAGAGCATAATTAATCGCCCACAAAGTCTGGTGGGTGCCTTCGAATTCTATCAAGGCATGCATGTGTGGTCTGGACAGTTACAGCCTAGATATGGCAGCAATATTCCATTTTTATCAGACGTGGCTCTTGCAAAGTGATTCGCACTTCGCGTAACGGAAATTGAAATCGCTAATTCGAATTCGTATTGTGTTTATTTTCGCATTAATGCTTATTAAAAAAAAACATTGATATTAGATTTATTTTTGGGAGATAATAATGGTTTAGTGATATAAATCTTACTAATTAATCCATAACCGGGGGGAGAAGAGGTGGATTCACAACTTTCCGAACGGCATTCACTAGTAAGTAACTATAACAAACTCAACGGAAATTGGAACTGGTTATCGAGTACACCAACTGCACATCGAATATTACAGCACCTGCTATACCAAAGAGATCACCCATCTAGGTACTGGCTAGACTCGGCGTTGCTTAACTCAATTGATCGTACAGCACGTTTGAACGTGATGTGACCGTAAGCAGGCATTAAGAAAGTGTTCATGTAAGTTTTTCTTATGATATGTGTTTTTTCTTTTTTCTTATGGAATTCAATTGGATTACAGAATATAAATTTAATTAGGGTAATATCAACTTTATTTCAGATCTCCAAATACGTTCTTGCATGCAAATTAGTAGTTATTCTTGCACAAAATACTTACAGTATAGATTTTCATACTATGATATACTATTTACATCAAACTTTTGGAGAGATGAAGGTAGCAGGCATAAAATCGAAATATATGTAATGTTCGTCAAAAAGTGACAAAATAAATGACATATATTTTAATGATGGAACAATAGTCTTCGTGATGCCTTTTGCTTTTTTATCTCTTCAAGATATTCCTTGAGATAGATCATGCAATGACGAATCAGTCAGTTAAGTGTCATATGTGATCATTCTTTTTCGATGACACAAGATTTTCCCGCAGTAGGTTGCCATTACTTTCTGCGACAGACTGGTTGCTAACCATCGCCATAGGAGCGATTCCCCAAGAGTATTTGCGAGTAAGCGATGGTCATGAACCCGACTGGAATTCGAACTCTGCTCTCCGATTGTTCATTCCGAGCCGCTATCCACTACACCACACCGTACACCAGACGAATAGCGAACTCAGTAGAAAATAGATTACGCATTCGGGGAAGATAGGAGGTGGATTTATCATGCAATTTAAAGAAAGTATGTTTCTTTGCATATTGTTTGTATTTTTACATATAGTTTAGAGAGTAAAAAGCAATCTTATATTTCATTTATTGCTAAACATAAAAATGTAAAAGAGGTGAAAAAAAAGAAATTTTAGTTGAAACACTTACCAAAATACAGTTGCGACCTCGTTCACTTTCGTTCTTCCTTTATGCTGTTTAATCAGAAACATTTATGTCGAGATCAATAACATACATTTCCTTCTTCGACAGCTGCAGGAGCAAACAATGATCATTTTCTGTTGAGTTATTTTAAGAAAAAATTCAAAGACACAAACGGGCCAGGTAAAGGTATGTCGTACAAAGGCTTATTTAACACTGGTCTTGGGACACGCGAGGGACTGCTAGCACTCATACACACACACACACATACACACATACACACAAACACACACACACACATGTTTGTGTGTGTATGTAAAATTATATATAATTTTATATATATTAAAATTTGGAAAGATTTATTTTTATTCCGATTATTTCAAACATTATTATAGTGGATTCTCGTGTTTAAAATGCATTATTTTTTTTTTATCTTAAAAGGTATGTAATACGTCTATCGGTCAGCGTATTCAAGAAATATTAATAAAGAAAATGCCTACCAGAAAATGCATTATTTTCATCAAGATATCTCGAATACATAATCTGATACAGGTGATACACGCTGTTTAAAGTAAAAATAAAAATGGTGAGTCTATTTCAAATACGAGGATCCACGATAATAATGTTTGAAGTAATAAATATATGTGTGTATGTTTGTGGGGGAGTGATGCAAAAATATTTCCATGGAACCAACATGTCGAAAATCTAAGTGTAAATCTTAGAAGTGCCTGTTTTACTATTTCGTGCTTATGTATTCAGTCAGACGGGAAAAATAATGTAATGCGCTCAGTTGAAATTCGAACTTATACAGGGTGCGATGGATAAATTATCCTTTAAATTACGCAGAAATGACTAACAACATCTACATCTCATTTTAACAGATATATTTACCAAACCTACATAAAAATATCTTGCAATACTAAAAAGTAAATGTATTCAATAAAATCGCCATTGGCTTCAACTACGGCCTCTAGAAGACTTCGGAATGTCCTGCATCTCTTTCGAATTGTATCCTTGATTAAATTGGTGAAAGCTACAATAATGCTTACCTTCTGGGAAATGTTTCATTAGCCTAAAGTAAAAATGAAAAAAATAACGAAAATCGGAAAAAAAATGAAGTAGCGGAAAAATAATCCTCTGAGAAGGCATCAATTATCAGTTGCCGCGCTGGTGTGTCAAATGAAATATTCTTAATGACATTCTGTCAATACTTTATTATATTGATTTCTCAAGTATCTGTTTGTTTTTTCAATTCCGTAGTTTCTTTGTTTGGTTTTACCGATTAGATTTTTCATTTGTATATTTTGGCATCTTCATGTATTCTATTTAGTTTTGTTTTTCCATACATTGTCATTTTTTATTTGGTTTAAGTGCTTTTTTACTCTTTGATTCTTTGTTTGTTTCCTGTTATTTCATGTATTTTACAGGCGCGGTAGAGTAAAAAGCAATTTGTATTTACTCTTTCTTTTTCTTTTCTTTCTTCATTCCTTTCTTTATTTCACATTTCGTTTCATTTGTCGTGTTTGCGAGTGAAAATCTCTTTTCCCATTCGTTTTGTTTCGTTTCTTTCTTACTCAGGTTTCCTGATATTTCTTTCTTTCTTCCTTATTTCACTTTTTCTTTCATTTTTCTTTATTTATTATTATTGATAAAAATTATTGTTGACAAATGACAGAGATTCGGAAATAAACTGAACAAAATTAGAATTGTATACAAATGAACTCAGGCCAATCATGCAAGCTTAGTAGTCGAAGGTTTATACGTTATATCAGGAGATTAGTGAATTAAGAGCCAATAAAAGGAATCGGGAATTTTGTTAATGAAGTAAAAAATGTATATGCCGTGAATGCTTACATTACAACAAACTTTCCTTTGTCCGTGTAATGAAAGCTTTACTGAATTCGAAACAGAGTCTCGTTAAAATTGGAGCAGGAGAACACAGATAAGATAGCATTTCATAATTTTGAACAGCATATTGGGGTCACATGAAACAAAGGACCAAATAAACAAATAAAAACCAACATTTGTTCATGTCTAATTGAATCCAATGAGTTTGGCAGAATAGCGATGAAGAATACAGGCAAAATATTTGTTTATCAATATTAAGTCTCAATACTAAGCAAATAGAATATAATACTACTTCAACTAATCCGAAACATATTAATCTCCTATATCGTAGTCAAATGCATACTAATTATAAACAAGATGAAAATATACTAAAAAAATTAGTAAATACTAATATATCTACAGCAGATCCTAGCAAAAAATTAAGTTAATCATGTACTATACTAAATCTAGTATATCGAACTGAATTATTTGCAATGATTCGTCCCCCCACCGCTTTAGCGATTTGCAAAAAAACAACATAGTTTACAAATTCAAGTGCCCTTTAGTAGATTGTATCTCCAACGGATGAAATAATAATCATATTAGTCACACCACAAACTCGCTTTCACGACGCTTGACACTACATTTGAATGATAACTCTAACATTTTTTGGAATTTAAAACAACATGCCTGACCGCATAAACAATTAAGGAAAATCCTCGTTGAAACCACAACTGTAATTGAACATGAAAACAATAAAGAAAAACTAAAAATTCTTGAAGCTATATACATAAAACTGTTGAAACCTAACCTGAACAAAATCAACTATGAAATCTCCACAAATATTCTTAAATCCTTATAATTGATGACAGAAGCCATTGATTTATATTCAACGGCTTCTCATACTTAATACTTCTCGTTTTCACTCTCGCGTGGTCATGGTTGACGTAATGAGCTGCGTTGGAATTTTCGCCTCCGGCGTCTCGTATGCACGATTTTGTCGTTGCTTAGAAATCTTCCGTGTAAACATAAACAGACTATCATTATTGTTTTGCCCGTGCATTGTTTAATATATTGAAATGTAATTTTCATCTTTGATAATGGCTTATGTAAGACAAAAGCTTAGATAGGATTAAAACAAATGTATCAATATTGCGAATTCTTTCTTCTTTTAATGAGAATGTTATTAACTTTATCAGACGATATGAAATGAATTTACATAGTCTATATTATTTAATGAAAGATGCATCAATATATATATATATATATATATATATATATATATATATATATATATATATATATATATATATTTGACTTTTCTGCAACAACGGTTTCTACAAAGATGGTTTCGTCAAATAGCTGATGGAACAGTGTTTCCTTCGCATAACACTGGTTTCTAATGGATTCTTTCACCAGATTGATCAGTTTCACAGTATGCATCATATATTAATGCTCATACGTAGACTATGTCCAGATTAGGATACTGCTAATATTAGCATTTGCCTATAAAGAAAGAAAACATTTTCTTTAGGAAAACAAGTCCAGTAGCTGTTATCGCTTTTTTCATAGTAATGTGGTTCTCCTTCCGATCCATCGATTTGATGTGGCGCTGAATGTTAACATCTGGATTATGTCATTATTTTCTCTTAAAATTACATGTGCAATCCATTTTATTTCGTCGATTCACGCATCACAACCACACTTCCGACAGCTTTTCTTTTCGGTTCACAGGGACAATATTCAAAACTTCCATGAACTTTTTACATATTAAAACTTTTCGTTTCTTACAACTTTCAATCGGTGGGGGGTATTATCGGAGTTAGCTCCTCCATAATTCCCAAATTGTCATTAGGGGACATTCTCCACATACTATAAATACTGGGCGAATTCACGCCTCGTTCTCTTTTTCATTTCTTCATTTCAGTAACTACAATGTAAGTTATCTTAGAAGATCGACGTCTTCTCATTTGTGGGAGACGCCATAAACATGATACACACATACACGTACGTACGAATATTCACCAAAGAACAGACACCAATATTTACACACACACACACACACACAAACAAATGTTATTGTCCATTGTAAAATTATTTTGTTTAATACATATATTTGTTTATATATATATATATATATATATATATATATATATATATATATATATATATATATATATATATATATATTGGTATTGTTTGTCTCCTTTACATCTTCGGTTGGACAAGTTGATTCCCGCATTGTTCTTGTAGTTGGACCTCCTTTTATTTGCAGGAAATAAACGCACGTGTCCCTAATACAACAAAAACACGCAACACACACACCGGCCCTCTACAACATATTGCTTTGAAGTATTGCTATCAATGCTGGGTGGTAGAGAGAAAAGTCGGTTTAATCGGATTCTCGTGCAAGTCATGTCTTATGTTAATGCTTTTTTGATTTTTATAAAAAAAGAATTCGTTGAAAGGTCAATTTTGAAATTTTCTCAGTTACTTTTTAATGCCAACCATTTAAAAGCAGTTTGGGCCGGACATCAGAAATCAGATTCAGATGTAATTAAGGAAAATGCGCATTCCTAATTTGGAAAATTAACGTTAATGAGGCAGATTTTATGAATAGGACAATGGGGCTTATACTAAATTAAAACTTAGTGTAGTGAAAGGGTAAAATACAAATAAAATATAATTCCTATCCCCCAGAACATGCATCTACTGTCAGTCTAGACACGATGCCAACTATCTCCCGATCTTATCTTTTTGTTGTTTTTGTTGTTCTTGTATGTTTTATATGTAATAGAAGGTAGGCTTTGCTACTGCCCGGTCAATACACCGCTCTCTATAGGACAAGAGTAGAGGCTCACACCTTGTTTCTTGTTTAGGATGGGGTTCCTGGAACGCTCTCTCTCACTCTCTCTGTCTCTCTGGCCTCTGTACAAGGGCTGCCGTGTTTCTCCCGTGATGTGTGCAGTCTGTGGCATTACTTCTTCATTATGAGAGTACACGGTTGACAGTTTCCTAGTTGCTGTTTCCGACTGGTAGTTAGGAGCCCTAACTCTTGCGTAACGTCTTGAGCGGTCGATCTGATCAAGAGTTGTATAATACCGGGGTGTCTGTAGTGCCATGTCACGCACGGAAAGGTGTGCCTGCAGTCACCTCCGGTGGGCAACCCTGAGGCCACATTATGATGCAGGCTGTGCCAACTTCTCTCTGCCCACGTCACGGTCAATAACCGTCGGCTTCTTTGACTTCAGGCCTTTTCATCTTCCAAGAATAATTCCACACGATGATTTACAAAGATCGAAAAAGTAAACGTGAACCAGCCCTCCAAAAATCACCTAAACCCTTCAACATTTCATTCTCCAACATCCGTAGAATTAGATCCAATTTCAACTGCCCGGATATACTGGCTCTGTGTGAGACCAACTTTGACTCGTCTTTCCCCTCCTCTGATCTCTCGATTCCCCAGAAAAGACACTCAAACCCACATGCATGGCCTTGGTGTTTACGTCAAGGACCATCTCCCACTGGCTAGAGAGTTGTCTCTTGAATAGCCAGACCATTCGTACATGTGTCTCCGGTTATCTCATCTCAATGTTGCAAGCTATCTCTTCTTCCTTTATCGCTCTCCATCTTCTCAAGACTGTGGAATAATCGATAGCATTTCTGACAGCATAGACAAGTCTCTCTATCTCCCTACCTCCCCCCCCTCTCTCTCTCTCTCTGCTCACATATTAGTGTTTGGCGATTTTAACGCCCATCATGTCTAGTGGCTTAAAAATGCTACTACTGACCCTGCAGGCATTCAAACACTAAAGTTTTCAGTTTCTCAATTCCTCACGCAGATAGTTCACTTCCCCCGGCGTTTTGCCTACAGCCGGGACGTTAAGGCCTCTCTTCTTGTTCTGTGTTTTACCTCCATCCTCGAGTGTTGCAGCGCCAGCCAGCTCTGCCCTCTTGGTAACTCCGATTATGCTGTAGTGTCTGTCAACATCTTCAAATCCACTTCCTGCAAAAATCCTCCTACCAATAGAACATCGTTCTGCTATCAACGAGCTGACTGTGACTCGTTCCGTGATTTCCCCCGCGATGTCCCCTAGGTTGTCTTTACGCTCCCCTTTATAGAATGTGCTTCTGGGTTCTCCTCCTGGGTTAAAGCTGGAATCGACGCTTTCATCCTCTCAAGGAAATTTAAGGTCAAATCGCGCTCCTCCCATTGCTACTCTTCTGCTTGCCCATAGGAACCACTTCTACCTATTCCGTAGCAACATGTCCGACGGCAATAGAAGTATCTTTGCCTCTGCCCGTGACGAGTGTAAGCGTGTCCTCAACGAAGCTAAGTCACTATTTGCTGCTCGAATGAAGGAACGTATTGCATCTCGCAAATTCGGCTCCAGGGATTATTGGCGTCTCTGCAAGAGCGTACTTAACAATAGCAAACCCTCTATACCTCTTTTTTCAAACAGTGTGAGGTCCTGACATCCTCTGCCGACAATGTTGAATGCTTTGCTAGGAAATTCTCATTCAATTCAACGCTCGACTCTTCCGGTGTACACATACCTGATTTCCCTCGTAGAACTGATGCCCTATTGAGCAGGTTGCACATAACCCCGTCCTTGGTACTGGGATTATCTCTAATTTAGACCCCCACAAGGCTTGTGGGGGAGATGGAATACCAGCCATTGTCTTGAAGAAATGCGCGCCTGAACTGGCACCAGCCCTCTCCAAACTATACAACTACTGCCTCAAGGAATCTTGTTTTCTAGACTGCTGGAAGTCCTCATCGATAGTTCCTGTCTTTAAGAACTCTAACGGCACCTCTGACACTTCTAATTACCATCCTATCAGTCTCCTACCTCTCTTCGGCAAAGCCTTGATCAACGCCGAAGTGCTTAACCACCTTACATCCCATGATCTGCTATCAGACATGCAACATGGTTTCCGCTTTGCCCGATCTACAGCTGATGTGCTTACGGCCATCACTGAAATTGTCTACCAAGCTCTTCAAAATAATGGAGAAGCTCGTGTCGTGGGCCTAGACATCTCCAAAGTGTTTGATAGGGCCTCTTCGCAATCTTCAAGGTTAGGGTATTACAGGTCGATTGTTTGACCAAATACAATCATTCCTGTCAAACCGTGAATTGAAGGTCGTTCTCAACGGATTCTCCCCCAGCTCGTATCCCACGAACGCCGTTGTTCCTCTAGGGTCAGTCCTTGTCTTTAGTCTTCGATCTTCCTGATGCCATAGATTCCCAAGTAGGCATCAACGCGGACGACACTACAATTTACTCCTGCCTCAAAAACAAATCTAGTGTCTCTGACAAAACTAACCTGGCCGTTCGTCTCGAAAAGAACCTCCAATCGGTTGTGAACTGGGGCAGTAATTGGCTGGTTAACTTTAACGTCTCACAAAAAACTGCTCTCAATTAAACACCACACAGATCCTTCCCTGACCCCCATTAGTATGTCTGACGCTCAACTTTTCGAGAACACCTCTCTGCGGCTGCTCGGTCTCATGTTGTCTGCTGACCTGAGATTGAACAAATACATTGAGTCAATTGCTTGGTCAACCGCAATGACAGTTGGCTACCTGTGCCGCGCCAGGAAATTTTTCTCCCCGGAATCGATCCTTCAAATCTACAAATTAACCATTCGCCCTTGCATGGTGTATTGCTGCCATATATGGTCAGAAGCCTCTTCTGATTGCTTCGGGGTTCTTGATAAGATCCAGAGACGGATATGCAATGTAATTGGCCCTGACCTGGCATCTCGTCTGCGTATAGAAATTATACAGATTGGAATGTCAAATTTCATTTTGATTTCTTAAATTTTTTTCTAAAAAGCGGTAATTTTCTTTATTTTAAGAAATTTGTAAACAAGATTTTCTATGTTAAAATTCATTTTAAAAAATAAATATATATTTCTGACACGTTCTTTTAGTAGAATTAGAAGATTTAAAGTTAAATTAATCTGATTTGAAATAAATATTACTTATAACAAAACAATACAACCAATTCTTAATGATTGGACCTGTTCATCTGATCCAACGTTTGATGGATTGCTGATAGACGAGGCGATGACAGCTACTATGGATAATCCAATTGTCAAAATTCACAGTGAATGCATATTTTGGGTTTTTAACTACCGAGTAATTTTTACAAATGAATATATTTTCCGCAATTATTTAATATTTTATTGACTTTTATTTACCTTTCGAAGATGAAAAAATACAAAAATTTAAAATACTATAAAATTTTCTTCAATTAATTTTATAATTTAATAACAAATGAAATACCATGATTACTCAATTGAAGTATGTACCACAGTAACGTAAATACATAAACAAATATTTCACGAAATAGTAATTGACAAAAGTAAAACTTAGTTTAAGCTTTAAACTTTTAAAGTTGGATAGAAATTTTGAAAACCTGTTGAAACGTAACTGAAACGACATAATAAAGGGACAAAACTTTTAGATCATAATAATGGCAATTTCAGCCTACCCTACATGAAAATAATGAACGTATTAAGTAAAAATTACAAAATAAATTATTTTAAAAATAAAATAGCAGAACTAAGTTGATAAAACTTTTCAATTTTGGATTTGTAAATTTTGTTTCCACTTAATTACCATATCACATCCAGGAAATAGCCCAATACAGAATTTTACACGGTTTTAAACTATTATAAATTATTATAATTAAATTTAAAAAAAAATGAAAAAAATTCTTGTAAATCTTCATTATTCATCAGGAAAATTTTATTTCTTCAGACAGTAATGTCCTTAATATTACTTATTTACAAAAGCAATTAAAAGCTTTTCTAATTAAGTAATGTCATAGTTTTTGGTATTCATTATTTTAAAATTCAGAGCAGATTTTCAGTTAGATAGTTCAAATTTGAAAAAAAAAGTAGGTGATTTACAATCTCCAAAATCCCCGACTTTTAACGAAAAAAATTCGGAAATAGAAAGGTTTTGTGCAAAATTTCATGAAATTAAGTAAGTGGGATTAACATATTTAAAAAAAAAGTATTTTTTACCAAAATTGTCTAAAAGACACATTTCAAGCATAATTTTATTCATTTGTGAATTTCGTTAAAATCGGACAATACTTGATTTTTACAAGAATTTCCAAATCAATGTGTTTTCAATGGAAAAAAGCGCAAATAAAAAACAGTGTTATTTTCATGTCACCGCGATGACGTAAACAAAACAAGATTTTAACCAAAATATCGAACGTGTTAGAAAAGATTAAAAAAAATTCAAATTTATTCAAAAAAAAATTTAAAAAATGCTTTGGTCTTTCATCTTAATAATAACATAAGCATTTTGACGATGAAACATTATTTTCGTTAAGTTTGTGGCATATTCATTACGCTATCTGTTTTCCCGCGAAAAAATGGAGGTACCTTTATGTATTCGCTCGTACCTTTGTTCTTTCATGATCCCATTCCCCTCTGTTAAATAATTTTTCTTTTTCTTTCTTTACCTGTCTATGTAATTATAAATAAATTCCCACGTTTTCCATTTTTTAAAAATCGTGGTTCACCTATATGCTACAAGTTTGTAACAGTGTATATTTGTATAGATGAGTGTATGTATGTGTATGTATATGTGTGAACATATTGTATGTCTATATGTGTATATATATATATATATATATTTATGTGTGTGTGTGTGTGTGTGTGTGTGTGTGTGTGTGTATATATGTGTTGTGGTAGGATCCACCTAATTTGCATAGCGGAGTACCGACGATATAAATATGGTTGGTACCGGAAGACAGGGAGGCAAATCAAGAGATCCAACTAGAGACTCTGCCCGACTGCGACTTAGTCAACACATTCTCCAGGAACGGTCTTCCCAGAGATATACAAAAGACTATATGTAAATATTGTGTACACTTTCTTGTTTCAATACATTTTGTTCTAAGTACATTTTGTGTTGCATTATTATTCCATGCATTAGTCAAGTTTCAACAATGGCGACGAAGTAGAACGAACCATACGAAAAAAAAAAGAATTAATAATTGAGAGTTTTCAACAATTGGGATAAGTCATTGAAGAACCCAGGAAAAAAAAATTATTAATTCAAAAGTCCAACTGTAACGTAACGACGAAGGATTCTGAACTTCTGGATATGTAGAACTCGTTAAAAGACGACTAAGCATAAAGGAACGTTCACTCAGAAAAATTTGAAAGGTGTCGTAAACAAATAACGGTAATTTTAAATTGGAAAAATTATCTACAACGAGGCACCCGTTAAAAAGAAAAAAAACTGGCCGACTACAAAAACATGCATGGAAGTAAAAGGAGCACAAATACACCGTGTCGACTTTGAAAGGTAACGAATTTTAAAAAATTATTTTTTTTGTTTGTTCAACAATATAGTGACAAATTATCTCTGATAATAAAATCAGAAGTTGTCATTAAAATACGCGAACAGAAGTCGAAAACGAAAAAAAAAAGTCCGATGGTCTCTGTTCACAAAAAAAAATAATACCAAAGTTGATTATCACGGGCGTGAATGTAAAAGCAAGACGTAAAATTAAAAAGTCGTACGTTGTTTCGATTTTTTTGGTCAGCTTATATGATATCCGTGGATACACAAATTAAAAGTATATTCTTTGTTGCATGAACACTATCAGCTAAAGATGGATGAATTATTCAAAGTCATATCTGAATTATTCAAATCCCAACAGATGAATCAACAACGTCAGCATTAACAGTTTGCCTTATTAATAAGGGAACAACAGATAGCGCTGCAAACATATCAAGAAAAAAAGATGAAAGACTGCAAAAATATCAAGATAAGCAAGATGAAAGACAGCAAGAACAACAGATAGCGCTGCAAAAATATCAAGAAAAGCAAGATGAAAGACTTTTAGAAATTCAAAGGTTAACACTGGAGAAATTAAAAAACTATCAGGCACATGAAGGAAGTTCTTCATATTCTAATAACACCATATTTAATTCGCTGGAAACTTTCAACTATGTGCCAGACAAAGAAAAAACGTTTGAAGCGTACTTTAAACGATATGAAGATATTTTCTACACAGACTGTGAAAACTGGTCGAATTCAAGAAAAGTCAGTCTATTACTAAGAAAGCTAGGTACAGCAGAACATAGCAAATTTGTAGATTTTATTCTACCGAGAAAAACAACTGAATTAGAATTCTCCGAAACAGTGAATTTGCTAAAAGAGCTGTTTGGAGCAAATATGTCACTTTGGAATCAGCGATGGTTATGCATGAATGTCTCTAAATCCGACGATCAGGATTACTTAACATATGCATCTATAGTGAATAGACATTGTGACAATTTCAGATTGGCAGAGATTACGGTTGAAGAATTCAAGTGTTTAATTTTTGCTCAAGGACTGGTATCCAGTAAGAGTGCCGAAATAAGACGTAGAGTTTTGTCTAAACTCGAATCTGAACAAAACCTTACCCTGCAAAAGTTAGCAGAGGAGTGTCAACGGGCCGTAAAGTTAAAGAAAGAGTCGCAAAAAATCGTAGAAGCTGGCATTGCTTATATTACAAAAAATAAAAAAACAGTCAAATTACTCATCAGAGAAAAATTGGAGAAAATTTCGGCGTATTTTAAAAATAGACAAAAAAAATAAAACAAAAAAGTCCCACCATATAATTGCAGACGTTGTAACGAAAGACACTGGGAGGTAAATTGCCCATATAGAAATAAGAAATGTTTCGTGTGCCAAAAGAATGGTCACAAAGGATCGTGTTGTAAAACGAAAAAATTCAATAGCCGAATTAGACAGACAAATTCGAATATCAAATCAATTAGAGATTTGAGGAAATATGTGACGACTGAAATATTCAAAAAGAATATCAAATTTCAACTCGATTCGGGGTCAGATTTAACAATAATGAACGATAAAACATGGAAAATTTTAAAAAGACCTACAATAATGAAGTCAACGAAACTCGCTCGAACGGTAACTGGAAAGGAAATTAACTTCGAAGGCGAGGTTGTACTTCCCATGAAATTGAACGGGATCGTTAAAAAAATAAAAGTTTTCATTCTGAAAAATGGAGAAAACTTGTTGGGCACAGATTTTATTGAAACATTCGAATTGTGGGATAAACCGTTAAACTCATTCTGTAGAAAAGTAGAAAGTAATACGCAAACAAGACAGGACATTAAAGATGAATTAAAGAAAAAGTTTCAGGAAACCTTTACACCTGGTCTTGGAAGATGTAACAAGTTTGAAGCTAAATTTTAATTAAAGGAAAATACTATGCCTAATTTTAAAAAGAAACGTAACGTGCCTTTCGCAAGTGTAGAGAAAGTTAACGAAGAACTTGATAGGTTGGAAAAAATGGGAATTATTTCAAAAGTCGAATTTAATTCATGGGCTGCGCCGAATGTGTGCATAAAAAATAAATCAAACCAAATCAGAGTCTGCGTTGATTTTTCGACAGGGTTTAACTCGGTAATTAAGGACTACCATTACCCGTTACCGAGTCCGGAGGAGATTTTTAACAAGCTAAATGGCGGAGTGATATTTTCAAAAATCGACTTATCAGATGTCTATCTCCAAATTTCCGTCGAAGAGGAATGTTCGAAGTTACTAGGGATAAACATGCATAGAGGTTTATTCAAGTACAACAGGCTTCCTTTTGGTATTAAAGTGGCACCAGCCATTTTTCAACAAGCTATGGACGTCATGTTGAATGATTTAGACTTTGCGTGTGCCTACTTAGATGACATCATAGTAAGGAGTGCAAACGTCGACGAACATCGAGAGCACCTCAATCAAGTATTTAAAAAGATTCATGATTTTGGATTTAAAGTCAAAGAATCAAAGTGCGAATTTGGTTTGGAGGAAATTAAGTATTTAGGTCACATAATCAACAAAAATGGCAGATTTCCAGATCCGGAAAGGTCCATTGCGATTAGAGACATGCCGACGCCCACTAACGTGGCGACACTACAGAGTTTTCTGGGGCTCGCAAACTATTATCATGCGTTCATTAAAGGAATGTACAACCTAAGAGCTCCGTTGAATGAACTACAAAAAAAAATATATATTAAAATTAAGCAGATTTACATATACATATGACGTATGCAAAGGGGATCTACAAAGAAATAACCATAATCACCATCCCATATACGAAGCCAGTTTGAAATCCAAAAGGGATTCCAAGGCTTGGGAGGGGGGTGTTGTGGTAGGATCCACCTAATTTGCATAGCGGAGTAACGATGATATAAATATGGTTGGTACCGGAAGACAGGGAGGCAAATCAAGAGATCCAACTAGAGACTTTGCCCGACTGCGACTTAGACAACACATTCTCCAGGAACGGTCTTCCCAGAAATCTACAAAATACTATATGTAAATATTGTGTACACTTTCTTGTTTCAATACATATTATTCTAACTACATTTTGTGTTTGCATTATTATTCCATGCATTAGTCAAGTTTCAACAATATGTTATGTACACATATATAAATATGTGTGCATGTGTGCATTTAGGGCATCAATCCTTCTTTCCTGCACATTTAATTGAATACGACAGACAAGGTGCTTTGATTTAGTTTTTATACAATTTCTCATACGATCTAATAATGTTTTCCTTTACAGATGATAAATTAAATAAAAACTGTCCGAAGGTTTTTTTTATCCGAGCGCTTTCGCCTAACATTTACATTTGTAGTGTCGATGTTAATAGTTGATATTATTAAGTGTTGTTTTTATATGTTTTCATTAATAAGGCTTCCATTGTTTTGCCTTTTATTGCATGTAGATTATGCTATTATATTAGTGTTGTCAACAATTATGTTACGAAGTGTCCGGTAGGGCTCAATGAATATTTAAATGTGATCCAATTGAGCTATAGTCAGAAAGGTATAGGGTGAGTCTGCGTGTCAAACATGTTGTGGTGTGACCTATATAATTATTTACGAATTTTGATAGATCAGGGATACAATTCCTTAATGGGCATTTAAATTCGTAAATAATATTTGCCCTATTTAATTTTGTTCTAAGAGTTGAATTATTATTTTTAACTATAAGTTTAGAGGTTTTAAAATTCGTAAATAATTATATATATGTTTACTTCGATATCCACTTCTATATATAAACAAATATATAATATTAGAATCGGCTACAGAACAAAACAGTGCTAAAAACAACAAAGGTGAGGAGGGAACCAATTTAGTATTTTAATTCAGAAAACAAATAAAAACTTCACGACTGTAAAAGACAAAAAAGGAGATAAAGCTTAGTAATATTGAAAACTAACGATTATTTTTATTCACTGTCAAATTATCGTTAGAAAATAGAATAATTCTGAGGATTGAAATGGAAATTTTTCTTCTGCAACTTGACGATATATTTCAGTGTCTGTATTAATTAGTCATCCAATAATCAATGTTTTTTACACGATGACAGTACAATTGACAAAGAACAAAATTAACAAATTCACTATGAGAACCTATAGAATCGCAATCTCTTCTAGATACGAACCAGTTTGTCTTTGCTGTACGATTTGTCAGAATATCGTTTTATCAATAATGTTAGGGCGCCTGTTGTAGAGTTCCTATTTACAATGGAAACTCACAGGTTCAATATTTACTACTTACTGGGGTCTTTGTTGTAGAATAGGCAATGAAGCAAAAGGCAGAGCAAGTTAAAAGTAATGCTCTTTCCATTTTCAGTTTTTCTACTACTTGTTCACCGAAGAATCATTAAATAAAAAATATATCATCATTCGTCATCGAGCGAGACATATTGGCAGACTAATAGCAAAGTTCTTTTAATAAATAAGCATACATACATACATACATATATACATGCATAAACACACACATATATATGTATGTATGTATATATATATATATATATGTACGTAAAGTTTGTATTGAATTGTTATAGAACCTTACTTTCTATTTATCGGCCGAATTTAGATGAACAACTACAAACGGTAATAATTATTTTAACCCGGAGGAAAGAATCAAAATTGAATCCTGCTTAAACTTGAAATGAAAAAGAAAAAGTTGAGCAGCAAAACATTTATACAGGTAGCTAAAGAACAAAACAAAGAACAAAAAAACAAAATGACAGCTAAGTTTTCAAATGCATTTAAAAAAATGAAACATTTATCATGAATTATTTACACTGTTTATATTAGGACTATTATCCTCATCTTTGTAGTTTTTATCGCAACGTTTCGGTCGTTGTGCGCTCCAACCTTCTTCAAGAGTATATTCATCTGGGTAATCTACAGGAAATTTTAAACTGAACACTTTATTTAATCTACGGTAGACTGTTCTCGTGTATCAAAAAAATAAATAATGCGTCTTGCAAAAACTGGACGCATTTAAATTCAATAGAGTCGAGTGTTAAAAACAAACAAAACAAACAAAATTCGTGGCGCAGCGTATATTTGATATTTAAACAGTCATGAAAAAAATCTGTAAAAATAAATCTTTTAACATCTGTTTCCAAACAAGCAATTTTACGTCTTCAAAATATTTTGTTTTCAACAGGTAATGCATTTGCCGGTTGTGGGTGATTTTTAAATTAGGTACCTACCATGAGATCGCTAAAAAGAGTATAGCATGACGAAAAAGCCTGGAATAATTCTCTAACTTCTGATTGGTTAATATATGTGAAAAACATTACAACGCCTACGCAGTTTACCGCCAAAATCTGGTTATATGTTCAGAGACGACAAAGTGATTAACAGTATTATAAATACTTTGACACATTTTCATTCTTCTACAGCGTATAATGAATAATGAAATCATAACACCTTGTCTGAGAACAAAAACTGAAATAAGAAAGATGACTAACATATCCATATTGGGCATAGCACTATGCCGATAAGCGCTATCATAAAAGAACGTACTTGTTTTCATTCTGTCGTTACACAGGGGCCTGTAACGTAAGGGGCCTGTCTCTCTTACTTCGCTGATACAAGTACAGTTTTAGAATAGAATAGAATACCAGTGTCTAGGCATGTTAGCTGATGCCATAAGTACCTCTTGCTGATATATCTTTGCCTTTGAAGAGAAGTAAATTTCACACCTGTTGGGTCACGTGATTATGGAAAAAGTTTGTTGTCGAAGTCGCAGATTCGATGGTGGTGATGTAATAATGACGTCAGGGTGACGTTAACACTTCGAAAATCTATAAAGACCGAAGTCACAGATTCGTAGTTGATGACGCCACTCTAAAGTCACTATATTCGAAATTATTTTCTCTCGAAGTCACTGATTCAAAGGTGATGACGTCACCAAGTCCGTGACCTTTTCTGCAATATATAAGATTTGTTGCAATAGAATACAAGAGATGAAGAAAGAGTAAAAGAGAAAGAGAAGCCTTCGATCAGTGCCTTTGGAGTGAAATAAATTTGAGCGCCCTTGCGCGTCATTCAAGTGAGGCAACTGCCGAATTTAAAATGTTTTTGTAAGTGAAATTAAACTATCAATGCGGCGAGAAGTTTCTAATGATATCTACGTTCCATTCTAAGAGTAAACGTTCTAAGTTCTCGTCGCAGTACATGAGAGAGTTCTTATTTATTTTTCCTGTGTATTCTCTAGCAATTGATAAGATCAGTTCATTGCAAATAATTTTCTTTTTGCTGTACCGACGGAGCGCTGAGTGGTATAGTGTTGGGTGGTGTCTCCTCTATGATGATAGGCGATTCGCTGCCACATGGTGAATCGGGTGAAGGATGTCTACTTTCATGTAGTTTTGTGCTGATGGTGTTGTTATTGTCTAATTCTGTATTCGGCGGCATTGGTGGTGACGATCCACGAAATTCTTCAAGTCTCTTGATTTGATAATCGTCTGGCCACAATCAATAACAGTCTTCTATCTTACAGTTTTGCAGACCTGGTTAGGGTAACTGGGATCTAGTCTGCATCCGGGCGAGTCCGGAGGTGTATATTCTGCTAATTCTGCTTCGTTTAATTCGTCTGCTAAGTTTGTTTTTTTAAATGTCAAAGTGTTCCTTTTTTTCTGGCTAGTGTAGTTCGCTGTCTTTGAACAGACAAAGTTTTGCTGGTGTTGGTTCCAGCTGGTCCTTTTTACTATCTATGCTGCTATGTTAGTTGTTAATGTAGGCGTTCGACGTAGTATTGTCTCGTTCTGCTGCTTGACGATGTTCAACAACTCGCCCACGTGTCTCGAATGTGGCACAAGGCCGTTTTATTGTCGGCTCACTGAGCCCGTAGACTCGGCCAAAAAATGCCCGTAGAACCCGTATAAAGGGGATCGGCTTGGTCAACCTCGCCGAACGAGGCTCTGTCCTTCGGCGGAGCCGCGTCCACGTTCCTCTCTGCCCACGGGCAGAGAGTTCAACCGTCTAGCCGAGTCGTCCAAAAAGGACTGACTCGAACTGTGACTCGGTACAAAATTTAATTTAATTAGCAGATTGAATTCCTTACTATTGATTAAAAGCAGAATAAAATCAACGCATGAAAATATAACATTCCTTCAGTCTGGTTTAAATAATATGGTCTGTCCTTCGTCTATTTTGTTTAAAACGAAAAATTCCCATTTACATGTAGGACAGATTATAGCAAGGGCGTTAACTAGAACTTTTTGGATAAATTAACACTTATTCTTCTTATTACAAGATTAAATATTTACACCTTTAGAGGGAATCAGTGGACAAACTTTCGTATTGTGATAAAATCCGTTTTCAAGGTACGTTGAAATTGTTCAAGACCCATGTTGTAAAAGACTGTCGACTCAATTTCGCAACAAGTTACAATGTTTCATATATAAGAAATTTAGTTGCTCTGCCAATTCTGATGTTATTGGGAACGTTCTTAATTTGTCTTGTCAATATAATCTGTCACATATAGCAACGGGGGAAATTGATAGAGAATGAATAATGAAATCATAACACCTTGTCTGAGAACAGAAACTGTAATAAGAAAGATGACTACCATATCCACTTGGGTGTTTTGAATGACCCGAAAGACGTTAGCAAGGAGAGTGAGAGTATTAGAGGTAGATAGCTAAGTGAAAATGTTACAACAAGGCGCCGTCGAGATCAGTGATAATAATGAAGAATGAGAATAAACTGAAGATAGTTCCTGTTCTTTTATTCCGAGTAAATTTCACAGCTGTTGGGTCACGTGATCATGGAAAAAGTTTGTTGTCGAAGTCGCAGATTCGATGGTTGTGATGTAATAATGACGTCAGGGTGACGTTAACACTTCGAAAATCTATAAAGACCGAAGTCACAGATTCGTAGTTGATGACGCCACTCTAAAGTCACTATATTCGAAATTATTTTCTCTCGAAGTCACTGATTCAAAGGTGATGACGTCATCAAGTTTCACTATGAGCGAAATTATTTTCTCTAGAAGTAACTCATTCACAGGGTCTGAAAGCGAACTATATAAAGCTTATGCCCGTGCATATATATATATATATATATATATATATATATATATATATATTGGAATATATTGGAATATATTGGAATATATATATACTATTGGAAAATCAACAAAGTCCGTGACCTTGAGAGAGTTCTTATTTATTTTTCCTGTGTATTCTCTAGCAATTGATAAGATCAGTTCATTGCAAATAATTTTCTTTTTGCTGTACCGACGGAGCGCTGAGTGTTATAGTGTTGGGTGGTGTTTCCTCTATGATGATAGAGTCTTCTATCTTACAGCTGTGAGTTTTGCAGACCTGGTTAGGGTAACTGGGATCTAGTCTGCATCCGGGCGAGTCCGGAGGTATATATTCTGCTAATTCTGCTTCGTTTAATTCGTCTGCTAACTTTTTTTTTTAAATGTCAAAGTGTTCCTTTTTTCTGGCTAGTGCAGTTCGCTGTCTTCGAACAGACAAAGTGTTGCTGGTGTTGGTTCCAGCTGGTCCTTTTTACTATCTATGCTGCTATGTTCGTTGTTAATGTAGGCGTTGATGTGTTTCGTCCAGATGGTCAGCCACATTAACGGGTTTAGTTCTATTTTACCCGATTCTTTCAGTGTCTGCATGCGGCGTCTTGTTTCGTAGTAATGCATACGGTTGAGTAAAGGTCTGTTTGTCACCGAGGACGTGTCGCCACGGCTCCTCGTTCGAAGTGCTGATGCAGGGCGTTCCACGTAGTATTCTCTCGTTCTGGTGCTTGACGTTGACGTAGGTCTCTGTTCCCTCTAATATACATTTGGCTTCTTCTATGTTGTTTGGCTAAACCACATTTCGTCAGTGTTAATTAGAGTCTTGACAACGCAACTGCCGAACGTGAAATTGTCCCTTATCCTGGCACCGTATTCAACCACAATTTATTAACCCGTTTTTTATCGAGCGGAGGATGTAGCGTTTTCCGCTGCTGCTGACTCCGGTGATGTGCAGGCTATTTATCTTAGGAGTGATTTTGCGATATACTTCGATTCGGTGAAAGTTACACCATTCTTCGAATATAGCCAGGTTTTTCAGAATCGACCATTAGTGGTTTTGCTGCTGCTGGAAGAATTCTGTTTTGGCCCAACATACCAACTTCTTGTCCCCGATACATACATCTTCGAAGATCCATTTGTTGAAGATGTCCCTCTCTTCGTTGTATTCTGCTCTTGCTCTCCGGTATTTTTTCGTAATCTGCTGTCGCTTAAGTATCGTCTTGTCATCTTCCCGCCGTCGACCGCAACCGATTTGAATAACGACCGTTACCCTCTATTTATACCCTATTTGTAATGAAGATGCCACTTTTTACGCTCACGGCTGTTCGAGTTGATATGTCAGCAAAATTCTTATTGGTTCTCCCGTGGACTAATCTCTTTGGAACTTTCCCGTGACAGTTTCGGTTTTTTTTTAAGCGTATCACCCCAAGCAAGGCTGAAGGCCACTATCACGCAAGGGGTTAAAGAAGGGTTGGAGGAAGAGCAGATAGGAGTGGTAAAGGAGGGGATGTGGTGAAAGAGAAAGACAGTTGGTCGATCAAGGCAAGGGGGTTACAGAAGATTTGGAGCGAGAGCAGATAGGAATGAAAAATGAAAAGATGTGGAGAAGGGAAGTGGATAGATCAAGGCAACTGGAGATGTCGATTGATGCTACAATTAAACCGTTGGAGATTGTCTTTGTCAGGGAAACAGTAATAGGGAAGGGAGTTCCATAGGCGAGATGTGCGAGACATGAAGCTATTGGAGTAGAAGAGACGTCTACATCTAACAGTTTCCACGGTGTAGGGGTGGGAGCGGGATGCCAGCCTCGTAGGGCGGTTAAATTCACGAGGCCTGGGGACAAGCGAACGCAGCTCCTCGGAGCAATTACCTTGAAAGTACTTGTAAAAAAGGCAGAGCGAGGCAACCTCGCGTCTGTGAGAGAGCGACTGCAGACGAGATGACAGATCAGGGCCAATCACGTTGCCTATCCGTCTCTGGATCTTATCAAGAACCCTGAAGCAAACAGCAGGGGCCCCAGACCATATATGGCAGCAATACTCCATGCAAGGGCGAATGGTGGATTTATAGACTTGGAGGAGAAAAATTTCCTGGCTCGGCACAGAAAACCAACTTGGCTGATGCAACTGACTCGATGTATTTGTTCCATCTCAGATCAGAAGACAGCGTGAGACCGAGCAGCCGCAGGGAGGAGCTCTCGAGAAGTTGGTCTTCAGACATTCTAATGGGATGCAGGGATGGATCCTTGTGGTGGTTAATTGTTGTGGTAGGATCCACCTAATTTGCATAGTGGAGTACCGACCATATAAATATGGTTGGTACCGGGAAGAGAGGGGAACGAATCAGGAGATTCACCCCAGAGACTCTGCCCGACTGCGACTCAGTCAACACATTCTCCAGGAACGGTCTTCCCAGGAAATATACAAAAGACTATATGTAAATATTATGTACACTTTCTTGTTTCAATACATTTTGTTCTAACTACATTTTGTGTTGCATTATTATTCCATGCATTAGTCAAGTTTCAACAATGGCGACGAGGTAGAAAGAGCCATACGAAAAAAAAAAGAATTAATAATTGAGAGCCTTTAACAATTGGGACAAGTCATTGAAGAGCCCAGGCGGAAGGAAAAAATTATTAATTAAATGTCGAACAGTTAACGTAACAACGGAGGATTTTGAACTTCTGGATATTTAGCACTCGTTAAAGGACGACTAAGCATAAAGAAACGTTCACTCAGAAAAATTTGAAAGGTGTCGTAAACGAATAATGGTGATTTTAAATTGAAAAGGTTATCTACAACGAGGCACCCGTTAAAAAAAAAACAAAAAAAAACTGGCCGACTACAAAAACATGCATGGAATTAAAAGGCGCACAAATACACCGTGTCGACTTTGAAAGGTAACGAACTTTTAAAAAGATTTTTTTTTTTGTTTGTTCAACAATATTTTATAGTGACGAATTTACCTCTGATAATAAAAATCAGAAGTTGTCATTGAAATACGCGAACAGAAGTCGAAAACGAAAAAAAAAGTCCGATGGTCTCTGTTCACAAAAAAAAAAAAAAAAAAAAAGAGAAAAAAATACCAAAGTTGATTATCACGGGCTTGAATGTAAAAGCAAGACATAAAATAAAAAAGTCGTAAATTGTTTTCATTTTTTCTGGTCAGCTTATATTATATCCGTGGATACACAAATTAAAAGTACATTCTTTGTTGCATGAACACTATCAGCTAAAGATGGATAAATTATCCAAAGTCATATCTGAATTATTCAAATCCCAGCAGTTGAGTCCGCAACGTCAAAATGAACAGTTTGCCTTATTAATAAGGGAACAACAGATAGCACAGCAAAAATATCAATAAAAGCAAGATGAAAGACAGCAAAAATATCAATAAAAGCAAGATGAAAGACAGCAAAAATATCAAGAAAAGCAAGAGGAAAGACTGGGAAAACAGGAAGAAATGCAGATCAAGGTTTTAGAAATTCAAAAGTTAACACTGGAGAAATTAAGCAACAATCAGGCAAATGAAGGAAATTCGTCATATTCTAATAACACCATATTTAATTCGCTGGAAACTTTCAACTATGTGCCAGACGAAGAAAAAACGTTTGAAGCGTACTTTAAACGATATGAAGATATTTTCTACACAGACTGTGAAAACTGGTCGAATTCAAGAAAAGTCAGTCTATTACTAAGAAAGCTAGGTACAGCAGAACATATCAAATTTGTAGATTTTATTCTACCGAGAAAAACGAAGGAATTGGAATTCTCGGAAACAGTGAAATTGCTAAAGGAGCTGTTTGGAGCAAATATGTCGCTTTGGCATAAGCGATGTTTATGCATGAATGTCTCTAAATCCGACGATCAGGATTACTTAACATATGCATCTATAGTGAATAGACATTGTGACAACTTCAGATTGGCAGAGATTACGGTTGAAGAATTCAAGTGTTTAATTTTTGCTCAAGGACTGGTATCCAGTAAGAGTCCCGAAATAAGACGTAGAGTTTTGTCTAAACTCGAATCTGAACAAAACCTTACCCTGCAAAAGTTAGCAGAGGAGTGCCAGCGGGCCGTAAGTTTAAAGAAAGAATCTAAAAAAATCGAAGAAGCTGGCATTGCTTATATAAAAAAAAACAAAAAAAAACAGTCAAATTACCCATCAGCAAAACATTGGAGTAAAAATTCGACGTATTTTAAAAATAGACAAGAAAAATTAAATAAAAAGAACGAGGATGAAAAAAGGTCCCACCATATAATTGCAGACGTTGCAACGAAAGACACTGGGAGGTAAATTGCCCATATAGAAATAAGAAATGTTTCGTGTGCCACAAGAATGGACACAAAGGATCGTGTAGTAAAACGAAAAAATTCAATAGCCGAATTAGACAAACAAATTCGAATATCAAATCAGATAGAGATTTGAGGAAATATGTGACGACTGAAATATTTAAAAATAATATCAAATTTCAACTCGATTCGGGTTCAGATTTAACAATAATGAACTATAAAACATGGAAAACTTTAAAAAGGCCTACAACAATGAAGTCAACGAAACTCGCTCGAACGGTAACTGGAAAGGAAATTAACTTCGAAGGCGAGGTTGTACTTCCCATGAAATTGAACGGGATCGTTAAAAAAATAAAAGTTTTCATTCTGAAAAATGGAGAAAACTTGATGGGTACAGATTTTATTGAAACATTCGAATTGTGGGATAAACCGTTAAACTCATTCTGCAGAAAAGTAGAAAGTAATACGCAAACAAGACAGGACATTAAAGATGAATTAAAGAAAAAGTTTCCGGAAACCTTCACACCTGGTCTTGGAAGATGTAACAAGTTTGAAGCTAAATTTGAATTAAAGGAAAATACTATGCCAATTTTTAAAAAGAAACGTAACGTGCCTTTCGCAAGTGTAGAGAAAATTAACGAAGAACTTGATAGGTTGGAAAAAATGGGAATTATTTCGAAAGTAGAATCTAATTCATGGGCTGCGCCGATTGTGTGCATAAAAAATAAATCAAACCAAATCAGAGTCTGCGTTGATTTTTCGACAGGGTTGAACTCGGTAATTAAGGACTACCATTACCCGTTACCGAGTCCGGAGGAGATTTTTAACAAGCTAAATGGCGGAGTGATATTTTCAAAAATCGACTTATCAGATGCCTATCTCCAAATTCCCGTCGAAGAGAAATGTTCGAAGTTACAAGGGATAAACACGCATATTCAAGTACAACAGGCTTCCTTTTGGTATTAAAGTGGCACCAGCCATTTTTCAACAAGCTATGGACGTCATGTTGAATGATTTAGACTTTGGTTGTGCCTACTTAGATGATATAATAGTAGGGAGCGCAACCGTCGACGAACATCGAGAGCACCTCAATCAAGTATTTAAAAAGATTCAGGACTTTGGATTTAAAGTCAAAGAGTCAAAGTGCGAATTTGGGTTGGAGGAAATTAAGTATTTATGTCACATAATCAACAAAAATGGCAGATTTCCAGATCCGGAAATGTCCATTGCGATTAGAGACATGCCGACGCCCACTAATGTGGCGACGCTACAGAATTTTCTGGGTCTCGCAAATTATTATCAAGCGTTCATTAGAGGAATGTGCAATCTAAGAGCTCCGTTGAATGAACTACTAAAAAAAGACAAGACATGGGAATGGACGGTAGAATGTCAGAAAGCGTTTGATGAAATAAAGAAAATGCTTACATCCGATCTCTTTTTAACCCATTACAATCCAAAACTTGATATTGTAGTGGCAAGTGACGCCAGTTCATACGGAATAGGAGCGTGTATTCAACACATAATGCCAGATGGTTCTAGAAAACCAATTGCATATGCTTCGAGAACTTTACTCCCAGGAGAAAGAAGTTACTCACAGATAGAAAAAGAGGCTGTGAGTATCATTTTTGCCATAACAAAATTTCAGATACATCTACGGCAGACATTTTATGCTAGAAACGGATCATAAACCTCTGATCACTATTTTTGGTTCAAAGAAAGGGTTACCCGTTTATACGGCAAATCGACTGTTGAGATGGGGAACCATTCTTCTTAATTATGATTTTCACATAAAACACCTATCATCCAAAAATATAATTCATGCGGATAGTTTATCAAATCTCGTACCGAGTCAAGAAGAAAGATTCGAAGAATCAATTATTGCAAATATCAGAGCAGATTATGAGGTGAAAAGCATGGTAAACAACATTGTAAGAGAGCTACCGGTTACATCAAAGGAAATCAAAAAAGAAGCTGAAAGCGATGATTTCATTTTAGAAATAAAAAGCAAAATGGTAGCAAATGACCAAAAAGTGCAGGAGATTTATCCAATATGTTACGGATTTTTATTATATGGTGAGAGAGTAGTAGTACCAAAAAGTTGCAGAAAAGAATCCTACGGGACTTTCATATGTGTCACGGGGGTTAATAGAACAAAAAGCTTAATGCGAAGCTTTGTATATTGGAAAGGAATGGATGTGGATATCGAAAACATGGTTCATCGATGTAAAGGGTGTGCGTTAGCAGCTAAGGCACCACCTATAGTACACAAACCATGGCCAAAGACGGATCATCCTTGGACAAGATTACACATTGATTTCGCTGGTCCAGTAGAAGATTATTACTACTTAATAGTGGTAGATAGTTTTACAAAATGGCCGAAAGTACTACGCTGCAAAAAGCCTACGTCCAATACCACAACAACTTTCTTGCATGAACTATTTGCACGGTTCGGTGTGCCAGAGTGTATTGTGAGTGACAATGGTACACAATTCACTTCCGAAGAATTTAAGGAAATTTGTGAGTTATATCAAATTAGCCACATAACGACGCCGCCGTATCATCCGAGATCCAATGGACTCGCAGAAAGATTTGTCGATACTTTAAAGCGCGCTCTGAAGAAAGCCTCAGGAGTTCCAACGGAAAAGGCGCTTCAGCAATTCCTACAAGTATACAGAATCACGCCAAACCAGAGAACACACTCAAACATGGCACCAACTGAACTAATGTTCGCTAGGAAAGTTAAGTCAGTGTTTGACAAGCTTTTGCCAGGAAAAAATAGAGTAAAGTATACTATGTATACAGCTAGAAAAAGATACACCTCCGGAGAGAAGGTGTTTTTCAAGTGCTACAAAAACAACGTTGAGTTCTGTGAACGAGGCATAGTGGACAAGAGAATCGGTGACCTGATTTACATAATTAAAGGGCCGAAGAACACTCATAAAAGGCACCAGAACCAACTTAAAAAATGTTACGTTCTAGATCATGAAGAGAGTATACCGGATGAGGAGGAAGATCCCATTCATGTAATGTATGATATTTTTCAAGTAGAACCTCCGCAGAATACTCCTGAACCGAGAAGATCAGGTAGGAAACGAAAGTTCCCGGACCCATTGGACGTGAATCTAAAACGGAAAAGATATTAAAATTAAGCGGATGGACATATGCATATGAAGTATGCAAATGGGATCTACAAAGAAATAGCCATAACATTCATCCCATATAGGAATCCAGTTTGAAATCCAAAAGGGATTCCAATGCTTGCGAGGGGGTGTTTTGGTAGGATCCACCTAATTTGCATAGTGGTGTACCGACCATATAAATATGGTTGGTACCGGGAAGAGAGGAGAACGAATCAGGAGATTCAACCAGAGACTCTGCTCGACTGCGACTCAGTCAACACATTCTCCAGGAACGGCCTTCCCAGGAATATACAAAAGACTATATGTAAATATTGTGTACACTTTCTTGTTTCAATACATTTTGTTCTAAGTACATTTTGTGTTGCATTATTATTCCATGCATTAGTCAAGTTTCAACATTAATAGAGAGCAGTTTTGTTTTAGAGGCGTTAAAGTTAACCATCCATTTCTCACCCCAGTTCACAACAAATTGGAGGTCCTTTTCAATTTGAGCTGCCGGGCTAGCTTTGTCCCCCTCACTAGATTTGTGTTTGAGGCAGGAGTAAATAGTGGTGTCGTCAGCGTAGATGCCGACTTGGGAGTCTATGGCGTCAGGAAGGTCGTTTATAAATATGAGGAACAGAGTAGGGCCTAGGATGGAGCCTTGAGGAACACCTGCGTTAGTGGGATAGGAGCTGGAGATGAATCCACTGAGAACAACCTTCAAATCCCGGTTTGACAGGAATTATTGTATTATGTCAAACAATCGACCTGTGATACCATAACCCTGGAGCTTGCGAAGAAGGCCGGCATGCCAAACTCTATCGAATGCTTTGGAGATGTCAAGGGCCACGGCACGAGCTTCACCGTTGTTATGGATAGCTTGGTAGACAAATTCAGTGATGGCCGTAAGCGCATCGGCAGTAGATCGGGCAAAGCGGAAACCATACTGCTTGTCTGAGAGCAGATCGTGGGATATCAGGTGATTAATCACGTCGGCGTTGATAATGGCCTCGAAGACTTTGCCGAAGAGGGGTAGAAGACTGATAGGACGGTAATTGGAAGGGTCGGAGGGGTCACCAGAGTTCTTAAAGACAGGAACAATGGTTGAGGACTTCCAGCAGTCAGGAAAACAGGACTCCTTGAGGCAGCGGTTGTACACTTTAGAGAGGGCAGGCGCCAGTTCAGGTGCGCATTTCTTCAGTACAATGGCTGGTATTCCGTCACCACCAGTAGCCTTGTGGTGATCTAAGTTAGAAATAATACCCAAAACCGACGACGGGGTTATGTGCAATCCGTCCAGGAGGGCCTCAGTTCTGGGAGGGAAATCGGGCAAGGGTACCCCAGAAGAATCTAGCGTAGAATTGGAAGAAAACTTCCGAGCCAAGCATTCGGCCTTGTCGGCAGAGGTGGTCAGGACCTCAAACTGATTGAACAGGGGAGGAATGGAGGGTTTGTTATTGTTCAGAACGCTCTTGCAGAGGCGCCAATAATCTTTGGAGCCAAATTTGCGGGATGCAATACGTTCCTTCATCCGAGAAGCAAATAGTGACTTGAATTTCCTGGAGGGGATGAAAGCTTTGATACCGGCTTTAATCCAGGAAGAGAACTCAGAAGCACAATCATGAGTGGGGAGCTTAAATACAGCATCCCAGGGGACATCGCGGAGGAAGTCACGAAACGAGTCCCAGTCAGCCCGTTGGTAACAGAATGTGGTTCTGGTGGTAGGAGGCTCTTTGCAGGGGGTGGGGCTGAAGGAGATGCTAACAGACATTACAGCATGATCGGAGTTACCGATAGGACAGAGCTGCGTGGCACTACAAATAAACTCAGGGATGGAGGTAAAACACAGGTCGAGGAGTGAGGCCTTACAGTCACGGTTGTAGGCAAAACGCGTGGGGAAATCGATTATCTGAGTGAGGGATTGAGAGACTGAAATGTTGAGAGTATGAATGCCTGCGAGGTCGGTAGTAGCGTTCTTAAGCCACTGGTTGTCATGGGCGTTAAAATCGCCAAACACGAATATGTGAGCGTACGGATGGACAGAGAGGGCCCTATCTATGCTGTCAGAAATGACATCGAGTATCTCACAGTCCTGAGAGGATGGAGAGCGGTAGAGGAAGAAAAGATAGCTTACGGCATTGAGAAGAGATAGCCGGAGACAGAAGTACGAATGATCCGGCGATTAGAGAGAGGACTCTCTAGCCAGAGGGAGATGGTCCTTGACGTAGACACCCAGGCCATGCATGTGGGTTAGAGAGTCTTTTCCCATGAGAGGAAGGTATCCAGGGATCGAGAGATCAGAGGAAGGGATACAATTACCGTATCTCTAAAGGTTCACATAATTTAAGTATGAGTCTTCGCAAACTATCTGCCTGACTTAGCTTTTTTGATGGCAGGAATTCCATTTTTAAAATTGTAATTCAACATAATGTTCCCCTATCGCGGTAGTCCATTCGCTGTATGTGTCGGGATAACCTTTTCCCATACCGTGGATTAATTTTTTCACTGCAAAACTATTCCCAACTCATCTTTTTCTCTCTTGCTATTCCCAACTCATCTTTATCTTTCTTGCCATTCCCAACTCATCTTTTTCTCTCTCGCTATTATTCTCATCCGATAATTCTTCTTGACGCATGTGTTATCGTTTTTACATAACCATCTTTGATCGTTTACAAAATTACGGCACCAATACCGTAGTTACCAACGTCGCTTTCGACAATTATTTCAAATTTTGGATCAATATGCGAGAGAAACATGTCCGACATTAATAATAAAAATAATATACGTTTTGGCATTCGGCTGTCCAATTCGTCTTTTTTAGGTAAATTATTTAATGATGCACGCAAAAAAGAATGTTCGGAATAAAAACATTACAATAATTTGCGAAACCTAAAATTGCTTTTAAAGATGACATATTTATTGAGGGCAGATTTTTAATCGCACTTGTTGGGCATAGTTTTCTACCGTTTTCATTGATGATTTGGTCCAAATATGTAACTTAATTCCGTCATGAAAACCTCGGCTATCTCATCACTCAATTTAAAGCCGTATTCGTTTATTTTCTGAATACCTCATTTATGTGCTGAATATGCTACTCTCACTTTTTACTTTTTATTAAAATTTGCGAAGTTGACATCGCTCAACTTTGCGCCCATTACTTGCTGAAAAAGGTGCTACCTTAATTCCGAAAGGTAATCTGTTAAACTTGTTACCGGTTTCGTCAACCTGGATTTGAAAATATGCGTCTGACAAGTTCAACTTGGAAAAATACTTTCTCTCAGTTAACTTTGCGAAAATTTCTTCAGGATTTGGTAGAGGGTAAATATAAGCTTGTAGACAGTCATTCACCCCGTGAGGAAATCGGCACATACATGGATGTTATTATTTTCTTTTTCGCGTGCATCGTCGAGGAGGATCAATCGCTATAATCCAGTTTGGAGATCACTCCCATATTTTCTAAGCGATCTAATTCCTTGTTTATCGTATCCAAATCTGAAAAAGACACATTCCGCTTTGGCCTGAAGATTTGTAACACATATCCCTTTAAATGGAACTTGACATAAGTTATTTTGTGTATCTTCCTAACTCTTCAGAAAGAAACTTTCGGAAATTGATTTTTCAATTATTTTGTTAGCCTTTCAAAGTTATTAATAGAGCCATCCACTTCATTACAAAGAGTTTCGGGGCAAATCCCATAAACTGAACATTTGCAACCAATCTGTTCCGAACATAAGTTTTTACCATCACGAATCCTTTAGCCTCTACCGTTTCCCCATAAAACGATGCATCTCCTATGAACTCACCTTTAAATTTCAATATCTGCCCAGTAAAACCCCGAGCATTTGTTGGTAATTTTAATATTAGTTTAACGATTCCTTCCAACGTTTCTTTGTTTATGATAATCAAATCGGACATGGTGTCGATCTGAAACGTTGTATTTCTTCTATTTACTTTTACGGTTATGAATGTTCTTTTTTGACCCTAGTCTGCGTTCCCTTTTGTTGACGCTGTCTTGAATTTTGACTTTGGAGGTCTCAATTTTGAGGCCTGTTCAAGATTAGTCAAAATTCTAGAACCGATTTCCAATGTAAGTCCCCTTCTTCAACAGCGTGATTGCAAACTTCGAGATCCGGTCGAAGATGCCTCACGCCACCTGACCACCACCCTCAAAATCGGAAGAAACATGTGCGAGAACCACAAGTACAATTTTTAGAACAGACACTTAAAAGAATTGTACAGTTTGTCCCTAAATAACCTTTACAAATTAAAAAAAAATCATGTGAGAAAAAATGAATTATAACTCTACATGGTTTATTGGAAAAATCTTGTAGGTAAACAAGTACAGATTTATTAAAACACATCGGAACACTCCCCCAATTTCTGTATTCTTTGCCTGCAAGACGTCTAGACGAAGCTCAATTACTAACCGTGTGCATCAGTAGTGGATATGTCTTGGAATGTTCTTTTGAGACCATAGAGATATTGAACGTTTGTATAATTAGTGTAGCCTTATGAGAATTCTATTGCGGTAACATCCGTTGACCAAAGTGCCCAGGGAACGGGGCCTCATCTTCTAATCCACTGTTTTGGAAACGTTTAATTGTGAAACTCGGGAACAGATGCTCCAATCCAATGAGGTGGTGCACCATCCTGCAGGAAAATGACTGTTAGTTTCAAGTAAAAGATTAATGCATACAATAAATTGTGGAAGCAGTATAGATAATTTGGGGATACACTTTATTTTAAAAGAACGGAAACAATTGCAATGGTTAGAACACAAGTGCTTGCACATCTAAGCAATATCTTTAGTTTCATATTAAATTCCTATTTTTCTTTAAACACACGCATAGTTGCATGCGTGTACGTGAGGAGGAGGACCTGAAAATTTTCCGGCCCACAAATAAGTCATTCAAGTAAAAATATTTTGTGATTTGGGTTTTAAAGAGCATATCCCACCATGCTTTTGTATGTTAGCTTTGTGGAAAAATTTAATGTCTGTTATTTGGCGAAATAGTGCTTGAATAGAAAAGTGAAAATCAGTTTTATTATTCTATATTCAATGTTTATTTACATGTGCTGAGACAAAATGGCAGTTAATAGGCTTCACGAGAGAGACTATTGCTTCTTTTTAATTTTAGCATGACAGCACCAGAAGCGATGATGATGATGATTGGTGAGAAAATTGAAATAATTCGGTTGGAAACAAGACTTGCTTGGAATGGTATGCGAAATTAAAAATGGATTCAAACTTACATAAAGTATGCTCTTGTATATCGCAACAATTTGGAAGTGATGAATTAAAATCACTTTTGGATGCTGACACTTTCAATTGTCAACTACTCAATGGTATGTGAACAATTTTTAAAAACCGATGCATTATGAGAGAGACGTATTTGACTTAGTAGAGAGAAGTATTTGAGAGGCTTTAACAAGGTAAACATATACGAGATGTGAAAGATTTCGTAAAAGGTTTCCAGAGGTGACGAATAGTGGCTTCACTACAATAATCAGTAGAGAGGAAAATTATGATTGGATATCAGGCAACATAAGAAGCGAAATATAAATGAATACGAAACGCTTATACCTCGATAATTGAGTGGATTTGAAGGGCGTACAAGTTTAGGAATCTTTGAAGCCTGATATTGTCGTCACATTTGAAATATCAGTGCCGCAATCAAAGAATAAAACGACTTGAATGATCAACGCAAACTCACATACGCCCACAGACACTTACATATATATATAAGCATGTGTATATATATATATATATATATATATATATACATATACGTATATATATATATATATATATATATATATATATATATATATATGTATATATATATATATATGTATATGTTGCAAGTGAAACGCAAAATTTATTCCTTATAGGCATTATGAAAAATTAAAAAATAAGAGATGAAAACACAAACAAGACAGACCAACCGGTTTCCTTCCCTAGCTCATCAGGGACGACTGGGAACAACATATTTCAAATTATTTTTTCTCACACAAACCTTCTACATACAATTAAAAAATGTATGAGGGAAAAAAATGCAAATTCGCAGGAGGGTAGGGGAGGAAGAAGAGGTGGAAATGTAAGATTGACGAACACTAGAGTGTAATAACGTGTAGTCCAAGACTTACAAAGAGACGGTTCTCTGTAGCCAATTCACGTGAAAATGCATTTTCGTGCCCAATCCTCTGGAGCCTACATTTTTTGTCCAGAAATTTATAAATACGAAATTCTTGATCGCTTCAAACAGTTAGACTTTCATTCCTAGAGAGATGCCAAACTGATCCAGGCAAGACAAAACTCTGACCAACCACACCTTTGCCGCGCAAAGAATCTCTGACTCAACAATCCACAAGCACGCTCTATCTCTCTCAGGAACGCTAACTAAACATCACTTACAATACTTTAAAAGTGACATTTTACTCACTGCTTAATAAGTATTAGTAAACAAACAATCAAATTCTCACACAACTAAAGATACGCAACTCCTACCAATTCTGAACAATAATACAAGCAAATTTACTTACACACACTAATAATTGAACAAGCACAAAGGGCACATTCGTACGTAACTGGACACTTAGGTTACTTTTGTGAAAAAATATAAGTAACAATTGCAAACACTTTGAAAAATCCCAGTAATATTTTACATAGTCAAATACATCTATTCTCATTTATCCATCAAAGTTCAACCCAATTATAATCGTGAATTTTATATAAACCAATGTTATTGTTGTACATTTAATGTTTGTCCTTGCTTTCAATCTTCTTGCATGATTTGTTGCTAATATTTTCCTTTAATTGTTGTGGACAAATGTTTTAGAACACCAAAACTAAAAATCCTTCTGATCACTTTAAAATACATTCGCCAGTCTGCAACAAAATTCTAGTAATACCGCCCCAGATATAATTTACTTTAGTTAAAGCTTAAAAGGAATCCGATAATCCAGATACTTATTTTATTTTAAAAAGTGATTAAATTATTTTGTATTATTGATGTGTAAATGAAAATGAAATTTGGTGCTTAGATTACGAAAAGAAATCCATTTAAAATATAGTCAACGAAACTTATGTTGGTGTATATGTCAGAGACATTTTTAAATGTCTCCACATGTAAAAGAGAAAAATCATTTTTAAGTCTAATTTTAAGATTGAATATTGAAATTTTATTTACCTTTCAATCACACACCGGAAGAAAAAACGTTTGAACTTTTTAAACTACATCTTTATTTCAATTGTCTGTACCTCTTCTTGGTTATATAAATATTTAATTCATTGTTGTGCAAAACTGTTTCTTATGTTTGTTACTTATTCTATGTTTGTTGAATACGGAAATGTTCATGTGAGAGGAAATTGTTAATTTCATCACGCAGCCTATTTACTCAACAATTATTGATCCATATTATAATTTAATCAATTAACTCAATCTCTACATATTTCTCCACTCTCAACTGTGTTTTAAAAGACTCATGTTACCTGCACGATGACGACGCAGGACGTGTCTGTTGATAGATACAGATAGCAATCTTTATCCATGCAGACGCCCGATAACAATCAACACGATTTTTCTATTGGATAGTAAAGTCAAAGTCAAATACGATATTCAAGGGGAAATTTACTACAGTTTGCTTATGTTTTTTTTTCTTTTTATGTGCACTGTACTGAGTTGTTGTTTTTCCCTAGCTGTTTTAAGTATTTGCAATTTCAGAACATAGTGTATTCTCTGTGTGCATGTGAGTTTGTTGCACCGGACATTACAGCCAACACCACCACGTGTTTCAGCATGGGGGTGGGAACATGATATTCCCAAGCAAGTTAAGTAGTAGCAGCAAGTACTGATGCGAATCTGATATTGAAAATATGTTATTTCTTTAAATGAATAAATAAATGTACATGTGTGAGTAGTATGATTACTTCAGATCTTGTAAAATTTGTTATCTCCCTTTGTTTTGGACTCAAAAGTGCTTGTACCGTTTGGGTGTGATAATTCCCGAAGGAAATCCCTTTTGGGGGCCGGCTCCGAAAACGTGTCTACATCGACCAATGGAAGCCCGTCCTAGTTATTTTTTTTTTTTAACTCTGCGTCAGCAAAAAAGACAGTTTGATGCCCACTTTTGGAAGAACGGACGCCGCCTTGTCTTTCGGCTGAATTTATTACAGTGCCTTTTTTCATACATCGCGTTTTTGCTACATGGCTTTTAAAACAACATCATGTACTTCCCAAAAGCACAAACTCTGCTAGAGAAAATTTTCCTCTCATTATTTTGCAAGAAGTATTTTCTTTGTTCGTGAACTTTGGGTAGGTTTCAATCCTACTTTTTTCTCCTTTTGTACGTTACTTGATGCCAAAAACTATTCTCTTGGCCGCATACAGGAAATTGTTTGCAAGCCTATTTTTTTATTTTATGTTAATTATTGTATCTTTTTATATTGTTAATTTCTTTAATACTCAACTTCGGAGATTCCTTTTAATAAATTTCTTTGCAAATCTCAAACAAGGCCTTTAGTGTGTTAAAACCTTTTACTTTCCCCCTTTTGCCGTACAGAATTTGTGGTTCAACGGTCGAATTTATCAGGAGCAAGATAAATTCCGATACTATATATATATATATATATATATATATATATATATATATATAAAGACAACCTGTGTGTGTGCGCACCTACGCTCGCACAGTTGCGAAGTTAATATGTTACTCGGCTAAATTTCAAATTGGGAGAAGAAAATTTTGTTAAACAATTTTTCTAAGCAAAAAGATTGAGAAAGCAAGATTATGTTGCGTCAGATTTGTAATCGTGGGGACAATAGTTGCATTGTAAATAAGAATTCGATGTGCTGATCCTTACTTGTGTTCGAACACACACTTGTGATCTCGATAATATGTCAGTATTTCAGTTATGAGCCAGTTTACGACACACGCACGCACGTGTATGTGTGTGTGTAAATATTTACTAATATTTACTTTAATCTGCCACAGGTGGGGCATAGCAGTAAGACTGAGTTTCGTTTATTTGAAAACTTAACATTGGAAGTCATCGGTTTTACTGCTACATCGACTGTGGAAGTAGACTTGTAAGTTATTTACTAATTACATATGTGAGTATCTAAACCAAAAGAGGTATTATATAAGTAATAATACTTTTGCATTCTGCTACCACTTGATTGTATTATATTATTATTATTTTCGATTCAACTAATAATATTGGTCGAAAGAGATTTAAATGCATTTTATATGTAATAGTTTCTTTCGACGGTAATTTTTGTACAAACTAAACACTAAAGTGGATCACAGAAGCCTGGAATAATTCTCTAACTTCTGATTGGTTAATATATGTGAAAAACATTACAACGCCTACGCAGTTTACCGCCAAAATCTGGTTATATGTTCAGAGACGACAAAGTGATTAACAGTATTATAAATACTTTGACACATTTTCATTCTTCTACAGCGTATAATGAATAATGAAATCATAACACCTTGTCTGAGAACAAAAACTGTAATAAGAAAGATGACTAACATATCCATATTGGGCATAGCACTATGCCGATAAGCGCTATCAGTAAAAGAACGTACTTATTTTCATTCTGTCCTTACACAGGGGCCTGTAACGTTACAGGCCCCTGTGTAAGGGGCCTGTCTCTCTTACTTCGCTGATACAAGTACAGTTTTAGAATAGAATAGAATACCAGTGTCTAGGCATGTTAGCTGATACCATAAGTACCTCTTGCTGATATATCTTTGCCTTTGAAGAGAAGTAAATTTCACACCTGTTGGGTCACGTGATCATGGAAAAAGTTTGTTGTCGACGTCGCAGATTCGAAGGTGGTGATGTAATAATGACGTCAGGGTGACGTTAACACTTCGAAAATCTATAAAGACCGAAGTCACAGATTCGTAGGTGATCACGTCACCCTGAAGTCACTATATTCGAAATTATTTTCTCTCGAAGTCACTGATTCAAAGGTGATGACCTCATCAAGTTTCACTATGAGCGAAATTCTTTTCTCTCAAAGTCACTCATTCACAGGGTCTGAAAGCGAATTATATTAAGCTTATGCACATGCATATATATATATATATATATATATATATATATATATATATATATATATTGGAATATATATATACTATTGGAAAATCAACAAAGTCCGTGACGTTTTCTGCAATATATAAGATTTGTTGCAATAGAATACAAGAGATGAAGAAAGAGTAAAAGAGAAAGAGAAGCCTCCGATCAGTGCCTTTGGAGTGAAATAAATTTGAGCGCCCTTGCGCGTCATTCAAGTGAGGCAACTGCCAAATTTAAAATGTTTTTTTAAGTGAAATTAAACTATCAATGCGGCTAGAAGTTTCTAATGATATCTACGTTCCATTCTAAGAGTAAACATTCTAAGTTCTCGTCGCAGTACATGAGAGAGTTCTTATTTATTTTTCCTGTGTATTCTCTAGCAATTGATAAGATCAGTTCATTGCAAATAATGTTCTTTTTGCTGTACCGACGGAGCGCTGAGTGTTATAGTGTTGGGTGGTGTCTCCTCTATGATGATAGGCGATTCGCTGCCACATGGTGAATCGGGTGAAGGATGTCTACTTTCATGTAGTTTTGTGCTGATGGTGTTGTTATTGTCTAATTCTGTATTCGGCGGCATTGGTGGTGACGATCCACCAACTTCTTCAAGTCTCTTGATTTGATAATCGTCTGGCCACAATCAATAACAGTCTTCTATCTTACAGTTTTGCAGACCTGGTTAGGGTAACTGGGATCTAGTCTGCATCCGGGCGAGTCCGGAGGTGTATATTCTGCTAATTTTGCTTCGTTTAATTCGTCTGCTAAGTTTGTTTTTTTAAATGTCAAAGTGTTCCTTTTTTTCTGGCTAGTGCAGGTCGCTGTCTTCGAACAGACAAAGTTTTGCTGGTGTTTCTTTCTGGCTGGTCCTTTTTACTATCTATGCTGCTATGTTCGTTGTTAATGTAGGCGTTGATGTGTTTCGTCCAGATGGTCAGCCACATTAACGGGTTTAGTTCTATTTTGCCCGATTCTTTCAGTGTCTGCATGGGGCGTCTTGTTTCGTAGTAATGCATACGGTTGAGTAAAGTCTGTTTGTCACCGAGGACGTGTCGCCACGGCTCCTCGTTCGAAGTGCTGATGCAGGGCGTTCCACGTAGTATTCTCTCGTTCTGGTGCTTGACGTTGACGTAGGTCTCTGTTCCCTCTAATATACATTTGGCTTCTTCTATGTTGTTTGGCTAAACCACATTTCGTTAGAGTAAATTAGAGTCTTGACAACGCAACTGCCGAACGTGAAATTGTCCCTTATCCTGGCACCGTATTCAACCACAATTTATTAACCCGTTTTTTTATCGAGCGGAGGATGTAGCGTTTTCCGCTGCTGCTGCTGACTCCAGTGATGTGTAGGCTATTTATCTTAGGAGTTATTTTGCGATATACGTCGATTCGGTGAAAGTTACACCAGTCTTCGAATATATCCAGGCTTTTCAGAATCGACCAGTAGTGGTTTTGCTGCTGCTGGAAGAATTCTGTTTTGGCCCAACATACCAACTTCTTGTCCCCGATACATTCATCTTCGAAGATCCATTTGTTGAAGATGTCCCTCTCTTCGTTGTATTCTGCTCTTGCTCTCCGGTATTTTTTCGTAATCTCCTGTCGCTAAAGTATCGTCTTGTCGTCTTCCCGCCGTCGACCGCAACCGATTTGAATAACGACCGTTACCCTCTATTTATACCCTATTTGTAATGAAGATGCCACTTTTTACGCTCACGGCTGTTCGAGTTGAGGTGTCAGCAAAAATCTTATTGGTTCTCTCGTGGAGCAATCTCTTTGGTACTTTCCCGTGACAGTTTCGGTTAGGGGGCAGTATAAGGTCTGCATCGTAATTTATGTCCTTCCCCACCGCCGCTATTGTGCATTCTTTGTTTGTTAACGGCACTTTTTGAAGGTGCTGCAAACGTTCGTAAAAGCATTCGAATTCCAGCATGTACGTTAATTCAAATGTAAAATATAACGTTCCTGATTGGCTGTTAGGCCTCAAGATGGGCGGGACATGTATTAATACCATATCTGGTGCGTCCTCTGACGTATACAATACATACGAATGATCCAGTTACGAATTGGTATGTGTCATCAGGCGATGTTCCTGATGGGAGGTTGTTATTTTTTACAACTTCGTGATAATCAGAGTTAACATCGCTGATTTCGTTCATTGCAATGTCTTCCATTTTGTAATTTCTTTTTCTTTTTCGTGCTGCGTTCGTTTTGAAATCGTCTTCTGCGTCCCTCGCCACTGTCCCGAATTTCGGACCCGTAGCGACATCCACCGTCGCAGGCTGTCCGGTATCCGTTCGAGATCTGCGACATCATTAGTTCTGGTTTGCAAACCATTGACCCCATGATCGAATAGTCGTCTTGCGTCTATACGTTTGTTAAGAAACTCGGTTTTTCCAAATGTCTGTGAAAGTATCCCTTTGTCTTGATTTTACTGCGTTATCCATTTCTGGCCAATCGTGTAAGTCTATCATCGGTATCTCGGTGTTGTTTGCGTTAATTTGTTTGCTGCTATTCTCCATTGTGTTTAGGAGGCTAATCGGCCAACCGTACGAGTATTTGTATTTCGGTAGTTCCGCGTCAGTACCCCTCATCGGTTGGATTTCACTAAATGTTTTATTCGGGACGTTAGTAATCCCCTGTAGATTGCCGTACCCGATGTAATTCTACTTGTCCACGTACAATTCGAAATACGCTAGCGGGTTCGGTACGAACACTTCCTCGTTATTTTTTGTCATCCATTCTCTTGCTATGATGATATCTATTTTGAATCCCTGTCTGGTCACTCTGTATGAAGTTGCATTTCGTATAGTCGCTTCCCATTTCGGCGGCGTTACCCACGTTGTTAAGAAATACGGTACAATGTAATCAGCTGATTCTAGTTGTGCCCACGCGTATTCGTTTATCATTTTCAAGCTTTCGAATTCTTTCGATGCAGCCTAGTTTTCGTATTTCGTGTATGTACATTTCACGCTGTTCATGTCAGTAGTTTTTATCATGTTTTTGAAAGTTCTGTTGAATGTGTGCTGCTGTACGAAGTTACTACTCGGACCCGGTAGCATCTGACCGATTACGGTTGCTGTTCATCCATTTCCGTCTCCTCCGTCCGACGAATTATTCTGGCCCGCATCACCCGTGTCCATATTCGCCACAGTACTATACCGATAGGCGCTATCAGTAATATCGTGTTCGTTGTTTCGTGGATCGCCTCTGAAGTAGTCGTCCAGTCCAAGCGCCCTTTTATCTCTAATCGCCGCTCTGGCCACTCCTCCCACGAAACCTGTTCCTTTAATGTCTTCGAGAAATTTCTTATCCGCTTCGCTAGTGCTTACCCTCGGTTCTTCGTACAATAAATCGTGTTCTTTTGCCGCTTGATCTAATTTATTTAATGCTGGCGAGTATTTAAGTCGCTTTAGATCTGTTCCGGGAACCAGAAATTGATAGCCTGGCACGGTGAATTCTATCAACTTCCAATGTAAGTCCCCTTCTTCAACAGCGTGATTGCAAACTTCGAGATTCGGTCGAAGATGCCTCACGCCACCTGACCACCACCCTCAAAATCGGAAGAAACATGTGCGAGAACCACAAGTACAATTTTTAGAACAGACACTTAAAAGAATTGTACAGTTTGTCCCTAAATAACCTTTACAAATTAAAAGAAATTCATGTGAGAAAAAATGAATTATAACTCTACATGGTTTATTGGAAAAATCTTGTAGGTAAACAAGTACAGATTTATTAAAACACATCTGAACACTCTCCCAATTTCTGTATTCTTTGCCCGCAAGACGTCTAGACGAAGCTCAATTACTAACCGTGTGCATCAGTAGTGGATATGTCTTGGAATGTTCTTTTGAGACCATAGAGATATTGAACGTTTGTATAATTAGTGTAGCCTTATGAGAATTCTATTGCGGTAACATCCGTTGACCAAAGTGCCCAGGGAACGGGGCCTCATCTTCTAATCCACTGTTTTGGAAACGTTTAATTGTGAAACTCGGGAACAGATGCTCCAATCCAATGAGGTGGTGCACCATCCTGCAGGAAAATGACTGTTAGTTTCAAGTAAAAGATTAATGCATACAATAAATTGTGGAAGCAGTATAGATAATTTGGGGATACACTTTATTTTAAAAGAACGGAAACAATTGCAATGGTTAGAACACAAGTGCTTGCACATCTAAGCAATATCTTTAGTTTCATATTAAATTCCTATTTTTCTTTAAACACACGCATAGTTGCATGCGTGTACGTGAGGAGGAGGACCTGAAAATTTTCCGGCCCACAAATAAGTCATTCAAGTAAAAATATTTTGTGATTTGGGTTTTAAAGAGCATATCCCACCATGCTTTTGTATGTTAGCTTTGTGGAAAAATTTAATGTCTGTTATTTGGCGAAATAGTGCTTGAATAGAAAAGTGAAAATCAGTTTTATTATTCTATATTCAATGTTTATTTACATGTGCTGAGACAAAATGGCAGTTAATAGGCTTCACGAGAGAGACTATTGCTTCTTTTTAATTTTAGCATGACAGCACCAGAAGCGATGATAATGATGATTGGTGAGAAAATTGAAATAATTCGGTTGGAAACAAGACTTGCTTGGAATGGCATGCGAAATTAGAAATGGATTCCAACTTACAAAGAGTATGCTGTTGTATATCACAACAATTTGGAAGTGATGAATTAAAATCACTTTTGGATGCTGACACTTTCAGTTGTCAACTACTCAATGGGATGTGAAAAAAAACCGATGCATTATGAGAGAGACGTATTTGACTTAGTAGAGAGAAGTATTTGAGAGGATTAAACAAGGTACACATATACGAGATGTGAAAGATTTCGTAATTGGTTTCCAGAGGAGACGAAAAGTGCCTTCACTACAATAATCAGTAGAGAGGAAAATGTCAGCTCGATAAGTGAGTGGATTTGAAGGGCGTACAAGATTAGGAATCGTTGAAGCCTGATATTGTCGTCACATTTGAAATATCAGTGCCGCAATCAAAGAATAAAACGACGTGAATGATAAACACAAACCGCACATACGCGCACACACACTTGCACACACACACATATACATATATATATATATATATATATATATATATATACACACACACACATATATATATATATATATATATATATATATATATATATTGCCAGGGAAACGCAAAATTTATTCCTTATAGGCATTATGAAAAATAAAAAAATAAGAGATGAAAACACAAACAAGACAGACCAACCGGTTTCGTTCCCTAGCTCATCAGGGCCGACTGGGAACAACATATTTCAAATTACTTTTACTCATACAAACCACCTACATACGATTAAAAATGAAATGAATAATTTGTGTGAGGGAAAAAAATCGCAAATTCGCAGGAGGGTAGGGGGGAGAAGAGGGGGAAATGTAAGATTGACGAACACTAGAGTGTAATAACGTGTAATCCAAAACTTACAAAGAGACGGTTCTCTGTAGCAAATTCACGTGAAAATGCCTTTTCGCGCCCAATCCTCTGGAGCCTACATTTTCTGCCCAGAAATTTATAAATAGGAAATTCTTGATCGCTTCAAACAGTTAGACTTTCATTCCTAGAGAGATGCCAAACTGATCCAGGCAAGACAAAACTCTAACCAACCACACCTTTGCCGCGCAAATTTTCTCTGACTCAACAAACCACAAGCACGCTCTATCTCTCTCAGTAACGCTAACTAAACATCACTTACAATACTTTAAAAGTGACATTTTACTCACTACTTAATATGTATTAGTAAACAAACAATCAAATTCTCACACAACTAAAGATACGCAACTCTTACCAATTCTGAACAATAATATAAGCAAATTTACGTTCACACACTAATAATTGAACAAGCACCAAAGGCAACTTTCGTACGTAACTGGACACTTAGTATAATTTTGTGAACAAATCTAAGTAACAATTGCAAACACGTTGAAACATTCACAGAAATATTCTACATAGTCAAATACATCTATTCTCATTTATCCATCAAAGTTCAACTCAATTGTATTCGTGAAATGTATATAAAGCAAAGTTATTGTTGTACATTTAATGTTTGTCTTTGCTTTCAATCTTCTTGCATGATTTGTTTCTAATATATTTCTTTAATTGTTGTGGACGAATGTTTTAGAACATCAACACTAAATACTCTTCTGATCACTTTAAAATACATTCGCCAGTCTGCAACAAAATTCTAGTAATACCGCCCCAGATATAATTTACTTTAGTTAAAGCTTAAAAGGAATCCGATAATCCAGATACTTATTTTATTTTAAAAAGTGATTAAATTATTTTGTATTATTGATGTGTAAATGAAAATGAAATTTGGTGCTTAGATTACGGAAACAAATCGAATTTAAAATATAGTCAACCAAACTTATGTTGGTGTATATGTCAGAGACATTTTTAAATGTCTCCACATGTAAAAGAGAAAAATCCTTTTTTAAGTCTAATTTTAAGATTGAATAGTGAAATTTAATTTACCTTTCAATCACACCCCGTAAGAAAAAAAACGTTTGAACTTTTTAAACTACATCTTTATTTCATTTGTCTGTAAATCTTCTTGGTTACATAAATATTTAATTCATTGTTGTGCAAAACTGTTTCTTATGTTTGTTACTTATTCTATAGAGTCTGTCTATATTTCTGAGATGAGGTATTATGTACAGTATTTACATTATTCGGACTATTGTCCTCATCTTTGTCGCCATATTTGTCACAACGTTTCGGCCGTTGTACGCTCCGGCCTTCTTCAGGTGGTTGGAATTTCGAACCGAACCCTTTATTTCGATCACTGGGGTAGACTGTTCTAGTTCCACGAGCCATGTTTGATGGATGTCAGTTATCAGTTATCTCCTGGTAATTTTTCCCTCTGAAAGTTCTCCACTGCCTGAACCGGGTATTGAACTCACACTCTTTTTGGGTCTGTTACTGGATCTAACCAACGCCTTTATCCACCGTACCATGTGTCCTTGAGGACATCTGGGTATGAATTTCTGAGTATTATAAACCTAATTTTACAGTAACCATTTTTTACCAGTACTCATATTGCAATTTTGCTGTTATCATTGCATGTTCTTTACCAGATCTCATATTGCAACTTTTTGTTATCATTGCTGTTCTCTGGCACTCCTTATTACTGGTTCCCATATTGTATTTATTTCTATGCTTGGCCGACTCAGGAGATTTTTGTGGCCTAGCATATGTGCTGATTCCTTAAGTTTACGAATTTTCCAATGGTGTTCCCTGTCTATGATCTCAACCTGATCCCACAGGGGACGGTGATCTCCCTTCTCTCTCCATATGTGGTCAGCCACGCCTGATTTTTCTACTTCCCCTCGCATTACAGCTTTCTGGTGTTCTTGAAGCCTTACCTTGAGGGGGCGGCCTGTTTCTCCTTTATATTCCTTGCCGCAGCTGCACGGGATAGCGTACACACAGTCTTTAGTCCCGTTCTCCTCTATGGGGGGTCTCACTCGAGAGAGATATCTGCGAAGTGTTGTCACGCTTTTGAAGGTTGTCCTGATGTTATATGGACCGCAGATCCTTTGTATTTTCTCTGATAACCCCTTCACATAAGGCAGGCAGACTGTTTTCTGAGTGTTGTTGTCCTCCTCCTCCTCCTCCTCTTGTACCCGCCTATCCCAGTTTTGGGGGGCTGCTGCCATGTACCCAGGGTAGTTGTTACGTTGTAGGGTACTACTTATACTGACCAATTCCTAATCTAATGTCTCTGGGTCGCCACTTATGACTTTTGCTCGGTGTTGTAAGCAACGGACGATCCCTTTCTTTACGCTGTATGGATGGTGGGAGTTGAAATTGAGGTACTGTCCAGTGAATGTTGGTTTACGGTATACGGATGTCTTGAACCCATGCTCTGTTCGAGATATTAGTACATCCAGGAATGGGAGTGTGTTGTTACTCTCTTTCTCCATTGTGAACTGTATCGATGGTCTTATTGAGTTCACATGGTCCAGTAGAACCTGGACATCTTCCTGGTGTGGCCAGAGTATGAAGGTGTCATCTACGTACCTTAACCATATAGTTGGCTTGAGAGATATGGATTCTAATGCCATTTCTTCAAAGTATTCCATGTATATATTCGCCATTGCTGGTGATAATGGCGAGCCCATTGCTAAGCCCTCATCCTGTCGATATATGTGTGATCCCAATCCGAAGTGTGTTGTTTGTGTACAGAAAGTCAACATCTCCATCAGATTATCTATTGCAATACTGGTCCGTTCTTCTAGGGAAGTATCAGAGGTCAATCTATCCCTGACTACCGAGAGTGCCTCCTCCGTGGGTACCTTGGTGAACAAACTCACCACGTCCAAGCTCACCATCTGATTGGATAGGATGGGAGCATCTTTGATTATTTCCACGAAGTGGGCTGAGTTTCGGACATATGAAGGAGACTTTCCGATCAATGGGTCAATTATATCTACAAGGAAGCGACTCAGAGGGTGGCACACCGAGCCTTGGCAACTTACAATCGGCCTGAGCGGAATACCGTCTTTGTGAATCTTAGGGAGACCGTATATGTGAGGTAGCTTGGTGTAACGCTGCGATAACTGCCTATACATTTTGGGTGTGAAGTGATCCTTGTTCTTGACTAGGATCTGTGACAGCTTTCGTTCCGTTTTCATAGTAGGATCCTTTTTCACTTTGCTGTAGCTACCATTGCTAATGAGGTCTTCCAGTTTTCTTGTATACTCTGATTTGTCCATCACTACAGTCGCATTACATTTGTCAGCCGGTAGTATGATGATGTTTTCGTTCCTCTGTAGGGATCCAATCGCCAGTCTCTCCAGTTTTGTTATGTTAGACCTGGGCAGCTTGGCTCTCTCCAAGGTCTGTCTCACTTTCCACCTCAGTTCATCCGCCTGAGCCTGAGGCATGTTCAAGGCCACCTCCTCGACTCTGGCAATGATGTCCAAGTATGGCACCCGCCTGATGGTTGTGGCAAAGTTGAGACCCTTATTCAATACTGACTCTTCAGAGGCACTCAGCTGATATTGGCTGGTGTTGACTACTGCTTTCACTGGTGGGTGATGGACCTCGTGCGTCACCTTCTGATCTTTCAATTTATTTAATTTTTGCACTTGGCGAGCCTTGACCACATCAAATTCATGTCTGAAGGATTTATCCAAGTCACTTTGGATCCTTCTCTGGTCTTCTTCATTAGTAATTCTGTTGAAGAAGTCCTCGAGCGTCTGGGAGATATGAGATTGTAGTCAATGTTTTATCCAACGATTGTACTGGATTCTCTCTCGGACAAGGGCATGTCCCGCTTTCTCAGCGACCCGACGAGCTCTCCTTGAACTGATGGGAAGTCTTGGTGCCAAACCTGAAGGGATGAGTTGTAGGTCTCTGCATCGGTGTAGGAATGTCAGATGGTTCGATATTCGTGCCAGTTTCTGGTAGGATTTTTCAATTTTTCTCCATATTTTTGGTATATCGGGTCCGTACCGATCCTTCAGAGTCTGTCTATATTTCTGAGATGAGGTATTATGTACAGTATTTACATTATTCGGACTATTGTCCTCATCTTTGTCGCCATATTTGTCACAACGTTTCGGCCGTTGTACGCTCCGGCCTTCTTCAGGTGGTTGGAATTTCGAACCGAACCCTTTATTTCGATCACTGGGGTAGACTGTTCTAGTTCCACGAGCCATGTTTGATGGATGTCAGTTATCAGTTATCTCCTGGTAATTTTTCCCTCTGAAAGTTCTCCACTGCCTGAACCGGGTATTGAACTCACACTCTTTTTGGGTCTGTTACTGGATCTAACCAACGCCTTTATCCACCGTACCATGTGTCCTTGAGGACATCTGGGTATGAATTTCTGAGTATTATAAACCTAATTTTACAGTAACCATTTTTTACCAGTACTCATATTGCAATTTTGCTGTTATCATTGCATGTTCTTTACCAGATCTCATATTGCAACTTTTTGTTATCATTGCTGTTCTCTGGCACTCCTTATTACTGGTTCCCATATTGTATTTATTTCTATGCTTGGCCGACTCAGGAGATTTTTGTGGCCTAGCATATGTGCTGATTCCTTAAGTTTACGAATTTTCCAATGGTGTTCCCTGTCTATGATCTCAACCTGATCCCACAGGGGACGGTGATCTCCCTTCTCTCTCCATATGTGGTCAGCCACGCCTGACCACATATGGGATCACATATTACCAGGAGATAACTGATAACTGACATCCATCAAACATGGCTCGTGGAACTAGAACAGTCTACCCCAGTGTTCGAAATAAAGGGTTCGGTTCGAAATTCCAACCACCTGAAGAAGGCCGGAGCGTACAACGGCCGAAACGTTGTGACAAATATGGCGACAAAGATGAGGACAATAGTCCGAATAATGTAAATACTGTACTTATTCTATGTTTGTTGATTACGGAAATGTTCATGTGAGAGGAAATTGTTAATTTCATCACGCAGCCTATTTACTCAACAATTATTGATCCATATTATAATTTAATCAATTAACTCAATCTCCACATATTTCTCCACTCTCACACGTGTTTTAAAAGACTCATGTTACCTGCACGATGACGACGCAGGGCGTGTCTCTTGATAGATGCAGATAGCAATCTTTATCCATGCAGACGCCCGATAACAATCAACACGATTTTTCTATTGGATAGTAAAATCAAAGTTAAATACGATTTTCAAGGGAAAATTTACTACAGTTTGCTTATGTCTTTTGTTTTCTTTTTGTTTGCCCTGTACTGAGTTATTGTTTTTCTCTAGCTGTTTTAAAGTCATTGCAAATTCAGAACATAGTGTATTCTCTGTGTGCATGTGAGTTTGTTGCACCGGACATTACAGCCATGTTTCACCATGGGAGTGGGAACATGATATTCCCAAGCAAGTTAGGTAGTAGCAGCAAGTACTGATGCGAATCTGATATTGAAAATATGTTATTTCTTTAAATGAATAAATAAATGTACATGTGTGAGTAGCATGATTACTTCAGATCTTGTAAAATTTGTTATCTCCCCTTGTTTTGGACTCAACAGTGTCCGTACCGTTTGGGTGCGATAATTCCCGGAGGAAATCCCTTTTTGGGGCCGGATCCGAAAACGTGTCTACATCGACCAATGGAAGCCTGTCCTAGTTTCTTTTTCTTTTTAACTCTGCGTCAGCAAAAAAGACAGTTTGTTGCCCACTTTTATCACGACCGTCTTGAAGAACGGACGCCACCTTGTCTTTCTGCTGAATTTATTACAGTGCCTTTTTTCATACATCGCGTTTTTGCTACATGGCTTCTAAAACAACATCATGTACTTCCCAAAAGCACAAACTCTGCTAGAGAAAATTTTCCTCTCATTATTTTGCAAGAAGTATTTTCTTTGTTCGTGAACTCTGGGTAGGTTCCAATCCTACTTTTTTCTCCTTTTGTACGTTACTTGATGCCAAAAACTATTCTCGTGGCCGCATACAGGAAATTGTTTGCAAGCCTATTTTTTTATTTTATGTTAATTATTGTATCTTTTTATATTGTTAATTTCTTTAATACTCAACTTCGGAGATTCCTTTTAATAAATTTCTTTGCAAATCTCAAACAAGGCCTTTAGTGTGTTAAAACCTTTTACTTTCCCCCTTTTGCCGTACAGAATTTGTGGTTCAACGGTCGAATTTATCAGGAGCAAGATAAATTCCGATACTATATATATATATATATATATATATATATATATATATATATATATATATAAAGACACCCTGTGCGTGTGCGCACCTACGCTCACACAGTTGCGAAGTTAATATGTCACTCGGCTAAATTTCAAATTGGGAGAAGAAAATTTTGTTACACAATTTTTCTAAGCAAAAAAATTGAGAACGATTATGTTGCGTCAGATTTGTAATCGAGGGGACAATAGTTGCATTGTAAATAAGAATTCGATGTGCTGATCCTTACTTGTGTTCGAACACACACTTGTGATCTCGATAATATGTCAGTATTTCAGTTATGAGCCAGTTTACGACACACGGACGCACGTGTATGTGTGTGTGTAACTATTTACTAATATTTACTTTAATCTGACACAGGTGGGACATAGCAGGGACACTGAGTTCCGTTTATTTGAAAACTTAACATTGAAAATCATTGCTTTTACTGTGGAAGTAGACTTGTAAGTTATTTACTAATTATATATGTGAGTATCTAAACCAAAACAGGTATTATATAAGTAATAATACTTTTGCATTCTGCTACCACTTGATTGTATTATATTATTATTATTTTCGATTCAACTAATAATATTGGTCGAAAGAGATTTAAATGCATTTTATATGTAATAGTTTCTTTCGACGGTAATTTTTGTACAAACTAAACACTAAAGTGGATCACAGAAGCCTTGAATAATTCTCCAACTTCTGATTGGTTAATATATGTGAAAAACATTACAACGCCTACGCAGTTTACCGCCCAAATCTGGTTATATGTTCCGAGACTACCAAGTGATTCCCATTATTATAAATACTTTGACCCATTTTCATTCTTCTACTTTTTTCCTTACGTTCGGAGCCTTTCGCATTATCTCGCTCCATTCGTCAAGGTTGACGCTTTCGCCGTTGCTTTACGTTCTTGCGTTGGAACCTTTCCTTCGCAAGTTAAAAGTTAATCCGGTCCTACGCGGAATTGCCCTGTCCGGTGCTACCACATCGGCCAGGTATTCTACCTCTGCTGACAATGTTTCGGCTCTTGTATCGAGCAGAGCCAGGATCGAAGAAGTCAGCAAAGAAATCAATTGTTATGAGATGGTGACAGGAGCCGAGATCAACCGCGATAAATCTGCTGGCTTGCGGTTGGGTGTGTGGAAGAGAGTTTCTCTTCCCGGACCTTTCCACTGGACGGATGGGCCGGTCAAGATACTCGGCGTCTGGTTTGGTCTTGATCTTCGGTTGGAAATGATTTGGTCGGAGGTGCGAAGGAAGGCTGAGATCGCAATTAATTTGTGATCACGGAGGAATCTTTCCTTAAAGCGGAGGCGGAGGTATGTGTGTTTCCCACATCTACCCGATTCTCCTTTACCGACTCTCGGTTCTTCCACTTCCGTATGACACTTTGCTGGCGTTTCTGAGGCTTTTGTTCTCCTTTTTGTGGAGAGGCAAGGCCGCCAGAGTCATTCTGGAGATCTGTTGCCCTCATTCTTCTGAAGGCGGTCTGGGCATGCCGAGCATTGAGATTCGTCAATATATGCTTCGCATCAGCTTTCTAGATCGAATGTATCACGAATCCGATGAGGTGTGCGCCTTCTTGAAGGATGACGTCCGTAAGAACTTCCCATCCCTGAGAAGTGTGCACTCGTGCGAGGAGGAGGCCCACCGTATACCCCGATCCGAATGCTCCTTATATAGCGAATGTCCTATTGCTCTGAAGCGCCACGAACGGGCGTCGGATGCTCTCTCCAACGTCCAGGCGTTGTCTCGTAGGACATTATATCAAGTGTTAGTCAGGGGATCCGTTCAGGATGAGCTGATTGACGAGCTTGGACTTACGAAGCAGGAGGCTCGCTCAGTACGGCCTTGGGCGCCCGGGTTGAAATGTCTCAATAACGATGAGGCATCACTCACCTGGCTGCTGATTCGTGGGGCCCTCTGGGTCGCCAAAAGACTTTGTTCAGCTGGCTTGGAGAAATCCCCAAACTGCCGACGCTGTAGTGGGGAGGTCGAGACCCTGGGTCACGCCTTCTTTCAGTGCAGCCAAGTAGTGCCGTTATGCAAGTTTGTTGAAGTTCTCATAGTCCGCATGCTGCAGGGAAAGTTCTTTGTCATTGAAGCCTCTTCCGTTTGTAGCAATGTGGCACCACCGCTGACGAAGGCTGAACAATATATGTTCCACTGCTTGCTAGGTGTTATGAGAGTCGTGATTTGGATGACACGTCAGAAGGGATTCTATGGAAGCGAGAAGTTCACCTCTTCCTAACTGATCTTGTACTTTAAGCATCTGCTTAAAATCAAGATTAGGACGGAAAGGCGGCGGCTCTCTTCATCAGAATTCAGCAAAAGGTGGATGCATCTTGTGCGTTTGTGTCGTGTGAAAGGAGCTGACCTTGAGTGGCACTTTGATGCCGGTTAGGCATCAGGATATTGCTCTTCCTGGGTTGAACTAGTGCAACCCATCCCGAAACTAGGCTAGTTTAGGTTCAGTTTTTGATGTTTTAGTTTCTTTTTCTTTCAAGTTAACTTAGCCAGGGTATGTATGCTCATTGGCCGCTGTTATTTCTGTCCCTATTTTCCTTTGAGTTTATTTCCCCCATCTCCTCCCTCGTTAGGTGGTTAGTGATGTCAGTTCGCAGGTGGATGAGAGTCGCCTTTCGTTTCGTGTGAGTGCTCGTTTTTGTTGTTGTGTTTGAATGAGTGCGTGTCAGTGTGTGTGCGTAGAATGAATGAAAGTTTTATACTATTTTTAGTCCCGCATTGATTTCGGGCAGTGAACTGATATTTCTGCCACATTTCGTAACATACAAGCCAATATTAAAATCCAAAATGTGTAGAGTAAATTCTTGGTTGCGAAAACCGACCACTACTAACCCACAAACCCTATCTTTACCCCACCTCTTTTCTTTCACCTTCCCTCCACAGTACCAAGCTTACGTGCACGTCCGCTGTAATTTCTACATTCGCGAATCAGGTTTCCTTTACGATGATATGAACATCTCGGTATTCATGAAATAAAAATGGATAATTAAAGGCTCCGTCATCTTATTATCAATATATATATATATATATATATATATATATATATATATATGTGTGTGTGTGTGTGTGTGTGTGCGTGTGTGTGTGTGAAAACGTACATACGCGCGAACACATCATCTCCTAAATCCCGCAAGATCAACTAGAAATACAATATACAAGCGAACAGACACTCCAACGTCTCACTGCCATATACAGGAATTGTACACACAGACAGTAACAGATCAACACAAAAATGCCGACTAAAAATACAAACGTAGACACATGTGTGTGCGCGCACATGCACGAGCACGCTCACACACACACACACACACACACACACACACATACACACAGTAACACTACAAGACAAAGGTACGTGTGATCTACCTACCATAGAAAAACAAATACGAACACTTCCATAATTTATTTCGAAAATAATTTTTGATCAAGCTTAAATAAAAGCGAAACATGTTCAAATTTATGAACTTTTCCGACTTGTTCCTTCGCCTATCATACTCCTCGAAGTAAGTTCTTTATTATACTTCCCAATACTCAAAATAAGTGACCCCCTACCACATCATTTTCTCGCCGTACAAGCGTTAGTAACAAAGATTTTTGTTCTTATTCTTTTTGTAAAGGTTGTGCACATGGCATTGAAAGATGTTCACCTATTCAGAGGAGGAAATCTGTATTCGTCATTTCGTTGTACAGTGTGCCTACAATGCATATTGTAGATGACTGTCGTGTTGTGCCGTGTTATTGGCGTCGAAAGGGCGACAAGAAAGAGAAAGAGGAGGATGAAGCAAAAGTCAAAGAAGAAAAGAAAATGAGATAAAAAGAAAAGAACGTAGCAAAAATGGAAAAATAAACAACATTTTTTAATTCCCCCACCCCAACCAAGCAAGGCAATACAGCTACTATGATGCAAGCGGTTACTGAGTGTTAGAGAGTCTAAGGAAAAAATACGCAATTAAATAGAGAGAACATTAAAAGAACAAGAATTAAGAAGACAGTAGATAACGATAGGTATTGCATTTAGATTTTTGAAGATCAAAGTTGACTGGGGAAACTATTGGCAAAGAACTTACAGTTACATCTGGTTATTGCAACTCTAAAATGATGAGACCGTGCCGCCAATCTAGTACTGCGCTTAAATTTATAAAGTCTAGGTACCATAGCGACGAGTTCATCCGAATAATTACCATAAAAGTATTTATAGAAAAGTCAAAGGGAATCTACATTACGGCGGTTGAAAAGTGACAGAATTCAAGATACCATGTCGGCATAAATAACATTGCAGATTCTTCCTTGTATTTTATCAAGAATCTCTAAATATATAGCAGGAGCACAATCTTATCCGTTGTACAATTGTGACATCAAACTTAACCGAATACACACTACGTGATATATGAGAACAGTTTTATATATATATATGCAACAGTTTGATGCGTTTACGTATGGATATCAATATATGGTGTGTGTGTGTGTGCGGTGGTAGTACGCTTGTATGTGCGTGCACAAATATCAAGTATGTAGGCGTATGTGCTTTTATTTGATATGTATGCGTATATGTGTACGCGTTGTGTGTTTGATGACATAATCAATAAAAAACCTCTGTCTGTTGAACTTCATGCTTTAATCAAGACATTAAATGCGCTTTCGTAGAAATAATCCTAATCAGAAAAGACCAGACTCTATAGCCTTGGTTGGCAACCAATATAGAAGGACTTCTCGCTTGAAGAGGATGTGTTGCGTCAAAGTATCTTGCACTAGACACACCTACACCTGGAGCACTTACATGTGGGGTGCGGTACATATGATCGTGATCCTTCAATAATTTTATTTCAAAGTCAACGACAAACCACTCAGTCTTCAAGAGATGACAATTTCTTACAAACCATTCTAATGTTTATGATTGATTCGTTTTCTACGGATTACCAACCCTTTGTAGATTAATTAAAGCCAGAAAATATTTTTAGATAGTAAGAAGTTTTTTGAGGGACATAATAATGGTTTAGTGATACAAGTCTTACTAATTAACGGATAGCTGGAGGGGAGATGAATTCATTCCTTTCCAAATGGTATTTGCGCGTAAGTTAATCGAAACATGGATCTCCGATTAACAGTTACGAGCCGTTATCATTACACCGGCCGCACACCCAAACTTACAGCAATTTGTGTTCCCAAATGGTCACCTATCAGTCTCGACGGTGCTTAACTTCGTACTGGAACCAATGTTACAACCTTATGTAAGCTTCTAACTTTTAAACATCGGGTGGAGTTATATATCGATGAAATAAAATGTTTTTTGTACAGTTTCATATTTCAGTTAGGCCAATTAATAATAATAAAATTCAGGAATTCCAATGAATGTTCTCCAAGATACGAACTACGAATTGGAGACACCAAAATCAAGCAAGTACACAAATTTAAATATGTAGGAAATATTTTAAAGAGGACAGAAAATGTGACATCAAAATACGAAGTTGCATTGGAATAGCGAAAGAGAACTTCCAAAAGCTAAGCGAAGTATTAAGAAACGGGAAAAAGAGAAACAAAGGAAAGAATACTGAATATCGGAACTCCTATATGGCAGCGAATCCTGGAAAATCTACTCAGAGATGAAGAAGAGACTTGAGGCAACAGAAACGTAGTTGTACAGAAGGTTACTGAGAATATCATGGAGAGGTCATGCGAGCAACGAAGCTTTCGGGAAAATGGAAACAAAGGAAAGAATACTGAATATCGGAACTCCTATATGGCAGTGAATCCTGGAAAATCTTCTCAGAGATGAAGAAGAGACTTGAGGCAACAGAAACGTAGTTGTACAGAAGGTTACTGAAAATATCATGGACAGACCATGCAAGCAACGAAGCTTTCGGGAAAATGGAAACAAAGGAAAGAATAATGAATATCGGAACTCCTATATGGCAGTGAATCCTGGAAAATCTTCTCGGAGATGAAGAAGAGACTTGAGGAAACAGAAACGTAGTTGTACAGAAGGTTACTGAGAATATCATGGAGAGACCATGCGAGCAACGAAGCTTTCGAGAAAATGGAAACAAAGTAAGGAATACTGGAAACAAGGGAAGGAATACTGATTACCGGAACTCCTATATGGCAGTGAATCCTGGAAAATCTACTCAGAGGTGAAGAAGAGTCTTGAGGCAACAGAAACGTAGTTGTACAGAAGGTTACTGAGAATATCATGGACAGACCCTGCGAGCAAAGAAGCTTTCGGGAAAATGGAAAAAAAGGAAGGAATACTGAATATCGGAAATCCTATATGGCAGTGAATCCTGGAAAATCTTCTCGGAGATGAAGAAGAGATTTGAGGCAACTGAAACGTAGTTGTACAGAAGGTTACTGAGAATATCATGGACAGACCATGCGAGCAACGAAGCTTTCGGGAAAATGGAAACAAAAAAAAAAAATTCTGAATATCGGAACTCATATATGGCAGTGAATCCTGGAAAATCTTCTCGGAGATGAAGAAGAGACTTGAAGCAACAGAAACGTAGTTTTACAGAAGGTTACTGAGAATATCATGGACAGACCATGCGAGCAACGAAGCTTTCGGGAAAATGGAAACAAAGGAAAGAATACTGAATATCGGAAACCCTATATGGCAGTGAATCCTGGAAAATCTTCTCGGAGATGAAGAAGAGACTTGAGGCAACAGAAAGGTAGTTGTACAGAAGGTTATTGAGAATATCATGGACAGAACATGCAGGCAACGAAGCTTTCGGGAAAATGGAAACAAAGGAAAGAATACTGAATATCGGAACTCCTATATGGCAGTGAATCCTGGAAAATCTTCTCGGAGATGAAGAAGAGACTTGAGGCAACAGAAACGTAGTTGTACAGAAGGTTACTGAGAATATCATGGACAGAACATGCGAGCAACGAAGCTTTCGGGAAAATGGAAACAAAGGAAAGAATATTGGAAACAAAAGAAAGAATACTGAATATAGGAACTCCTATATGGCAGTGAATCCTGGAAAATCTACTCAGAGATGAAGAACAGACTTGAGGCAACAGAAACGTAGTTGTACAGAAGCTAACTGAGAATCTCATTGACAGAACATGCGAGCAATGAAGCTTTCGCGAAAATGGAAACAAAGGAAAGAATACTGAATATCGGAACTCCTCTATGGCAGTGAATCAAGGAAAATCTAATCAGAGATGAAGAAGAGGCTTGAGGCCACAGAAACGTAGTTGTACAGAAGGTTACTGAGAATATCATGGAGAGGTCATGCGAGCAACGAAGCTTTCGGGAAAATGGAAACAAAGGAAAGAATACTGAATATCGGAACTCCTACATGGCAGTGAATCCTGGAAAATCTTCTCAGAGATGAAGAAGAGACTTGAGGCAACAGAAACGTAGTTGTACAGAAGGTTACTGAAAATATCATGGACAGACCATGCAAGCAACGAAGCTTTCGGGAAAATGAAAACAAAAGAAAGAATACTGAATATCGGAACTCTTATATGGCAGTGAATCCTGGAAAATCTTCTCGGAGATGAAGAAGAGACTTGAGGAAACAGAAACGTAGTTGTACAGAAGGTTACTGAGAATATCATGGAGAGACCATGCGAGCAACGAAGCTTTCGAGAAAATGGAAACAAAGTAAGGAATACTGGAAACAAAGGAAAGAATACTGATTACCGGAACTCCTATATGGCAGTGAATCCTGGAAAATCTACTCAGAGGTGAAGAAGAGTCTTGAGGCAACAGAAACGTAGTTGTACAGAAGGTTACTGAGAATATCATGGACAGACCCTTCGAGCAAAGAAGCTTTCGGGAAAATGGAAAAAAAGGAAGGAATACTGAATATCGGAAATCCTATATGGCAGTGAATCCTGGAAAATCTTCTCGGAGATGAAGAAGAGACTTGAAGCAACAGAAACGTAGTTTTACAGAAGGTTACTGAGAATATCATGGACAGACCATGCGAGCAACGAAGCTTTCGGGAAAATGGAAACAAAGGAAAGAATACTGAATATCGGAAACCCTATATGGCAGTGAATCCTGGAAAAGCTTCTCGGAGATGAAGAAGAGACTTGAGGCAACAGAAAGGTAGTTGTACAGAAGGTTATTGAGAATATCATGGACAGAACATGCAGGCAACGAAGCTTTCGGGAAAATGGAAACAAAGGAAAGAATACTGAATATCGGAACTCCTATATGGCAGTGAATCCTGGAAAATCTTCTCGGAGATGAAGAAGAGACTTGAGGCAACAGAAACGTAGTTGTACAGAAGGCTACTGAGAATATCATGGACAGACCATGCGAGAAACGAAGCTTTCGGGAAAATGGAAACAGAGGAAAGAATACTGAATATCGGAAATCCGATATGGAAGTGAATCCTGGAAAATCTTCTCGGAGATGAAAAAGAGACTTGAGGCAACAGAAACGTAGTTGTACAGAAGGTTACTGAGAATATCATGGACAGAACATGCGAGCAACGAAGCTTTCGGGAAAATGGAAACAAAGGAAAGAATATTGGAAACAAAAGAAAGAATACTGAATATAGGAACTCCTATATGGCAGTGAATCCTGGAAAATCTACTCAGAGATGAAGAACAGACTTGAGGCAACAGAAACGTAGTTGTACAGAAGCTAACTGAGATTCTCATTGACAGAAAATGCGAGCAATGAAGCTTTCGGGAAAATGGAAACAAAGGAAAGAATACTGAATATCGGAACTCCTCTATGGCAGTGAATCAAGGAAAATCTAATCAGAGATGAAGAAGAGGCTTGAGGCCACAGAAACGTAGTTGTACAGAAGGTTACTGAGAATATCATGGACAAACCATGCGAGCAACGAAGCTTTCGCCAAAATGGAAACAAAGGAAATAATACTGAATATCGGAACTCCTATATGGCAGTGAATCCTGGAAAATCTTCTCGGAGATGAAGAAGAGACTCGAGGCAACAGAAACGTAGTTGTACAGAAGGTTACTGAGAATATCATGGACAGACCATGCTAGCAACGAAGCTTTCGGGAAAATGGAAACAAAGGAAAGAATACTGAATATCGGAACTCCTATATGGCAGTGAATCCTGGAAAATCTACTCGGAGATGAAGAAGAGACGTGAGGGAACAGAAACGTAGTTGTACAGAAGGTTACTGAGAATATCATGGAGAGGTCATGCGAGCAACGAAGCTTTCGGGAAAATGGAAACAAAGGAAAGAATACTGAATATCGGAACTCCTACATGGCAGTGAATCCTGGAAAATCTTCTCAGAGATGAAGAAGAGACTTGAGGCAACAGAAACGTAGTTGTACAGAAGGTTACTGAAAATATCATGGACAGACCATGCAAGCAACGAAGCTTTCGGGAAAATGAAAACAAAAGAAAGAATACTGAATATCGGAACTCTTATATGGCAGTGAATCCTGGAAAATCTTCTCGGAGATGAAGAAGAGACTTGAGGAAACAGAAACGTAGTTGTACAGAAGGTTACTGAGAATATCATGGAGAGACCATGCGAGCAACGAAGCTTTCGAGAAAATGGAAACAAAGTAAGGAATACTGGAAACAAAGGAAAGAATACTGATTACCGGAACTCCTATATGGCAGTGAATCCTGGAAAATCTACTCAGAGGTGAAGAAGAGTCTTGAGGCAACAGAAACGTAGTTGTACAGAAGGTTACTGAGAATATCATGGACAGACCCTTCGAGCAAAGAAGCTTTCGGGAAAATGGAAAAAAAGGAAGGAATACTGAATATCGGAAATCCTATATGGCAGTGAATCCTGGAAAATCTTCTCGGAGATGAAGAAGAGACTTGAAGCAACAGAAACGTAGTTTTACAGAAGGTTACTGAGAATATCATGGACAGACCATGCGAGCAACGAAGCTTTCGGGAAAATGGAAACAAAGGAAAGAATACTGAATATCGGAAACCCTATATGGCAGTGAATCCTGGAAAAGCTTCTCGGAGATGAAGAAGAGACTTGAGGCAACAGAAAGGTAGTTGTACAGAAGGTTATTGAGAATATCATGGACAGAACATGCAGGCAACGAAGCTTTCGGGAAAATGGAAACAAAGGAAAGAATACTGAATATCGGAACTCCTATATGGCAGTGAATCCTGGAAAATCTTCTCGGAGATGAAGAAGAGACTTGAGGCAACAGAAACGTAGTTGTACAGAAGGCTACTGAGAATATCATGGACAGACCATGCGAGAAACGAAGCTTTCGGGAAAATGGAAACAGAGGAAAGAATACTGAATATCGGAAATCCGATATGGAAGTGAATCCTGGAAAATCTTCTCGGAGATGAAAAAGAGACTTGAGGCAACAGAAACGTAGTTGTACAGAAGGTTACTGAGAATATCATGGACAGAACATGCGAGCAACGAAGCTTTCGGGAAAATGGAAACAAAGGAAAGAATATTGGAAACAAAAGAAAGAATACTGAATATAGGAACTCCTATATGGCAGTGAATCCTGGAAAATCTACTCAGAGATGAAGAACAGACTTGAGGCAACAGAAACGTAGTTGTACAGAAGCTAACTGAGATTCTCATTGACAGAAAATGCGAGCAATGAAGCTTTCGGGAAAATGGAAACAAAGGAAAGAATACTGAATATCGGAACTCCTCTATGGCAGTGAATCAAGGAAAATCTAATCAGAGATGAAGAAGAGGCTTGAGGCCACAGAAACGTAGTTGTACAGAAGGTTACTGAGAATATCATGGACAAACCATGCGAGCAACGAAGCTTTCGCCAAAATGGAAACAAAGGAAATAATACTGAATATCGGAACTCCTATATGGCAGTGAATCCTGGAAAATCTTCTCGGAGATGAAGAAGAGACTCGAGGCAACAGAAACGTAGTTGTACAGAAGGTTACTGAGAATATCATGGACAGACCATGCTAGCAACGAAGCTTTCGGGAAAATGGAAACAAAGGAAAGAATACTGAATATCGGAACTCCTATATGGCAGTGAATCCTGGAAAATCTACTCGGAGATGAAGAAGAGACGTGAGGGAACAGAAACGTAGTTGTACAGAAGGTTACTGAGAATATCATGGAGAGACCATGCGAGCAACGAAGCTTTCGGGAAAATGGAAACAAAGGAAAGAATATTGGAAACAAAGGAAAGAATACTGAATATCGGAACTCCTATATGGCAGTGAATCCTGGAAAATCTTCTCGGAGATGAAGAAGAGACGTGAGGCAACAGAAACGTAGTTGTACAGAAGGTTACTGAGAATAACATGGACAGTACATGTGAGCAACGAAGCTTTCGGGAAAATGGAAACAAAGGAAATAATACTGAATATCGGAACTCCTATATGGCAGTGAATCCTGGAAAATCTATTCAGAGATGAAGAAGAGACTTGAGGCAACAGAAACGTAGTTGTACAGAAGGTTACTGAGAATATCATGGACAGAATATGCGAGCAACGAAGCTTTCGAAAAAATGGAAACAGGAAAGAATACTGAATATCGGAACTCTTATATGGCAGTGAATCCTGGAAAATCTTCTCGGAGAGGAAGAAGAGACGTGAGGCAACAGAAACATAGTTGTACAGAAGGTTACTGAGAATATCATGGACAGAACATGCGAGCAACGAAGCTTTCGGGAAAATGGAAACAAAGGAAAGAATACTGAATATCGGAATTCCTATATGGCAGTGAATCCAGGAAAATCTACTCAGAGATGAAGAAATGACTTGAGGCAACAGAAACGTAGTTGTACAGAAGGTTACTGAGAATATCATGGACAGACCATGCGAGCAACGAAGCTTTCGGGAAAATGGAAACAAAGGAAAGAATACTGAATATCGGAACTCCTATATGGCAGTGAATCCTGGAAAATCTACTCGGAGATGAAGAAGAGACGTGAGGGAACAGAAACGTAGTTGTACAGAAGGTTACTGAGAATATCATGGAGAGACCATGCGAGCAACGAAGCTTTCGGGAAAATGGAAACAAAGGAAAGAATATTGGAAACAAAGGAAAGAATACTGAATATCGGAACTCCTATATGGCAGTGAATCCTGGAAAATCTTCTCGGAGATGAAGAAGAGACGTGAGGCAACAGAAACGTAGTTGTACAGAAGGTTACTGAGAATAACATGGACAGTACATGTGAGCAACGAAGCTTTCGGGAAAATGGAAACAAAGGAAAGAATACTGAATATCGGAACTCCTATATGGCAGTGAATCCTGGAAAATCTATTCAGAGATGAAGAAGAGACTTGAGGCAACAGAAACGTAGTTGTACAGAAGGTTACTGAGAATATCATGGTCAGAATATGCGAGCAACGAAGCTTTCGAAAAAATGGAAACAGGAAAGAATACTGAATATCGGAACTCTTATATGGCAGTGAATCCTGGAAAATCTTCTCGGAGAGGAAGAAGAGACGTGAGGCAACAGAAACATAGTTGTACAGAAGGTTACTGAGAATATCATGGACAGAACATGCGAGCAACGAAGCTTTCGGGAAAATGGAAACAAAGGAAAGAATACTGAATATCGGAATTCCTATATGGCAGTGAATCCAGGAAAATCTACTCAGAGATGAAGAAATGACTTGAGGCAACAGAAACGTAGTTGTACAGAAGGTTACTGAGAATATCATGGACAGACCATGCGAGCAACGAAGCTTTCGGGAAAATGGAAACAAAGGAAAGAATACTGAATATCGGAACTCCTATATGGCAGTGAATCCTGGAAAATCTTCTCGGAGATGAAGAAGAGACTTGAGGCAACAGAAACGTAGTTGTACAGAAGGTTACTGAGAATATGTTGGGGAAACCATGCGAGCAACGAAGATTTCGGGAAAATGGAAACAAAGGAAAGAATACTGAATGCCGGAACTCCTACATGGCAGTGAATCCTGGAAAATCTACTCAGAGGTGAAGAAGAGACTTGAAACAACAGAAACGTAGTCGTACAGAAGGTTACTGACAATATCATGCACAGAACATGCGAGCAACGAAGCTTTCAGGAAAATGGAAAAAAAAGAAAGAATATTGGAAACTAAGGAAAGAATACTGAATATCGGAACTCCTATATGGCAGTGAATCCTGGAAAATCTACTCAGAGATGAAGAAGAGACTTGAGGCAACAGAAAGGTAGTTGTACAGAAGGTTACTGAGAATATCATGGGCAGAACAAGCAAGCAACGAAGCTTTCGGAAAAATGGAAACAAAGGAAAGAATATTGGAAACAAAAAAAGAAAACTGAATTTCGGAATTCCTATATGGCAGTGTATCCTGGAAAACCTACTGAGAGATGAAGAAGAGACTTGAGGCAACAGAAACGTAGTTGTACGGAAGGTTACTGAGAATATCATGGAGAGACCATGCGAGCAACGAAGCTTTCGGGAAAATGGAAACAAAGGAAAGAATATTGGAAACAATGGAAAGACTACTGAATATCGGAATTCCTATATGGCAGTGTATCCTGGAACATCTACTCAGAGATGAAGAAGAGCATGAGGCAACAGAAACGTAGTTGTACGGAAGGTTACTGAGAATATCATGGACAGAACATGCGAGCAACGAAGCTTTCGAGAAAAAGGAAACAGGAAAGAATACTGAATATCGGAACACCTATATGACAGTAAATCCTGGAAAATCTTCTCGGAGATGAAGAAGAGACGTGAGGCAAAAGAAACGTAGTTGTACAGAAGGTTACTGAGAATATCATGGACAGAACATGTGAGCAACGAAGCTTTCGGGAAAATGGAAACAAAGGAAAGAATACTGAATATCGGAACTCCTATATGGCAGTGAAACATGGAAAATCTTCTCGGAGATGAAGAAGAGACTTGAGGCAACAGAAACGTAGTTGTACAGAAGGTTACTGAGAATATCATGGACAGACTATGCGAGCAACGAAGCGTTCAGGAAAATGAAAACAAATGAAAGAATACTGAATATCGGAACTCCTATATGGCAGTGAATCCTGGAAAATCTATTCAGAGATGAAGAAGAGACTTGAAGCAACAGAAACGTAGTTGTACAGAAGGTTACTGAGAATATCATGGACAGAATATGCAAGCAACGAAGCTTTCGAGAAAATGGAAACAGGAAAGAATACTGAATATCGGAACTCCTATATGGCAGTGAATCCTGGAAAATATTCTCGGAGATGAAGAAGAGACGTGAGGCAACAGAAACATAGTTGTACAGAAGGTTACTGAGAACATCATGAACAGAACATGCGAACAACGAAGCTTTCGAGAAAATGGAAACAAAGGAAAGAATATTGAATATCGGAAATCTTACATGGCAGTGAATCCTGGAAAATCTACTCAGAGATGAAGAAGTGACTTGAGGCAACAGAAACGTAGTTGTACAGAAGGTTACTGAGAATATCATGGACAGACCATGCGAGCAACGAAGCTTTCGGCAAAATGGAAACAAAAGAGAGAATACTGAATATCGGAACTCCTATATGGCAGTGAATCCTGGAAAATCTACACAGAGATGAAGAAGAGACTTGAGGCAACAGAAACGTAGTTGTAGAGAAGGTTACTGAGAATATGATGGAGAAACCATGCGAGCAAAGAAGATTTCGGGAAAATGGAAACAAAGGAAAAATACTGAATATCGGAACTCCTATATGGCAGTGAATCCTGGAAAATCTTCTCGGAGATGAAGAAGAGACTTGAAACAACAGAAACGTAGTTGTACAGAAGGTTACTGAGAATTTGTTGGAGAAACCATGCGAGCAACGAAGATTTCGGGAAAATGGAAACAAAGGAAAGAATACTGAATATCGGAACTCCTATATGGCAGTGAATCCTGGAAAATCTTCTCGGAGATGAAGAAGAGACTTGAGGCAACAGAAACGTAGTTGTAGAGAAGGTTACTGAGAATATGTTGGAGAAACCATGCGAGCAACGAAGATTTCGGGAAAATGGAAAGAAAGAAAAGAATACTGAATGCCGGAACTCCTATATGGCAGTGAATCCTGGAAAATCTACTCAGAGATGAACAGATTTGAGGCAGCAGAAACGTAGTTGTACAGAAGGTTACTGAGAATATCATGGACAGACCATGCGAGCAACGAAGCTTTCGGCAAAATGGAAACAAAAAAAAGAATACTGAATATCGGAACTCCTATATGGAAGTGATTGCTGAAAAATCTTCTCGGAGATGGAGAAGAGACTTGAGGCAACAGAAACGTAGTTGTACAGAAGGTTACTGAGAATATCATGGAGAGACCATGCGAGCAACGAAGCTTTCGTGAAAATGGAAACAAAGGAAAGAATATTGGAAACAAAGGAAAGAATACTGAATATCGGAACTCCTATATGGCAGTGAATCCTGGAAAATCTTCTCGGAGATGAAGAAGAGACGTGAGGCAACAGAAACGTAGTTGTACAGAAGGTTACTGAGAATAACATGGACAGTACATGTGAGCAACGAAGCTTTCGAGAAAAAGGAAACAGGAAAGAATACTGAATATCGGAACACCTATATGACAGTAAATCCTGGAAAATCTTCTTGGAGATGAAGAAGAGACGTGAGGCAACAGAAACGTAGTTGTACAGAAGGTTACTGAGAATATCATGGACAGAACATGTGAGCAACGAAGCTTTCGGGAAAATGGAAACAAAGGAAAGAATACTGAATATCGGAACTCCTATATGGCAGTGAAACATGGAAAATCTATTCAGAGATGAAGAAGAGACTTGAGGCAACAGAAACGTAGTTGTACAGAAGGTTACTGAGAATATCATGGACAGAATATGCGAGCAACGAAGCTTTCGAAAAAATGGAAACAGAAAAGCATACTGAATATCGGAACTCCTATATGGCAGTGAATCCTGGAAAATCTTCTCGGAGAGGAAGAAGAGACGCGAGGCAACAGAAACATAGATGTACAGAAGGTTACTGAGAATATCATGGACAGAACATGCGAGCAACGAAGCTTTCGGGAAAATGGAAACAAAGGAAAGAATACTGAATATCGGAAATCCTATATGGCAGTGAATCCTGGAAAATCTTCTCGGAGATGAAGAAGAGACTTGAGGCAACAGAAACGTAGTTGTAGATAAGGTTACTGAGAATATGTTGGAGAAACCATGCGAGCAACAAAGATTTCGGGAAAATGGAAACAAAGGAAAGAATACTGAATGCCGGAAATCCTATATGGCAGTGAATCCTGGAAAATCTACTCAGAGATGAAGAGATTTGAGGCAGCAGAAACGTAGTTGTACAGAAGGTTACTGAGAATATCATGGACAGAAGATGCGAGCAACGAAGCTTTCAGGAAAATGGAAAAAAAAGAAAGAATATTGGAAACTAAGGAAAGAATACTGAATATCGGAACTCCTATATGGCAGTGAATCCTGAAAAATCTACTCAGAGATGAAGAAGAGACTTGAGGCAACAGAAAGGTAGTTGTACAGAAGGTTACTGAGAATATCATGGGCAGAACAAGCGAGCAACGAAGCTTTCGGGAAAATGGAAACAAAGGAAAGAATATTGGAAACAAAAAAAGAATACTGAATTTCGGAACTCCTATATGGCAGTGTATCCTGGAAAACCTACTGAGAGATGAAGAAGAGACTTGAGGCAACAGAAACGTAGTTGTACGGAAGGTTACTGAGAATATCATGGAGAGACCATGCGAGCAACGAAGCTTTCGGGAAAATGGAAACAAAGGAAAGAATATTGGAAACAATGGAAAGAATACTGAATATCGGAATTCCTATATGGCAGTGTATCCTGGAAAATCTACTCAGAGATGAAGAAGATCATGAGGCAACAGAAACGTAGTTGTACGGAAGGTTACTGAGAATATCATGGACAGAACATGCGAGCAACGAAGCTTTCGAGAAAAAGGAAACAGGAAAGAATACTGAATATCGGAACACCTATATGACAGTAAATCCTGGAAAATCTTCTCGGAGATGAAGAAGAGACGTGAGGCAACAGAAACGTAGTTGTACAGAAAGTTACTGAGAATATCATGGACAGAACATGTGAGCAACGAAGCTTTCGGGAAAATGGAAACAAAGGAAAGAATACTGAATATCGGAACTCCTATATGGCAGTGAAACATGGAAAATCTTCTCGGAGATGAAGAAGAGACTTGAGGCAACAGAAACCTAGTTGTACAGAAGGTTACTGAGAATATCATGGACAGACTATGCGAGCAACGAAGCGTTCAGGAAAATGAAAACAAATGAAAGAATACTGAATATCGGAACTCCTATATGGCAGTGAATCCTGGAAAATCTATTCAGAGATGAAGAAGAGACTTGAAGCAACAGAAACGTAGTTGTACAGAAGGTTACTGAGAATATCATGGACAGAATATGCAAGCAACGAAGCTTTCGAGAAAATGGAAACAGGAAAGAATACTGAATATCTGAACTCCTATATGGCAGTGAATCCTGGAAAATATTCTCGGAGATGAAGAAGAGACGTGAGGCAACAGAAACATAGTTGTACAGAAGGTTACTGAGAACATCATGGACAGAACATGCGAACAACGAAGCTTTCGGGAAAATGGAAACAAAGGAAAGAATATTGAATATCGGAAATCTTACATGGCAGTGAATCCTGGAAAATCTACTCAGAGATGAAGAAGTGACTTGAGGCAACAGAAACGTAGTTGTAGAGAAGGTTACTGATAATATGATGGAGAAACCATGTGAGCAAAGAAGATTTCGGGAAAATGGAAACAAAGGAAAAATACTGAATATCGGAACTCCTATATGGCAGTGAATCCTGGAAAATCTTCTCGGAGATGAAGAAGAGACTTGAATCAACAGAAACGTAGTTGTACAGAAGGTTACTGACAATATCATGGACAGAACATGCGAGCAACGAAGCTTTCGGGAAAATGGAAACAAAGGAAAGAATATTGGAAACAAAAGAAAGAATACTGAATTTCGGAATTCTTATATGGCAGTGAATCCTGGAAAATCTACTAAGAGATGAAGAAGAGACTTGAGGCAACAGAAACGTAGTTGTAGAGAAGGTTACTGAGAATATCTTGGACAGAACATCCGAGCAACGAAGCTTTCGGGAAAATGGAAACAAAGGAAAGAATATTGGAAACAAAAGAAAGAATACTTCATATCGGAACTCCTATATGGCAGTGAATCCTGGAAAATCTACTCAGAGATGTAGAAGAGACTTGAGGCAACAGAAACGTACTTGTAGAGAAGGTTACTGAGAATATCATGGACAGACCATGCGAGAAACGAAGCTTTCGGGAAAATGGAAACAAAGGAAAGAATACTGAATATCGTAACTCCTATATGGCAGTGAATCCTGGAAAATCTACTCAGAGATGAAGAAGAGACTTGAGGCAACAGAAACGTAGTTGTACAGAAGGTTACTCAGAATATCATGGACAGACCATGCGAGTAACGAAGCTTTCGGGAAAATGGAAACAAAGGAAAGAATATTGGAAACAATGGAAAGAATACTGAATATCGGAACTCCTATATGGCAGTGAATCCTGGAAAATCTTCTCAGAGATGAAGAAGAGACGTGAGGCAACAGAAACGTAGATGTACAGAAGGTTACTGAGAATGTCATGGACAGAACATGCGAGCAACGAAGCTTTCGGGAAAATGGAAACAAAGGAAAGAATACTGAATATCGGAACTCCTATGTGGCAGTGAATCCTGGAAAATCTACTCAGAGATGAAGAAGAGACTTGAGGCAACAGAAACGTAGTTGTACAGAAGGTTACCGAGAATACCATGGACAGACCATGCGAGCAACGAAGGTTTCGGGAAAATTGAAACAAAGGAAAGAATACTGAATATCGGAACACCTATATGGCAGTGAATCCTGGAAAATCTTCTCGGGGATGAAGAAGAGACTTGAGGCAACAGAAACGTAGTTGTAGAGAAGGTTACTGAGAATATGATGGAGAGACCATGCGAGCAACGAAGATTTCGGGAAAATTGAACCAAAGGAAAGAATACTGAATGTTGGAACTCCTATAAGGCAGTGAATCCTGGAAAATCTACTCAGAGATGAAGAGACTGGAGGCAACTGAATCGTAGTTGTACAGATGGTTACTGAGAATATCATGGACAGACCATGCGAGAAACGAAGCTTTCGGGAAAATGGAAGAGGAAAGAATACTGAATATTGGAACTCCTATATGGCAGTGAATCCTGGAAAATCTTCACGGAGATGAAGAAGAGACGTGAGGCAACAAAACGTAGTTGTACAGAAGGTTACTGAGAATATCATGGACAGAACATGCGAGCAACGAAGCTTTCGGGAAAATGGAAACAAAGGAAAGAATATTGGAAACAAAAGAAAGAATACTGAATATCAGAACACGTATATGGCAGTGAATCCTGGAAAATCTACTATGGGATGAAGAAGAGACGTGAGGCAACAGAAACGTAGTTGTAGAGAAGGTTACTGAGAATATCATGGACAGAACATGCGAGCAACGAAGCTTTCGGTAAAATGGAAACAAAGGAAAGAATATTGGAAACAAAAGAAAGAATACTTAATTTCGGAACTCCTATATGGCAGTTAATCCGGGAATATCTACTCAGGAATGAAGAAGAGAATTGAGGCAACAGAAACGTAGTTGTACAGAAGGTTACTGAGATTATCATAGACTGAGCATTCGAGCTACGAAGCTTTCGAGAAAATGGAAACAGGAAAGTATACTGAATATCGGAACTCCTGTATGGCAGTGAATCCTGGAAAATCTTCTCGGTGATGAAGGACAGATGTTAGACAACAGAAACGTAGTTCTACAGACGGTTACTGAGAATATCATGGACAGAACATGCGAGCAACGAAGCTTTCGGGAAAATGGAAACAAAGGAAAGAATACTGAATATCGGAACTCCTATATGGCAGTGAATCCTGGAAAATCTTTTCGGGGATGAAGAAGAGACTTGAGGCAACAGAAACGTAGTTGTAGAGAAGGTTACTGAGAATATGATGGAGAGACCATGCGAGCAACGAAGTTTTCGGGAAAATTGAAACAAAGGAAAGAATACTGAATGTCGGAACTCCTATAAGGCAGTGAATCCTGGAAATTGTACTCAGAGATGAAGACACTGGAGGCAACTGAATCGTAGTTGTACAGAAGGTTACTGAGAATATCATGGACAGACCATGCGAAAAACGAAGCTTTCGGGAAAATGGAAACAAAAGAAAAATACTGAATATAGGAACTCCTATATGGCAGTGAATCCTGGAAAATCTTCTCGCAGATGTAGAAGAGACTTGAGGCAACAGAAAGTTAGTTGTACAGAAGGTTACTGAGAATATCATGGGCACAACATGCGAGCAACGAAGCTTTCGAGAAAATGGAAGAGGAAAGAATACTGAATATTTGAACTCCTATATGGCAGTGAATCCTGGAAAATCTTCACGGAGATGAAGAAGAGACGTGAGGCAACAAAACGTAGTTGTACAGAAGGTTACTGAGAATATCATGGACAGAACATGCGAGCAACGAAGCTTTCGGGAAAATGGAAACAAAGGAAAGAATATTGGAAACAAAAGAAAGAATACTGAATATCAGAACACGTATATGGCAGTGAATCCTGGAAAATCTACTCAGAGATGAAGAAGAGACGTGAGGCAACAGAAACGTAGTTGTAGAGAAGGTTACTGAGAATATCATGGACAGAACATGCGAGCAACGAAGCTTTCGGGAAAATGGAAACAAAGGAAAGAATATTGGAAACAAAAGAAAGAATACTTAATATCGGAACTCCTATATGGCAGTGAATCCTGGAATATCTACTCAGGAATGAAGAAGAGAATTGAGGCAACAGAAACGTAGTTGTACAGAAGGTTACTGAGAATATCATGGACTGAGCATTCGAGCTACGAAGCTTTCGAGAAAATGGAAACAGGAAAGTATACTGAATATCGGAACTCCTGTATGGCAGTGAATCCTGGAAAATCTTCTCGCAGATGAAGGACAGATGTTAGACAACAGAAACGTACTTGTACAGAAGGTTACTGAGAATATCATGGATAGACCATGCGAGCAACGAAGTTTTCGGGAAAATGGAAACAAAGGAAATAATACTGAATATCGAAACTCCTATATGTCTGTGAATCCTGGAAAATCTACTCAGAGATGAATAAGAGACTTGAGGCAACAGAAACGTAGTTGTACAGGAGGTTACTGAGAATATCATGGAGAGACCATGCGAGCAACGAAGGTTTCGTGAAAATGGGAACAAAGGAAAGAATATTGGATACAAAGGAAAGAATACTGAATATCGGAACTCCTATATGGCAGTGAATCCTGGAAAATCTTCTCGGAGATGAAGTAGAGACGTGAGGCAACAGAAACGTAGTTGTACAGAAGGTTACAGAGAATATCATGGACAGAACATGCGAGCAACGAATCTTTCAGGAAAATGGAAACAAAGGAAAGAATACTGAATATCGGAACTCCGATATGGCAGTGAATCCTGGAAGATCTACTCAGAGATGAAGAAGTGACTTGAGGCAACAGAAACATAGTTGTACAGAAGGTTACAGAAAATAGCATGGACAGACCATGCGAGCAACAAAGCTTTCGGGAAATTGAAACAAAGGAAAGAATACTGAATATCGGAACTCCTATATGGCAGAGAAACCTGGAAAATCTAGTCAGAGATGAAGAAGAGACTTGAGGCAACAGAAACGTAGTGATACAGAAGGTTACTCAGAATATCATGGAATGACCATTCGAGCAACGAAGCTTTTGGGAAAAAGGAAACAAAGGAAAGAATACTGGAAACAAAGGAAAGAATACTGAATATCGGAACTCCTATATGGCAGTGAATCCTGGAAAATCTACTCAGACATGAAGAAGAGACTTGAGGCAACAGAAACGTAGTTGTAGAGAAGGTTACTGAGAATATCACTGAGTGACCATGAGAGCAACGAAGCTTTCGGGAAAATGGAAACAAAGAAAAAATACTGGAAACAAAGGAAAGAATACTGAATATCGGTACTCCTATATGGCAGTGAATCCTGGAAAGTCTATTAGTGATGAAGAAGAGGCTTGCGGCCACAGAAACGTAGTTGTACAGAAGGTTACTGAGAATATCAGGGACAGAACATGCGAGCAACGAAGCTTTCAGGAAAATGAAACAAAGGAAAGAATACTGAATATCGGAACTCCTATATGGCAGTGAATCCTGGAAAATCTTCTCGGAGATTAAGAAGAGACGTGAGGCAACAGAAACGTAGTTGTACAGAATGTTACTGAGAATATCATGGATAGAACATGCGAGCAACGAAGCTTTCGGGAAAATGGAAACAAAGGAAAGAATACTGAATATCGGAATTACTATATGGCAGTGAATCCTGGAAAATCTACTCAGAGATGTAGAAGAGATGGAGGCAACAGAAACGTAGTTGTACAGAAGGTTACTGAGAATATCATGGACAGAACATTCGAGCAACCTCGCTTTCGGGAAAATTGAAACAAAGGAAAGAATACTGAATATCCGAACTCCTATATGGCAATGAATCCTGGAAAAACTACTCAGAGATGAAGAAGAGACTTGAGGCAGCAGAAACGTAGTTGTGCAGAAGGTTACTGAGAATATCATGGAGAGACCATGCGAGCAAGGAAGCTTTCGGGAAAATGGAAACAAAGGAAAGAATACTGAATATCGGAACTTCTATATGGCAGTGAATCCTGGAAAATCTTCTCGGAGATGAAGAAGAGACGTGAGGCAACAGAAACGTAGTGGTACAGAAGGTTACTGAGAATATCATGGACAGAACATGCGAGCAACAAAGCTTTCGGGAAAATGGAAACAAAGGAAAGAATACTGAATATCGTAACTGGCACTGAAACCTGGAAAATCGACTCAAAGATGAAGAAGAGGCTTGAGGCAACAGAAACGTAGTTGTACAGAAGGTTACTCAGAATATCATGGACAGACCATGCGAGTAACGAAGCTTTCGGGAAAATGGAAACAAAGGAAAGAATATTGGAAACAATGGAAAGAATACTGAATATCGGAACTCCTATATGGCAGTGAATCCTGGAAAATCTTCTCAGAGATGAAGAAGAGACGTGAGGCAACAGAAACGTAGATGTACAGAAGGTTACTGAGAATGTCATGGACAGAACATGCGAGCAACGAAGCTTTCGGGAAAATGGAAACAAAGGAAAGAATACTGAATATCGGAACTCCTATGTGGCAGTGAATCCTGGAAAATCTACTCAGAGATGAAGAAGAGACTTGAGGCAACAGAAACGTAGTTGTACAGAAGGTTACCGAGAATACCATGGACAGACCATGCGAGCAACGAAGGTTTCGGGAAAATTGAAACAAAGGAAAGAATACTGAATATCGGAACACCTATATGGCAGTGAATCCTGGAAAATCTTCTCGGGGATGAAGAAGAGACTTGAGGCAACAGAAACGTAGTTGTAGAGAAGGTTACTGAGAATATGATGGAGAGACCATGCGAGCAACGAAGATTTCGGGAAAATTGAACCAAAGGAAAGAATACTGAATGTCGGAACTCCTATAAGGCAGTGAATCCTGGAAATTGTACTCAGAGATGAAGAGACTGGAGGCAACTGAATCGTAGTTGTACAGAAGGTTACTGAGAATATCATGGACAGACCATGCGAAAAACGAAGCTTTCGGGAAAATGGAAACAAAAGAAAAATACTGAATATAGGAACTCCTATATGGCAGTGAATCCTGGAAAATCTTCTCGGAGATGTAGAAGAGACTTGAGGCAACAGAAAGTTAGTTGTACAGAAGGTTACTGAGAATATCATGGGCAGAACATGCGAGCAACGAAGCTTTCGAGAAAATGGAAGAGGAAAGAATACTGAATATTGGAACTCCTATATGGCAGTGAATCCTGGAAAATCTTCACGGAGATGAAGAAGAGACGTGAGGCAACAAAACGTAGTTGTACAGAAGGTTACTGAGAATATCATGGACAGAACATGCGAGCAACGAAGCTTTCGGGAAAATGGAAACAAAGGAAAGAATACTGGAAACAAAAGAAAGAATACTTAATATCGGAACTCCTATATGGCAGTGAATCCTGGAATATCTACTCAGGAATGAAGAAGAGAATTGAGGCAACAGAAACCTAGTTGTACAGAAGGTTACTGAGAATATCATGGACTGAGCATTGGAGCTACGAAGCTTTCGAGAAAATGGAAACAGGAAAGTATACTGAATATCGGAACTCCTGTATGGCAGTGAATCCTGGAAAATCTTCTCGGAGATGAAGGACAGATGTTAGACAACAGAAACGTACTTGTACAGAAGGTTACTGAGAATATCATGGATAGACTATGCGAGCAACGAAGTTTTCGGGAAAATGGAAACAAAGGAAATAATACTGAATATCGAAACTCCTATATGTCTGTGAATCCTGGAAAATCTACTCAGAGATGAAGAAGAGACTTGAGGCAACAGAAACGTAGTTGTACAGGAGGTTACTGAGAATATCATGGAGAGACCATGCGAGCAACGAAGGTTTCGGGAAAATGGGAACAAAGGAAAGAATATTGGATACAAAGGAAAGAATACTGAATATCGGAACTCCTATATGGCTGTGAATCCTGGAAAATCTTCTCGGAGATGAAGTAGAGACGTGAGGCAACAGAAACGTAGTTGTACAGAAGGTTACAGAGAATATCATGGACAGAATATGCGAGCAACGAATCTTTCAGGAAAATGGAAACAAAGGAAAGAATACTGAATATCGGAACTCCTATATGGCAGAGAAACCTGGAAAATCTAGTCAGAGATGAAGAATAGACTTGAGCCAACAGAAACGTAGTGGTACAGAAGGTTACTCAGAATATCATGGAATGACCATTCGAGCAACGAAGCTTTTGGGAAAAAGGAAACAAAGGAAAGAATACTGGAAACAAAGGAAAGAATACTGAATATCGGAACTCCTATATGTCCGTGAATCCTGGAAAATCTACTCAGACATGAAGAAGAGACTTGAGGCAACAGAAACGTAGTTGTAGAGAAGGTTACTGAGAATATCACTGAGTGACCATGAGAGCAACGAAGCTTTCGGGAAAATGGAAACAAAGAAAAAATACTGGAAACAAAGGAAAGAATACTGAATATCGGTACTCCTATATGGCAGTGAATCCTGGAAAGTCTATTAGTGATGAAGAAGATGCTTGCGGCCACAGAAACGTAGTTGTACAGAAGGTTACTGAGAATATCAGAGACAGAACATGCGAGCAACGAAGCTTTCGGGAAAATGAAACAAAGGAAAGAATACTGAATATCGGAACTCCTATATGGCAGTGAATCCTGGAAAATCTTCTCGGAGATTAAGAAGAGACGTGAGGCAACAGAAACGTAGTTGTACAGGATGTTACTGAGAATATCATGGATAGAACATGCGAGCAACGAAGCTTTCGGGAAAATGGAAACAAAGGAAAGAATACTGAATATCGGAATTACTATATGGCAGTGAATCCTGGAAAATCTACTGAGAGATGTAGAAGAGATGGAGGCAACAGAAACGTAGTTGTACAGAAGGTTACTGAGAATATCATGGACAGAACATTCGAGCAACCTCGCTTTCGGGAAAATGGAAACAAAGGAAAGAATACTGAATATCCGAACTCCTATATGGCAATGAATCCTGGAAAAACTACTCAGAGATGAAGAAGAGACTTGAGACAGCAGAAACGTAGTTGGGCAGAAGGTTACTGAGAATATCATGGAGAGACCATGCGAGCAAGGAAGCTTTCGGGAAAATGGAAACAAAGGAAAGAATACTGAATATCGGAACTTCTATATGGCAGTGAATCCTGGAAAATCTTCTCGGAGATGAAGAAGAGACGTGAGGCAACAGAAACGTAGTGGCACAGAAGGTTACTGAGAATATCATGGACAGAACATGCGAGCAACAAAGCTTTCGGGAAAATGGAAACAAAGGAAAGAATACTGAATATCGTAACTGGCACTGAAACCTGGAAAATCGACTCAAAGATGAAGAAGAGGCTTGAGGCAACAGAAACGTAGTTGTACAGAAGGTTACTGAGAATATCATGGACAGAACATGCGAGCAACGAAGCTTTCGGGAAAATGGAAACAAAGGAAAGAATACTGAATATCGGAACTCCTATATGGCAGTGAATCCTGGAAAATCTTCTCGGAGATGAAGAAGAGACGTCAGGCAACAGAAACGTAGTTGTACAGAAAGTTACTGAGAATATCATGGAGAGACCATGGGAGCAACGAAGCTTTCTGGAAAATGGAAACAAAGGAAAGAATACTGAATATCGATAGTTTTATATGGCACTGAATCCTGGAATATCTACTCAAAGATGAAGAAGAGGCTTCAGGCAACAGAAACGTAGTTGTACAGAAGGTTACTGAGAATATCATGGACAGAACATGCGAGCAACGAAGCTTTCGGGAAAATCGAAACAAAGGAAAGAATACTGAATATCGTAACTGGCAGTGAATCCTGGAAAATCTTCTCGGAGATGAAGAAGAGACTTGAGGCAACAGAAACGTAGTTGTACAGAAGGTTACTGAGAATATCATGGACAGAACATGCGAGCAACGAAGCTTTCGGGAAAATGGAAACAAAGGAAAGAATACTGAATATCGGAACTGGCAGTGAATCCTGGAAAATCTTCTCGGAGATGAAGAAGAGATTTGAGGTAACAGAAACGTAGTTGTCCAGAAGGTTACTGAGAATATCATGGACAGAACATGCGAGCAACGAAGCTTTCGGGAAAATGGAAACAAAGGAAAGAATACTGAATATCGGAACTCCTATATGGCAGTGTATCCTGGAAAATCTACTCAGAGATGAAGAAGAGACTTGAGGCAACAGAAACGTAGTTGTACAGAAGGTTACTGAGAATATCATGGACAGAACATGCGAACAACGAAGCTTTCGGGAAAATGGAAACAAAGGAAAGAATACTGAATATCGGAACTCCTATATGGCAGTGAATCCTGGAAAATCTACTCAGAGATGAAGAAGAGACTTGAGGCAACAGAAACGTAGTTGTACAGAAGGTTACTGAGAATATCATGGACAGAACATGCGAGCAACGAAGCTTTCGGGAAAATGGAAACAAAGGAAAGAATACTGAATATCGTAACTGGCAGTGAATCCTGGAAAATCTTCTCGGAGATGAAGAAGAGACTTGAGGCAACAGAAACGTAGTTGTACAGAAGGTTACAGAGAATATCATGGACAGACCATGCGAGCAACGATGCTTTCGGGAAAATGGAAACAAAGGAAAGAATACTGAATATCGTAACCCCTATATTGCAGTGAATCCTGGAAAATCTACTCAGAGATGAAGAAGAGACTTGAGACAACAGAAACGTAGTTGTACAGAAGGTTACTGAGAATATCATGGACAGAACATGCGAGCAACGAAGCTTTCGGGAAAATGGAAACAAAGGAAAGAATACTGAATATCGTAACTGGCAGTGAATGCTTGAAAATCTTCTCGGAGATGAAGAAGAGACTTGAGGCAACAGAAACGTAGTTGTACAGAAGGTTATTGAGAATATCATGGACAGACCATGCGAGCAACGAAGCTTTCGGGAAAATGGAAACAAAGGAAAGAATACTGAATATCGTAACTCCTATATTGCAGTGAATCCTGGAAAATCTACTCAGAGATGAAGAAGAGACTTGAGGCAACAGAAACGTAGTTGTACAGAAGGTTACTGAGAATATCATTGACAGAACATGCGAGCAACGAAGCTTTCGGGAAAATGGAAACAAAGGAAAGAATACTGAATATCGGAGCTCCTATATTGCAGTGAATCCTGGAAAATCTACTCAGAGATGAAGAAGTGACTTGAGACAACAGAAACGTAGTTGTACAGAAGGTTACTGAGAATATCATGGACAGAACATGCGTGCAACGAAGCTTTCGGGAAAATGGAAACAAAGGAAAGAATACTGAATATCGTAACTGGCAGTGAATCCTGGAAAATCTTCTCGGAGATGAAGAAGAGACTTGAGGCAACAGAAACGTAGTTGTACAGAAGGTTGCTGAGAATAGCATGGACAGACCATGCGAGCAACGAAGCTTTCGGGAAAATGGAAACAAAGGAAAGAATACTGAATATCGTAACTCCTATATTGCAGTGAATCCTGGAAAATCTACTCAGAGATGAAGAAGAGACTTGAGGCAACAGAAACGTAGTTGTACAGAAGGTTACTGAGAATATCATGGACAGAACATGCGAGCAACGAAGCTTTCGGGAAAATGGAAACAAAGGAAAAATACTGAATATCTGAACTCCTATATGGCAGTGAATCCTGGAATGTCTTCTCGGAGATGAAGAAGAGACTTGAGGCAACAGAAACGTAGTTGTGCAGAAGGTTACTGAGAATATCATGGACAGAACATGCGAGCAACGAAGCTTTCGGGAAAATGGAAACAAAGGAAAGAATACTGAATATCGGAACTCCTATATGGCAGTGAATCCTGGAAAATCTACTCAGAGATGTAGAAGAGACTTGAGGCAACAGAAACGTAGTTGTACAGAAGTTTACTGAGAATATCATGGACAGAACATGCGAGCAACGACGCTTTCGGGAAAATGGAAACAAAGGAAAGAATACTGAATATCGGAACTCCTATCTGGCAGTGAATCCTGGAAAAACTACTCCGACATCAAGAAGAGACTTGAGGCAGCAGAAACGTAGTTGTGCAGAAGGTTACTGAGAATATCAAGGAGAGACCATGCGAGCAACGAAGCTTTCGGGAAAATGGAAACAAAGGAAAGAATACTGAATATCGTAACTCCTATATTGCAGTGAATCCTGGAAAATCTACTCAGAGATGAAGAAGACACTTGAGGCAACAGAAACGTAGTTGTACAGAAGGTTACTGAGAATATCATGGACAGAACATGCGAGCAACGAAGCTTTCGGGAAAATGGAAACAAAGGAAAAATACTGAATATCTGAACTCCTATATGGCAGTGAATCCTGGAAAATCTTCTCGGAGATGAAGAAGAGACTTGAGGCAACAGAAACGTAGTTGTGCAGAAGGTTACTGAGAATATCATGGACAGACCATGCGAGCAACGAAGCTTTCGGGAAAATTGAAACAAAGGAAAGAATACTGAATATCGGAACTCCTATATGGCAGCGAATCCTGGAAAATCTACTCAGAGATTAAGAAGAGACTTGAGGCAACATAAACGCAGTTGTACAGAAGGTTACTGAGAATATCATGGACAGAACATGCGAGCAACGAAGCTTTCGGGAAAATGGAAACAAAGGAAAGAATACTGAATATTGGAATTCCTATATGTCCGTGAATCGTGGAAAATCTTCTCGGAAATGAAGAAGAGACTTGAGGCAACAGAAACGTAGTTGTGCAGAAGGTTACTGAGAATATCATGGACAGACCATGCGAGCAACGACGCTTTCGGGAAAATGGAAACAAAGGAAAGAATACTGAATATCGGAACTCCTATCTGGCAGTGAATCCTGGAAAAACTACTCCGACATGAAGAAGAGACTTGAGGCAGCAGAAACGTAGTTGTGCAGAAGGTTACTGAGAATATCAAGGAGAGACCATGCGAGCAACGAAGCTTTCGGGGAAATGGAAACAAAGGAAAGAATACTGAATATCGTAACTCCTATATTGCAGTGAATCCTGGAAAATCTACTCAGAGATGAAGAAGACACTTGAGGCAACAGAAACGTAGTTGTACAGAAGGTTACTGAGAATATCATGGACAGAACATGCGAGCAACGAAGCTTTCGGGAAAATGGAAACAAAGGAAAAATACTGAATATCTGAACTCCTATATGGCAGTGAATCCTGGAAAATCTACTCAAAGATCAAGAAGAGGCTTGAGGCAACAGAAACGTAGTTGTGCAGAAGGTCACTGAGAATATCATGGACAGACCATGCGAGCAACGAAGCTTTCGGGAAAATTGAAACAAAGGAAAGAATACTGAATATCGGAACTCCTATATGGCAGCGAATCCTGGAAAATCTACTCAGAGATGAAGAAGAGACTTGAGGCAACAGAAACGCAGTTGTACAGAAGGTTACTGAGAATATCATGGACAGAACATGCGAGCAACGAAGCTTTCGGGAAAATGGAAACAAAGGAAAGAATACTGAATATCGGAACTCCTATATGTCCGTGAATCGTGGAAAATCTTCTCGGAAATGAAGAAGAGACTTGAGGCAACAGAAACGTAGTTGTGCAGAAGGTTACTGAGAATATCATGGACAGACCATGCGAGCAACGAATCTTTCGGGAAAATGGAAACAAAGGAAAGAATACTGAATATCGTAACTCCTATATTGCAGTGAATCCTGGAAAATCTACTCAGAGATGAAGAAGACACTTGAGGCAACAGAAACGTAGTTGTACAGAAGGTTACTGAGAATATCATGGACAGAACATGCGAGCAACTAAGCTTTCGGGAAAATGGAAACAAAGGAAAAATACTGAATATCTGAACTCCTATATGGCAGTGAATCCTGGAAAATCTACTCAAAGATCAAGAAGAGGCTTGAGGCAACAGAAACGTAGTTGTGCAGAAGGTTACTGAGAATATCATGGACAGACCATGCGAGCAACGAAGCTTTCGGGAAAATTGAAACAAAGGAAAGAATACTGAATATCGGAACTCCTATATGGCAGCGAATCCTGGAAAATCTACTCAGAGATGAAGAAGAGACTTGAGGCAACAGAAACGCAGTTGTACAGAAGGTTACTGAGAATATCATGGACAGAACATGCGAGCAACGAAGCTTTCGGGAAAATGGAAACAAAGGAAAGAATACTGAATATCGGAACTCCTATATGTCCGTGAATCGTGGAAAATCTTCTCGGAAATGAAGAAGAGACTTGAGGCAACAGAAACGTAGTTGTGCAGAAGGTTACTGAGAATATCATGGACAGACCATGCGAGCAACGAATCTTTCGGGAAAATGGAAACAAAGGAAAGAATACTGAATATCGGAACTCCTATATGGCAGTGAATCCTGGAAAATCTACTCAGAGATGTAGAAGAGACTTGAGGCAACAGAAACGTAGTTGTACAGAAGTTTACTGAGAATATCATGGACAGAACATGCGAGCAACGACGCTTTCGGGAAAATGGAAACAAAGGAAAGAATACTGAATATCGGAACTCCTATCTGGCAGTGAATCCTGGAAAAACTACTCCGACATGAAGAAGAGACTTGAGGCAGCAGAAACGTAGTTGTGCAGAAGGTTACTGAGAATATCAAGGAGAGACCATGCTAGCAACGAAGCTTTCGGGAAAATGGAAACAAAGGAAAGAATACTGAATATCGTAACTCCTATATTGCAGTGAATCCTGGAAAATCTACTCAGAGATGAAGAAGACAATTGAGGCAACAGAAACGTAGTTGTACAGAAGGTTACTGAGAATATCATGGACAGAACATGCGAGCAACGAAGCTTTCGGGAAAATGGAAACAAAGGAAAAATCCTGAATATCTGAACTCCTATATGGCAGTGAATCCTGGAAAATCTTCTCGGAGATGAAGAAGAGACTTGAGGCAACAGAAACGTAGTGGTGCAGAAGGTTACTGAGAATATCATGGACAGACCATGCGAGCAACGAAGCTTTCGGGAAAATTGAAACAAAGGAAAGAATACTGAATATCGGAACTCCTATATGGCAGCGAATCCTGGAAAATCTACTCAGAGATTAAGAAGAGACTTGAGGCAACAGAAACGCAGTTGTACAGAAGGTTACTGAGAATATCATGGACAGAACATGCGAGCAACGAAGCTTTCGGGAAAATGGAAACAAAGGAAAGAATACTGAATATCGGAACTCCTATATGTCCGTGAATCGTGGAAAATCTTCTCGGAAATGAAGAAGAGACTTGAGGCAACAGAAACGTAGTTGTGCAGAAGGTTACTGAGAATATCATGGACAGACCATGCGAGCAACGAAGCTTTCGGGAAAATGGAAACAAAGGAAAGAATACTGAATATCGGAACTCCTATATGGCAGTGAATCCTGGAAAATCTACTCAGAGATGTAGAAGAGACTTGAGGCAACAGAAACGTAGTTGTACAGAAGGTTACTGAGAATATCATGGACAGAACATGCGAGCAACGAAGCTTTCGGGAAAATGGAAACAAAGGAAAAATACTGAATATCTGAACTCCTATATGGCAGTGAATCCTGGAAAATCTTCTCGGAGATGAAGAAGAGACTTGAGGCAACAAAAACCTCGTTGTGTAGAAGTTTACTGAGAATATCATGGAGAGACCATGCGAGCAACGAAGCTTTCGGGAAAATTGAAACAAAGGAAAGAATACTGAATATCGGAACTCCTATATGGCAGTGAATCCTGGAAAATCTTCTTGGAGATGAAGAAGAGACCTGAGGCAACAGAAACGTAGTTGTACAAAAGGTTACTGATAATATCATGGACAGAACATGCGAGCAACAAAGCTTTCGGGAAAATGGAAACAAAGGAAAGAATACTGAATATCGGAACTCCCATATGGCAGTGAATCCTAGAAAATCTTATCGGAGATGAAGAAGCGTCTTGAGGCAACAGAAACGTAGTTGTGCAGAAGGTTACTGAGAATATCATGGACAGACCATGCGAGCAACGAAGCTTTCGGGAAAATGTAAACAAAGGAATGAATACTGAATATCGGAACTCCTATATGGCAGTGAATCCTGGAAAATCTACTCAGAGATGAAGAAGAGACTTGAGGCAACAGAAACGTAGTTGTACAGAAGGTTACTGAGAATATCATGGAGAGACCATGAGAGCAACGAAGCTTTCGTGAAAATGGAAACAAAGGAAAGAATACTGGAAACAAAGGAAAGAATACTGAATATCGGAACTCCTATATGGCAGTGAATCCTGGAAAATCTACTCAGAGATGAAGAAGAGACTTGAGGCAACAGAAACGTAGTTGTACAGAAGGTTACTAAGATTATCATGGACAGAACATGCGAGCAACGAAGATTTCCGGAAAATGGAAACAAAGGAAAGAATACTGAATATCGTAACTCCTATATTGCAGTGAATCCTGGAAAATCTACTCAGAGATGAAGAAGAGACTTGAGGCAGCAGAAACGTAGTTGTACAGAAGGTTACTGAGAATATCATGGATAGAACATGCGAGCAACGAAGCTTTCGGGAAAATGGAAACAATATGTCACTTTTTTATCCTTCCGCCGCATGCAAAGTGATAGTGTCATTGAGACGCAACGGGTTACAGTTGTCGAAAGAAATGAGATAAACTTTAGTGAAGAGAAAGGTACGAATCAGAAAGAGAGAGTTAAAACTTCTAGAGCACATAATGAGAAAATAGGGCTTGGACAATTTACAACTCCCACGACATATTAAAGGCAGGAGGTACGGAGAAAGGGAGTGCATAAGCTACCTAACGGGCTCGTCTAAATGGTTGGTAGAACAGCGAGTACGAGAGATAGTAAAATGAACAAAACTTACTAAGAGCTATAAAAGACAAGGAGTTGTGGAGAGTTATGATCACCCACGCGCTGAAATGATACGGCACATAAACAATTGCACGCATATACTACATGTAGCTTAGTTTGCAAATTTTAAATGTAGGCCATTGCGGACCATAGATTTTCAGGGCGGTGAACGGGTGTTCTCTCAGGTAACCCTCGTGCCTTAGACCTCAAGTGGAACTCGTACATACGATCCATCGCTAAGGATACTGGAAAAATGCTCGGTTTCCTGTACCGCTCCAGTTAATACCTGACTGCTCTTTCTGTCCTCCTACATTTACAAGAGCCAGATTAGACCAAAAATAGTGTACTGCAGCCTTGTGGGTGTTGAGTTATTTTCCACTCTGCAATCTTTTTATCACAGACGAACTACATTCCTTAGTTCAACCAATTGTAACTTTCACGGCTAAGACTCGCCATGCCACGCCCATTTTAGCGAATCGCCCTCATTGACTTAGTATCCCATTAGTTAGATGTAAAGTTCACCCGCGTAGATAATTCCAACGAACCGCTGCTTCATAGAACCAAATGGCAAGAAGGTGTTTCCCAGACCACTACACTCTTACCTGGTTCAAGTATTAATAGTTATCTTCATCATATGTCTCCATTAACTGTGCCTTTTACTCTGTAGCCGTCTACCTCGAGGGATTTTTGGACCGCGTACAGGTGAAATTGATGAATAATATGATCAAAATGCATGTGATTGAGTTACTAATAACAATTACACTCCCTGCATCTAAACTCAAAATGGCCTTTAAATTTACCATATTACAATAAAGATTCTGAGGACGGATTTGTAGGGACATCATAATTATAAATAAATAAAAATAAATATATAAAATAATAATAATAATGAACTTCATAAATAAAACAAAACCAATAACATTAAAACTTTTTTTAAATAATTAAAGAAAAAAATAAATATTCTCCCAGAATGAAACAGAAACTTTTTCTATTTGAAAACAGACTTCGCGCCAAAAACTCTGAATTCATTGTCTTTCGCGACCGACCGTAGGAAGGCCAAGGAGACCATCTCTTCTCCGTGGAACATTGCTTGTTATAATACGAAGTGACTTCTTCCTTTTATCCCATACAACCTTAAAACACTTGTAATAAAAAATACAGACACACACCAGTACACAAAAATAAATAAAATTGAATGTTTTAATTAACAATTTAACAGGCTTTTAGTGATATTTTTGTGTATGTTTTTATTCCTATGAACACGAGGCTATTCCTGATGGTATTGTGTGAGTGATCCCACATATTACAGGGTCCACCCACACGATATTCCTTAAACAAAAAGCCGTGATATTTTATCTTCCAAGCAAAATCAGGTTATCTTTCGTTTGTGTTGAGGAATCTCCCCTTTTTAAACAAATGGACTCACCCAGGGTATACATATACTACTGCCACTGAATACCCGAAGAGTAGAATAACGTAGCGGCAAGATTCAGTGACTGTCACAAGCACGTAGACCCAGTAAGAAGTCATACAGCGATGCGTCGATATCGATGACTATCTATATATTTTCTAGTAACCCGCATTCCTGGAACTACTAAACTGTATCACTAGTTTGTATTATTACGTGAATACATTTATTTTCCTATGTTCATTCTTGGCGTTTGTTATTTATTGGTACCGGATTTCACCCCGGAATCCACAACAGTTTGTATAGCAATAATAATAGCCCCAGAAATTCAAAGGGTTAATGAAGAATCCACAACAGAAAATTTATTTTATTTTAATTTTTCTCATTTAGACCTTAAAATGTATTTAGCCATTGTTTAAATGAACCAACTTTCATCAAGCCTGCTTTTTCGTCACAGCAACAAACTAATATTATTAATGGGTATACTCAGTGACGGACTGGCCCGGGTGTCAGTTTACCCCAGGGCGAGTGCTCCCCTACCGTATCAAATAAAAATAAAATAAAGAAACAAACACAGTCAAATGTTTTAGTAATAAAAAGGAATAATAACTTTATAAAGTCATCGGTACACTGTCAGTTACTGAAGTCCAATATAAGTGGACATTTTCACAGCTAAGAATCATGAAGACATGGTTAAGAAGAGGAGGATTTTGAATCATGTATATTGCGATCCATTAAAAAGGAATTTTGTTTTAGATGAGCTGGACGCAGAAGGAAGCAATTATTAGCAGATTCAATCAATCATCCAGTGAACACAAGCGATTACTCTTAACAGAGTGGACCTCGTGCAATGCTCTGTTGTGCTTTTGAACTACTTGTTACAATACGTTTCTTATAATAGCGATGACAATATAAGTAATACTTCGTCGTGACGCCTGTATTGTTTAGTCTGAATACTGACCCCAAACGGCTTCTGGTATTTACCCACGCCTCCCAACAGAGCGGGATGGGGCACAAGGCCGGTTTTCTTTTGTGGGACAATTCCAACCCCGTAGGCTCGAGAAAAATTTCTCTTAGACCCCGCATACATGGGAGTCGAGTTTGTCTACCTTCCCAGGCGAGACTCTTACCCGTAGGCATATAGCCATGTCTGGGTTCCTCTCTACCCGAAGGTAGAGAGTTCGACACGCCTGTTGCAAGCCTGGTAGCGAACTGTCTGACTGCAAACGGCTTCTTCATCTCTCACCACCGAACTGAAGGTCTTTATAGTTATGTTTAGTTCATATAGTCACCGGGGTGTAATATTTACCCCACAACAATATTGTTACTGTGTAAATTATACAGTAAACTATCTAAAAATATCAAAGAAATACCTAAAATAAAAACAAAATAAATAAAAAATAAATTATAACATTTTGTATTCACATTTGGTATCTACTATCAGTAATATGTACAGTGCATGTACATTGTAATAAGAAATACACATTTTTTCCACACAAATTTTAAAGTATATTTCATATATATTTAAAAAAATATTCATTCGTCGTGGAAAGTAAATGGTAGCATTGTAATTGTAGGTGAACCCCTTTGTGTCCTGCAAACCAATATTTTGAGATTCAATCCACCAATGTTTACGTTCGAATGTAGTATGTGGGGGGAGTGAACTAAGACAGATACTCGGCTTCTTCAGGTCAGAAAGAAAGACAAAACTCTATGCAAAGAAAAATGCGTTTGGACTTTTACGGATTAGAAGGGGACATAAATCTCTCTCCACTTCTTTCTTTCTTTCTTTCTTTATTTCATTTTCTCAGTGAAACCAAGTAGCGTTTCCCCTTCTTTCCATGCGATCAAAGCAGGAACAGTCTATTATTGATGAGGTATTGGTAGGACGTAACGTTTCCGTTAAAAATTAAAAAAAATCTTCTTAATAACGTGTTTTCTTTTCGGGCATAAACCATGATTTCAAATGAGTCTTTTTCTAGATTACTCATATATACTTTTCTCTCTTTCCTTTTCTTTCTGTTTCCGTTCAAATGTTTTAAATGTTTTCTTTGCCTAAAACCAGACGAAAATATGTTTTCTCGACTACCCTATGATCAAGTAGAACTAAAATCTGACAATGTTTATTTATAACCCTTCCGCATCTTTTAAATTTTTGATCAGGAATATGTAATTTTATGTTTCAAGACGAACAAATTGTATTCATGAGAGTAAGAAATGAAAGAAAACATTAGATACCACAAATATTACTTAAAGTAAAAAGTGTGTTACTACAGAAGGATAATGTGCATAACATGGACCGAATATATGAGCAACAAGGAAGTTTTAGAGAAAATGCAAACAAAAGAAAAGCGCTTATACTTAACATCAGAAAGAGGCATGTGAAATTTCTAGGGTACGTAATGTGGAAAGCAGTCTTGGAAAATCTGATAATAACACACACATGGAGAGTAAAGGGAAATCACTCTGTGGGATCAGGTTGAAATCATAGACAAAGAACAACATTGGAAAATCCGTAAGGAATCAGTACATATTGTAAGCCACAAAAATCTCCTGCGCCGACCAAGCATAGAAATGAATATAATATAGGAACCAGTCATAAGGAGTGACAGAGAAAAGCAATAATAACAACGAAAATTGCAATATGAGCACTGGTAAAAAAGATGCAATGATAATAGTAAAAATTGTAATATGAGTACTGGTAAAAAAGGTTGCTGAAGACATTAGGCTTATAACACCCAGAAGTTCATAGACAGGACACGTGTCACAGAGGATAAAGGCGTTAGTTATATCCAGTGACAGGACCCAAAGAGTGTGAGTTCAATACCTGGTTAAGGTGGTGGAGAACTTGGAGATGGAATTAACAGGAGATAGCTGATAACTGACATCCATTAGACATGCACGTGGAACTAGAACCATCTATCGAGCGAAATAAAGGGTTCAGTTCGACATTCCAACCACCTGAAGAAGATCCGAGCGTACAACGGCCGAAACGTTGTGATAAATATGGTATGATTGAACAATGTAAATAGTGTATATAATAACTCATCTCAGAAATATAGACAGATATAAGGTGTCCAACTCGTTAAGTAGTATCTAAACTATCAGTTATATACAGCCGTCTTCTCAGATGATTTATAATGGCGTCAAGCAAATTGTCTTAAAGAAGACAACTCTTTATAAAATCTTATATTGTAATTCAGAATCTCAAAAGAAATTTACCAAATAACAAAGATCACATGAGTTGAAAATTTCCAGCAGCGCAAATACGAAAATGGATACCAGAAGTAATTAAGATAAATATTTTATAAATTTAATCCCACAGTAACGCTGTTTCGGTCAATGAATGCCGAATGTTTAACAGAGAAAAACATTGGTGTGTCAAAAGGACGGTTTTTTCTCTTGACACCGCTGTTACAATAGACTTACTCGTAAATTTGTATTGTTTTAAAAAGCTATTTTTCGAACTTTAATTAAATCCAAACGTATGAAACAGGATATATGCATTCTTTTGTTTTTCTCGAGACTTGACAACAAAAGAATTAAACACTATTTTATTAGATTGTTTATTTACAAGATTCATTTTATATTTATGTTTATAAAAATATGTGAACCAAATACAATACAAAGTTTATCATACTCTGCACTATGAAAACAATTTTTTTATTCATGAATTTATAAAAATATCTGTGTACACGAGAACAAGAAAATTTCCAAGAACACATAACGATGAGTAACTGTAATTATGAATTTTGAAAAAGATTATTTTACGGGCAATTTTTTCATTTGCTCTCCCAACATAAATTCACTAAAATATTTTGCGAGCATCTAGATTTATACTTTAAAAAGGTTAAACACTATTTGTTAGCCAGTTTATTTACAAGAATAGTGTTTAAAAATGTGTTGTCAATTCTAGAGAAAAAATGGATTACATAAAATCTAGATACCTTTAAAAATACTATAAATTAGAGGAAACATGAGGAAAAAAATACCTGAAATATAATAAAAAGTAATTTGTGTTATTAAGAGGATAGATCAATTGATTTTGTAATGTAACAATTATTGTTTTATCCTTTTTAGAACTTGTGAAATTTTAAATCCTTTTAAATTTCGTTTGAAATACACAAAAGCATTTTTGTTTATTGGAAACCTAAAAATTAACTTGGCTTGAAACACCGGTACCCGTACGATCAGCGAAGTTAAACAACGTCTATCCTAGTCAGTACCTAGATGAGTGACCACTTGGCAATACCAGGTACTGTTAGCTTGAATATGTGAGTGCTGTAATGGATAATGGCTCGGAATTGTTAATCGGATAACCGAGATTTCAATTCCAGTTGGATTCGTTATATTCAGTTATGCACAAATACTTTTAGGAAAGATATGACTCCGCCTATTCTGTCCCCATTTATGGGTTAATAAGTAAGACTTGCATCACTAGACCCTAATCATGTAAAAAAAAACAGATTTTTGAAAGCTAAAAATATTTTTCTGGCTTTAAATATTCTTTAATGGGTTGATAAGCCATTGAAAACAAATCCATCAATAAATTTCATTTATTAGCTTGAAATTGCTTCATTTTTCCGAATTCATTTTAAACGTAAGATATCATTTTTTAGGGACTTCCTTAAATACATAAGTCTGGGTTTTGAATAAAATATAACTTTTTAAAACAATATTGCTCAGCAGTATCAGTCTATATTTCTGAGATAAGGTATTGTAATTATTTACATTGTTCGGACTATTTTCCTCATTTTTATTGCCATATTCATGACGACGGTTCGACCGTTGTACACCCCTGCTTTCTTCAGGTAATTGGAATTTCGAATGAAACCCTTTATTTCGTCCACCGTGGGAGATGGTACTAGGTCCACTGTTCTAGTTTAACTCAACTTATAATTTTTTTTACCATTGCTGTAACCAGGTATTGAACTCACAACTCTTTGGATCCAACAAACATTTTTATCCACTGGGCCATGTGTTCTTGGGTTGAAGGGAGATAACAGACATCCGGAAGAGGCATTTCACGTGAAACTAGAACAATCTACCCGGGTGAACGAAGTAAAGGGTTCAGTTCGAAATTCCAATCACCTGAAAGAGGCCGGAGCGTGAAACGGCCGAAACGCCCGTCGTGAATATAAAGACAATAAAGATGAGTACAACAGTTCGAACAATGGAAATAATGTAAACAATGACAATGCTTCATTTCAGAAATATAGACAGGGGACTTACTTTTGTATCTTGCTAGTTCAACAGTGAAATGGTGAGGCATAGTTGCCAATATTGTAGTACGCTTAAATGCAGCCGTGGCCCCAAGGAAGAAATCTCATCAGAACAATTAACATTAAAATATTTGCAGAAAAGATAGAGGGAAGCCACGTCAGGTTGGTGAGAAAATGACTGAAGTCGAAATGCTAGGTTAAGATCTATTACATTACATTTGAATTTTGTTAAGAATCTCGAGATATACAGCAGGATCACCAGATCAGATATAGTAGCAGATGAACGGACGAATGGTAGATTGATCAATGTGCTAGATGGATTCTTTCCATTTATTAGCACCGCCCCGCCCCACGCCAAGAAAGATAAGAAAAAAATTACATAATATTTCTATCCCTTACGAGGATCGGAAGTCTTTTCTATTACGATGACTTCTATCAACATTTAAAATAAGTCAGTTTCACTTCATTCGTATTAGAACCTTTTCCGGCACCTTTTCTCTGAATCAAAACTTGGCAACTTCAAATAAGCCACAGTTAGCGTCCTTTTATCTTAAATTAATTTAAAAATGTTAAAATATATTGGTTTCAACAATCTATTGTAATACCGCATATATATATATATATATATATATATATATATATATATATATATATATTCTTAACAGACTGCATATATATATATATGTATGTATAGTGTGTATATATATATATTCTTAACAGACTGAATATATATATGTATATATATATATATATATATATATATGAATGATCGACCCTCCCGTCGAATTCGACGTATGAGGGTCAGGCAGATCAGTTCCTAGAAACTGAAAGCCCGACACCGACACATGAGATTTGATTATAGTGTTGAAGGCTTTGTGTAGGGCCATCAAAAACAATGTCCCCAAACGACCCACCGCAGGTTTTGAATTCAGATTTATCCTTCTCCTAGACCAGTTGCCATCCAAGGCTATAGAACCCAGTCTGTCCTGCTATTTACCCATATTTGGAGGGAGAAAAAGAGGATTCACACCTTTCCCAAGGGTATTAGGACGTAATTAAATGTAATGGAATTCGGCTCTCCGATTCCTCAATCCAAGCCGTTATCCATTACTCCACCGTGTATATATATGACATGCTTCATTGAATAATTTAGATATGTTACGTCTACTTGTTTTCAACTGGAACCTTTCTTCATATTCACGGAAAAGCTTTTCGTTGTCGTTAGAGAAGGACGAGAGAAAATCACCGTGTTGATAGATATTTCTTTTATTCCGAGTACTTCAACATACCACAATGTCAGGGTATTGTTTATTGCAAAACAAATATTGTAGTGTTCATTATTGTCGAAGACAAAATTGTTGTGTTCATCTGAAAGTTAAATTTCTTCCTTTTTAGAATATTTTCGCCTTGTTTATAATTAGAATGAATTTGTTTGCGATATAAAGGATTGATATATTTGGGATTAGTTGAAGAAGTATTATATTCTACTTGTTTAGTATAAAAATCTCTGATGAAGAATCTTATGTGTTCATCTGTAATATAGTTAGGGAAGTTATTATTAATGAGAGTTTGTTTTACATTTATTGTGGTTGAATTAATTTCTTAAGGTTTATTATTTTCTATAATTGCTATTTTATAGTAATTTGGATATTCACTCTGATAAGGGTAGGGGAATTTATGTTGGTAGGTTTTATGTATGTGGATATAGTGAACTTATTGTTATTAGAGTTTATCAGTAAATCTAGAAAAGGAATTTTGTTGCTATTACGTTTATATGTAAACTTAAGGACAGAATTATCCTGGAATTGTTTTTGGCGTTTGCATATTTCTTCCGTATTCTTGACTAATATAAGGATATCATCGACATATTTTAGATAGATGGAGATTTTTTAAAAATTGTTAAATATGTTATTTTTGAAATTAGACATATAGAAATTGCTAAAAGTCGGACCCAGAACTGAACCTGTGGAGACGCCATTCCGTTATATATATATGTTATTTTTGTAATCATAGAATGGGATTTCTATATTGCAAGTTAGCACTAGTTTCCGTAATATACTAGGCCTAATTTTAAGTATTTTACAGAGCTTATATTGCAATTTTTATTGTTATTCATTGCTTTTCTTTAGCACTCCTTATTACTGGTTCCCATATTGTATTCATTTCTATGCTTGGTCGACTCAGGAGACTTTTGTGGTCTAGCATATGTGTGGATTCCTTAACTTTTCTTATCTTCTTTTTTATTTGTTTTATGCTGAAATGTCCATAGCTTTTTTACTTTCCAGAACGGTTAGTAAATAAAGAATAAACTCCTGATGTGACTGGAACTAGGAAGACTTCAGAAAAGGCGCTTATTTCACCAGAACAAAGCCTTAGCGATAAGCCAGTGAAAACTAATTAGCAGAGATAATTCAAATCTAGTCATATAGCTATATAGTTCATTATGTGAATTTCAATTCGGCCTAAATTGTTGTTTACAACAAGTAGTTTATGTAATAGTTTTAAACTACCTCAAAAGTTGCCCCCAAAATTCATAATGGCACTACTGTTGTATAGTGTCGTTTTGTGACACGGGATCGGTAACCAACTTCCTCTCACCTGACTCTTTATTCTACCAAGATATGTAAATAGGTAAAATCCTATTTACCAGTCTCACCTCTCTGAGCCTTTCGTTGTTCTTCTTCAAACTATTTTCTCCTTTCCCCGGTAATATTTATGTTCTGTTCTTTTTTAATGATCTTGGTCTCCTTTCTTCTTCTTCTTCCGTATCTGAGACACTCACGCAATCATCCATAGGCTCGTTTTCTATTACATTTTCCTGATTTGAACAACTAATCCTTTGTTTTTGTGGTCCATATATTCCTACATTACAACATCCCCCTCTTCAATTCCAACTCTCGTTACAAGCAGGTATTTGCAATCTTAGCTGAGAGATGAATTAATTTGGAGAAATTTATCGATCTGACCATAAAAATCTGGGCTAATATTAATTTTAATTTGGTGGTTTGGAAGATAGGTCAGTCACAAAGGTCAGAAGGAAAGTGTAATGGCTGATGAAAATATCAATATTTACTAATTAGCATGATCAACATGCCAATATATTTAATTAGATTCACAGTGAGTGTCATTGAAAACATGTTCGCTAGATAAACACGGACAGACACAATTCAGAGTATATTATCCATAATGGAATATATATATATATATATATATATATATATATATATATATATATATATATATATTTGACAATGACAGCATTAAAAACAAAACTCTTTAATAATGACAAATAGTGAAAAGCCGAAATTACTCAGACATTAGCGAATTTATATTTAAATGTGTACCAGAGACTATAAAACATATTCTGAAATATAGACAACAAAATCATGAATAATAAATATTTAAATACTAATATTAAAGACAAATCTCACATACCCCCCAAAAATTGTTACAACCAATTTCAATGTTTTTCTGTGTGTCAAGATGGAATAAAAACATTAATTAAAAATGTGCAAAAGTGAATGAACCTTTGCATTTACAATCTGTATGGAAATTCCGTCCTATTTTGGGATTCATCAGCAATGTGCATCATTTAACTAAAATCGAACCCGGACCGTTACGATATGACGTAAACGGTCGTCCAGTGCTTTCTGTTGAGAAATCTTCTAGATTCGATGAATGACATAATTATGATTATTCAAATCGCCCTAATATAATTTCTATCACTTGTATATCCTTACTTGAACCGGCTTCTAATGCTCGGGATGGAGCGGCTTGGATGGAAGACGTACTCGTGGGTGCACAGTCCATTGGACTAAGTAAACTTGGATGAGTTACACGGCGGAATATGTATATCGATTCTTGTTAATTGACCTCTTTGTCACCGAGGCCCGTTGGTCCAGTGTCTGTGACGCTTGCGTCATATCGTAACGGCTCAGGTTTGATCTTCGGTACTCGATGCGTACTGCAGGTGCAGTCCCAAAATTAGACGAAACTGCCGTTTAGTGCATTCTGTTGAGGATTCTTCTAGACTCGAGGATTATTCAAATATTTTCTATCACATACATATATTTGCATTTTATTATCAGAATATTCACACACCCATATTCCAACTCAAAAATGAGCACGCATGAGCACACAAGAGTTTTCAAGTAACAATACCTTGCGAATCAAGAGCATTAATACCGATCAGGTCATTAGGATATATAATACTCACACATGTATGTACGAGTAGGTGTGTAAATATATGCTCTTTTGCGTACATACATTTGCCAATTGGTAAATCCATAATGTAGGTGTGAATATATATATATATATATATATATATATATAATGTGTGTGTGTGAAAATTTGAATTCAAGAACTTTTTCAACGAGGTGAGGTACTAATGAAATTGCAATTAAAAATAAACAGTTTTGGGGTCTAGAAACTTAAGAATTTTTTTCATAGTTGGGAAATGTTAATGAATTTTGACAACTTTATACCTGACTGTTTGCTATTATATTTTTTATATAATTTATTTTAATACTCATTATTAAGTAGAGTAGAAATAGTTGTGGAAATGCTTGGTTGCAATAACTCTGATGACATCACCAATATCGGACTAAATATTGATTGCCAGCATCTTTAGAAATCAATTCATAAAAAATGTGACGACCTGTTATGAAAGTATTTATTTTGAAGATTTTAACTACTTCTGCTAGCAACAACAACACGCGCGCACACACACACACACACACATACAAACACACACACACACACACACATATATATATATATATATATATATATAGAGAGAGAGAGAGAGAGAGAGAGAGAGAGGGAGAGTAGATAAGTTGGTCAATAAAACAAAGTCAAAGTAAATGGTATCGATAAAATCAGGACGAAAATCATTCATTATTATTAACTAGGTGACAAAAATGAAACACAGAGATTGAGGTTTTAAGTTCGAAATTTTCGAACGGGCCTGCGTTCTTCATCAGCAGATCCGAGAAATAAACAGAATGACGGTTGAAACTATCCATCATTAATTTTTTCACGTGGGTAGAATCCGCTTGTTGTTGGTTTCTCGCGTACGAAACTTAATGTGAAAATAACCTCAGATTTAAAAAGTTTGATTGGTGGTGAGCATAGGTGAGTAAAATGTTGAATATAGTGGGGAAAGTGTCGTAGCACCTAGAATTGGGGCGGTATTAGTGTTGAAAGACTTTAGTTTTTGTTTAGTAAGGATCAGTGTGGGAACATAGCTAGATTGTCATTAAAAGTAAAATGAAAGAGAAAAAGAAAAAAGAAAAGAGAGAGAGAGAGAGAGTGAGAGATGAAAAAAGGGGCAAAGAATTCTTTTAGGAAAATCATTGTTAGACAATGGGGGTGCGGAAAAATAAACTGAAAAAATAAAATAATAAACAATAATACTAAAAATAAAGATAATGATAATATGAAAAGGGGAATGGAAAAAAAACTCACACATGGCAATAAAAACAAAATAAAATAAGAGAGAAAAAAGAGGGAAGAAATACGATGAAAAAAGGTTAAAGAATCTTTTGAAAAATCATTATCAGGAAATGAGCATCGCGGCAAAAATAAACTGGAATAAAAACGTAAGAAAAACTAGCAATAATAATGATAATGACAATATAAGCAAGTGGGGAATGAAAAAACATAACAAAAAGATATGTTGTGAACAGAAAGGTAATGTCCGATCTTGTATGTGTAAGCTTCTTTAAGCTGCATCCAGGTTGTCTTCTCGCGTTTTTTCTAATAATGTCCACTTTTATATTTCCATACGCAATATTCCTTATATTGAGTATTTTAACTCATAATTTTACCATACCTTAAAACTAATATATATATATATATATATATATATATATATATATATACACCCTCATACAAACACACACAAACAGACACACACACACACACATATATATATATATATATATATATATATATATATATATATATATACACACGCAAACACAAGCACACACATATATATAAATATATGAGTATCAAAACTTCTTTTATACATGTTTTGTTGAATATGACGAACAAGGAATATTTTGTGAGATTTTCTAATTTTCTATCATGTTTTCTTTTATGAGACAAATATGCATAGAAATTGTCTTTGTGTGTGTGTGTGTGTGTGTGTGTGTGTGTCTGTCGTAAAGAACATGTAATAAAAGGATTCCGGTGTTTGGTTTAGCCATATCACAGGTAACAACTCCTGTGAATGCACCTCTACGAGAACAACCTGCACGTTACTTGTGCGAGTTTCGTGACAAGATTTGTAAGTCTGTTGCAGGACTCAAACGTACAAGGATAGGAAAGTTTCAAACATAACGTAACACAGACAAACTTTATGTTGTCTACGTGCCTAAGGGAGGTTGTATAATGAAGCTGGCCTTAAGAATCCCTGACCATAGCAGACCGTTAGCTCGTGTAAAAATGATGGCAATAATAAAATTCCAAATGAAAAAGAC
>OZ038478.1:146330757-146498257 GCA_964036315.1 Acanthosepion esculentum | reverse complement strand
CAGGAAGCGTTTATATCTTCAGTAAAGAGTTAAAAGAATCGAAAGTTTGCAGCTAGTTGAACTGTAAAGAATTACAATCACTAATCATTTTCGCTCCCGTCCATTTCAGCAGTTATATTTCCCTCGGCCAGTTTATTCCATAAATATAGCACAACTTAAAACTACAATTCCTTATATATCACTCACACGTACACACATATATCTATAAATAGCATTCTGTTAGTGTCTCTGTGTGTCTGTCACCTTGTTACCTCATCCTTAGCAAACCGTTCGTCCAATTGGCATTTTAATTCACACACAGATCGGAAATTCACGCCATTCGTACTTGACGTCTTCGGATTTTTCGATTGTTCCTCCGATTTGGGAAAAAATCGATAAAACCGATAGGGGGTCGAATATTGATAAAACCGATTGATTTCACATTCAGATCAAGTTTACTGAATTTGACGATGTTTTTCGCAACTTACTTGGGATCTTTATCGGCTTTAGTCGTAACAGTTAAAAACTTTTGCCCTATGAGCTCCTGTGTGACCAAATAATACCTGACGAAATTCGATACAATCGATGGTGTTCGAGACCCGAGGACGCTCGATGATTGGCACAACCGATTAGCCAGTAATACTTCGCATTTGAACCTGCTGTGTACAGCTATGGGACGAAGGTCTCGTTTCTGCTCCTGTTACGCCGCCATCCGGTTGATACGATAAGCTCCATCAACTAATCATTTCTCCTACCGCAAATCGTTTCTTACGTTTTTGTTTTCCGTTTGTCTGTTTAACTACATTTTTCCAACTACCATAAACAATTTATTCAGCTGTTTTACTTAAATACTTGCCTTCCCGATTCTGACTCACGCTTTGCGATACTAAGTTAGACACTGTACTCCTGCAATTGAGCAACCCTAACCAACCACTGCTAGCATTACTTTTTCCCCATGCCGCCAAAGAGAAGGGTACGTCTTAACCTTCGGTCTGCAAGAGCGTCCATAATGAGGGCAAGAAGAGCCCGCGAGTCCCAAGAGCAGACTACAATGCGACTCTCACAGGTCGCTCATGCAGCGCCCTCACGCAAGCGTCGCAGTCACAAGAGGCGCGTGCCACCTGCTTGGATGGGAAAGCTGCCTACATCCTTCGTTGCGATCAAGGCTCAAGAATGCACAGTCGAGAATGAACGTACATGCATCAGAAACCGCCTCTGCATCTCGGGCTTCCGAGACTCATCATCAAAGGCTTGTTCGTAACGTAAGGAACGCTGCTGACACTGCGAAAACATGGGCAATAGAGACACTTAACCGCAGGCGCGCCCGTCAATCTAGGGACGCTGCTGTAACAGCGAGCGCTAGAGCTGCTGAGACACCGCTCCGTAGGTCTGTGCGAAATGCTACGAATGCTGCCACCACCGTCAGGTCGAGGGCAGCTGAAACATTCGATCGCAGGCGCGCACGTCAATCCAGGGGTTCTGTTGACACAGCAACTGCTAGGGCTGCTGAGACACTCCTTCGTCGATCTGTTCGAAATGATAGAAATACTACCACCACTGCCGGATCGAGGGCAGCTGAAACAATTGACCGCAGGCGCGTCTGTCAATCCAGGGACGCTGCTGCAACAGAGACCGCTAGTCAATTCTGCAACGCCCACAAATGGGCCGAGGAACCTGTCGGTCTATGCTGCTCCTCCGGAAATCTTCAACTGCCACCTCTGCATGAACCACCTACCCCGTTGAGAGGACTAATAGCCGGCTCCCATCCCAACTCCAACCACTTCCTTAAAACAATTAGGCAATACTACAACTTTCAAATGACCTAATTTGGGGCTCAGGTGGTTCGAGAAGAGGGTTGGATGCCCACTTTCAAAGAACAGGGGAAGGTATATCATCGCATTGTGTCTCTTCTGCCCGAGGAGAATTCTGTTCCTAAATTCCTTCAACTGTACTTTATTACAGACAACAAACTACAGGCCGAAACCCGGATTGGTATTTTGCCACCGTCGGGAAAAGTTCCTCGCAGGGGCGTCATACTACTACTTCAGGCCATGCTTCACGAGGTTAACAGCTACATTCGCAGTTTCAAATATGCTTTGGAAAATGCTCCCGTTCCTTCCTTCAGCATTTTAATTGACACCGACATACTGCCTCATGATGAACACGAACGCCCCGACAATGCTCCTGCGTGAAACAAAGTGGCCGCTATTATACATGGGGAGCAAGGCCGCAAACGCGATATTTTCCTCAAATCAAGAGGCGGCGCACTTCACAGGATTTCAGAGACCCATCGATCATATGTCGCATTGCAGTACCCTTTACTTTTCCCTTATGGTGACGATGGCTCCCACTTCGGCATTCCCCTACATACTCCGGGTGGCCAACCTACAACATCTTCCAAAGCCTTATCGTGAAATGCCTTCTACTTATACCGGTTCATGGTTAGGGATGGAATCTTCAACCTGCTTCATAGATGCAGGGAGATTTTCCACCAGTTTGCGGTTGACATGGCCACTACGATTGAATCGGAGAGGCTTTGCTTTATACGGAATCATCAGAAACACCTGCGCTCAGACTCCTACGTAGACTTACTTCGAAATGAAGTCAATCCCCACGACCTAGTGAAGTTGTGCATTCTGCCCTCTACCCTCAATGAGTGTGGGGGGTTACATGCATGAACGCACGCAGGACGCGATGACATACGTTAGGCAATATGGGCGGCCAGACTTATTTATAACGTTTACCTGAAATCCCAAACGGGTTGAGATAACGCGTGACCTCCTACCCGGACAGGATTACACTCACGGACATGACATTACCGCCCGCGTATTCCACCTAAAACTGGGAAAACTTATGGACATAATAGTAAAGGGGCAGATTTTCGGCCCTCTTAGATGTGACATGTACGCGGTTGGGTGGCAAAAATGGGGATTACCCCATGCCCACATGCTCATTTGGCTTTCTACACAAATTGACGCCAGTCAAATTGATAGCGTCATTTCTGCCGAAATTCCGGAACCGGATGAGGACAGGGACGTATTCAAGGCTGAGAGTTCCCACATGGTCCATGGGCCATGCAGTCCAGGCTACGAGGCACCTCCCTGATGTCAAAACGGCGCACCGTGCTCTAAAGGGGTCACTAGCACATTTGTTGATGAGACGCTAACCGGTGGGGACGGATATCCTTTGTACGTGCGAACGGCTCCGACCAGGGGCGGGGGAACGATGCAAGTTGAGAGGCACCGTGTTGACAACAGTTGGGTGATCCCGTACTGATTCCTTCTAAAAAAATATTCAATGCTCATATAAACGTTGAGTTTTGCAATTCCGTCCGCTCCATTAAATATATATGTAAGTAAGTTAACATGTTTAGCGTTAAGAGGGACAACTGCTGAGACGGAGTTTCGCAGTACTTGGCTGGGCGGTACCTCAGCAACAATGAGTCTTTTTGGCGCGTTTTCGGCTTCCCAATTCACCAGAGGCATTCAGCAAATATACAGCAGGCAGTGCACTTAGAGAACAGACAGTGGATTTACTTCACAGAACGAACTGCTGGTGATACTTTAGGCTCATACTGGGATGCGCTAAGGCAAAACGTACTTGCGCTACTGTGTGCACTACCCGCTACTTTAGACTCAACACCGATTCATACAATCGCATGCGCACACGGGGTTGGAGGTGTAGAGTTGAGCGGAGCCACACAATTCAGGGAATTTAGAGGGGTATTCGATGATGTCAGCGACGCGTCGATGTTGACACAACGGTTGGCACTTTCAGTTGAGATGCACAATTCCCCCCACTACAATCTGCAGCTACTTCAAGCGTCGATTTCAATAGGCTGAAACCTGAGTTCTGGCCAGTCGGCAATAAGTTTTGAGTATTTCGCTTAATTATTGAGCAAGCGTCTTTTATAAAGAGCGGTTTCTGTGGGTGCTTCATTGTACCTCTGTCTACCAGTAACTTCTACGGTACAACATTTCAAACTTTACGGAAGGTCAAATGCTGCGTTGCAAGCTCCATTCCTTTACTGCGTTTTTCGCAAAACCGTAACATCCGCAGTAAAACCGACAACAACAGCTACTCCCAGTACTGCCAATTCACAAACCATTGCGCTTAACACAATTATTGACCCTACATGCAGCAGTGATGCATTACCGAGTATGTGCGTGTAAGTCACGTGCGTTCGTCCGCTCGGTTTCCGGGCGTGTGAGGAAGGGTTCTTACCATAGGAAATGAAGTTAAATCATTCTCAGTCCAATAAATCCGGACTTATGCCCGAAAAAAGGAATGGACACAAATTCACACTAGGTCAAGGGCTTTCCAACAAGACTAAGCAAGCCGTACTTAAGTAGGGTCGGGTAGGTGAAGGTGTGCAAACTGGAGTAGAGCAGCTTTGCCTACCACCGATGCCGATATGTTAAACGAGTCCTACGGTAAAAACGCAACCAGTATTTTACATTGCCAGAATTAAAAATCTTGACTGATTATGAACGAGTGGCAGTCTTCGGGTAAACACGGAACAGCCACACAGCAGCCACCTATTGAAACCGGTTGCCCTTGATCTGATTGACTTTGATAACAGTAAGAATCCCTGCCTATCAGTGACCTCAACAACTGCGGATACGTGCATAAATTCAATAATTCAAACCCCAAAGCAATTTAACTGCATAAAACGCCGAGCATTGCTATTATATATATATATATATATTAATGAGTATGTATATAGTACATATACGTATTGTACATGTTTATCTTTCACATATCTCTCATATATATATATATATATATATATATATATATATATAATGTATATCACTTACAGATAACCTCACGCACACACATACACAGACACACACACTCACACACACACAGATATATATATATATATATATATATATATATATATATATATATCACACTACGTCTAGCATTAAACAACCTGTCTCCATAGTGTGTTGCATTCAATGATCACTTTTATTATATTTTTATACGTTCTATCTCTGATATGGTGAATTTTATCCCATAGATGTAGCTCATCTTAAAACTATAATTCCTTATATATCACTCACTGACACACACACGCACATATATAGACACACACACATATGTATATGTATATATATGTATTATACCCAAATATATCTATCTATCACACATTTATATCTTTCACATATCTCCCCCATATATATATATATATATATATATATATATATATATATATATCACTGATACACACACACATAAAAAAGTGATTTATTGTATTTAATTTGTTTCTTTTATAAGTAAAACTACACTTACCAAAGAAATTGCATTTATTTACGGTAGTGCGTAGTGATTTTCTGTAAGGAAATTCTGTTAAGAAGTATATATATATATATATATAGTTTTGTGTGTACACGCCTATATGTATGTATGTACGTGTAAATATGTTGTTGTGTATGTGTGTATACGTATGTTTCTTTGAACATAGAAATTATAGGTCCTTGCTAGATTAAATAATCGTTATTTTTATATGTTTATATTAGATTTGTAACCTGTAGTCGATACTCTCACTAATTTTTATTTATCATTCCCGGTGTTGTTTTTCTGGTTTCTTTTTGAATTTGTAGGTCTGCTGAATTAGATCTTATTTACGATTCCAATGTAATAAATTATCACCATGGACTACTAGTGTTTAAGCCTTTTTATTATATCCTTACTCCGTCCTGGACATTGAGTTCTACCTGGATTCTATCCTCTTGGAATTATTTTTATATATATATATATATTGTTACGCCCGAGGTTTCGTTGGGACTACGATAGCCGGGACGCTACGAGAAAATATAAAAAATTAAGAGATCTCAAGGTTTGATATAAAAATAAAGAAAAGAACATTGGGAGGGTAATTCTCCAATTCCGGACGTTGGTAAACGCAGAGAGAAAATGAACCATCCGTAGACACAGAACAACAGAAGACGACACGAGAATATATAATACGAAGATTTTATTTATAGAATATACAAAGTGTGAAAGTAAGAAAAAGAACACTAAATAATACAAGGGGAGGGTAGATAAGTTACCAATTAAACGGATACTAATGCGGCGAAATACATATGAATACAGTGATAACAGATTATAAGATATAACAAAAAAACATGCAGAAACTTACATAAGGTTGGAATCGACGTCGATTGATTATTATCAGGATACAGTTTGATCGAAAGGATCTTCATACAATTCTCTGAAAGTAAAGGATGGGATTGTCAGTGTTCTAATATGAGTTTTTGATTGGCGACGTCCAATCCTTGTTGATGGCGAGAAGAAGACACAGAAAAATCACGATATATATAGCCGGTATAGCCGACTTCGTTTGAGGATGTTGTTCTAGATTCTCTCGTCGGTCCTATGGTTTTTGGTGGCATCTAATTCTTCTGGAATCAAACCACGAAGTCTGGTTTTGGTGACAACTGCTTTTTCTAAAGGCAAACAGCTAAGACTGGTCTTGGTGACGTCCGCTGCCTCCGAGGGCCAGCAACTAAGGGAGACCGTTGCCACCTCAGCACGTGCGAAACGAAACTGTTACGAGTTGAGTCCCGTGTTGGGCCAGGAATAAAGTATGCGTTTTTCATGGACCCTGTTAATGTCATTCGCACTTATCTGTCAAACAGCGTTTGTTTGGCCTACACCCATGGATCCTCTTAATGTCATTCGCACTTATCTGTCAAACAGCATTTGTTTGGCGTACGCATCAGAGGGCAGATGGTAATGGTGGGGTGGAAGGGAAGGTTGTTTTTCGAGAACTAGCTCTGACTCATCTGGGCATAAAAAAAATATATATATATCTCACAATCTGCATATTCAAGAAATAAAAAGTTATTAAGATTCCTATGTTTCGTAGAAAATACACAATATACTTAAAACATGCTTATAAAATCTAAGGTGAGGGTACAACTATTGGGCTAACGTAACAATATATATATCTATATCTATCTATCTATCTATCTATCTATATATATATATGTATGTATGTATGTATGTATGTATGTATGTATGTATGTATGTATATATATTTATATATTTTATATATATGTATGTATATATATATATATATATATATGTATGTATGTGTATATTAACCATGAATATTATCAATATCTATATATCTATATATATATATATATATATATATATATATATATATATATATATAAAGAAAATAAATTTTGTATTAGCTTAAGTTTGTCGCTTTTTTGTCCTGTTGTTGACCTGTCAAATTTACGTCTTTTATTTTTAAACGTTTGTGGGCCTCCTGTGACTTATTTTTACTTGAGCGCACAGGCTATATTCCTCTATTAAGGGCCTGCAACAAAACTTCTAGAATATTTCACTTGAATAATCTAGAGTATTAAGGCAATTTAAAAGATTTACAATTTGAAATTTGCATTGTACGAATACTTTTTCACCCATTCAAATGGACAAATGGGATTTATTTCTATTAAATCAGCATATTTTCTGTTTCCTATGATTATTTAGTTATTATGCATCTGTATACAGTTAATTATGTGAAAATTATGTTCATTCGTTAGTTGGAAATACAATAAATTAATAATTTGTATGCGTACGAATATTTGTTTCCTCCCACTGTGTTTTTCTGATGACTGGAAAAACCAAATGGCTTTTACTCGTTAGCTCTACATTTTGGTGTAGCGGACATCAGTTTAAAAAAAAGGACTATTTATAGCCCAGATTCCAATAATGTTGAAATTAATTCTGAATGCTTCCCGCAAAAAAATCATGCATGCTTTTGAATTCCTGCTTTACTCAAACACCTCCTTTTTTATATTATGATAATGCATGAATGAAAATAATAATAACAGTCTTTTGGACTATAATCACTTTACATAGTCTGCATCAAAACTTTCTGATAGAAATTGGTGTTTGTCAGTGGCATAATTTTGGTAATGTTACCGATGAGGAAGGTGAAAGGTTATGGAAGAATGGAACATAGGACTACTGGCTGACTACTCGTGGAACTTAAAACGCGACACATCTACTAAGCAGTCACGAAAATCAAATACGCCAAAGTTCTTGCTATGACTACCAATTGCTTTCAGTATTTAAATTTTAATCACTTATTCTTTTATATTTCTTTCATATTTTAGAATTTATGTTTTATTTCACAGATTGTTTTTAACCTTTAAAGGATCAGGTATCTTTCATTTCATATAAACCGTATATGTGAGCAGCAACGAGATCTTAGGGAAAATGAAAACAAAATGGGGACTTATATATAACATCAAGAAGAGATAGTTGAAATTCCTATAGCACATAATGCGGAAAGAGGGCTTGGAAAATATAATACTAACAGGACGGATTCAAAGCAAGAGGGACAAATGAAAACAATGCATGAATCCAAGTAGACCTTGTACAGCAAGATGTTTACGACGGAAAATACAAACAGATTAAGTTAAAGATCGTCGTACAAAACTCTTTCTGGCTGTCATTTCTCTCTGTCTTTATCGCAACTGAAACTATTCGTTAAATATATTACTTTGAAACCTGGTTCAGAAATTGAATAGTTCTCCTATTAAGTTGCCTTCGGTTCCCCTTGGGAAAAAGAAACGTCTAGTTTTCAATATTTCTGCCCATCCTTTTGAAAACATTTTAGGCTTAAATTTGGAAATTTGCTTACTGGCTTTTATTAATTACCCAATAATTGTAAAACATTCTTTAGTTCCGCTATTTCAGACACTTGCTCTGAGTACCTTGACATCTTCAGTTCGTAGCTCACGTCTTGCTAAAGGCCATACAATTGACAGTCATTTTTCTTGCTTCCATTTTCTATTTACCTGAAGATTCCTTTGTGCCCGGATGCAGAAGTGTCATCTGCGTGGATGATTATAAATATTACTTAACAAAAACGCATTATCGAAGTTTTTAACAAACACTTTTATTACATGCATTCGTATAATCCTTTGTCTTGAATTATACTTGTCAGTACTGTCAGGTCTTTTACGTGTTTTTGAATAGTACTTACATACATGTTCAGTCCTCGGAAACTCAACCCTAAAGGGAAATGAAACTCCATTCCTCTTCAAAGATCTCGGAGGAATGTGAACCGGATGATAGGCGAACGTAAGTAATTCTATTGAGGAATGAAACAAATAAGCCCAACAGGAGAATGATCAACAAAACAACCTGAACAAATTCAACACAAGTGTAACTGCAGAATAATGAACGAATGTCCATAAAACGGCGACTGTTTGCAGAACAATGTGATAGACCAAGAATATGTAAAATCATCAGACAACGGAGAAATATACATAGGAGTAACTGAATGACCCTGGTAACAAAGAAACGAGGTACAGAAACATTTACAAATAGTAAATACGCGAAAAGCGAAATGCTTTCTAAACATATCTGAGGGATTATAAACAATAAACAAATCACACCAAACATATGGAAATAAGAAAAGGAACATCAGCCTACAACAATCAATAAAAACAAAATGTGAACTATATATATATATATATATATATATATATATATATATAGTGCTGCGCAAAATTAATATAATATGAAAAAATGTTTTTCTTTTCAGATAATCAACGAATCTTATTTAAACTATACATTCATTAAGAAAATCCATGATTAAGCGAATTACGACAATTTCAATGTTTGTTCTCAAGCTGGAATAAAAAAAAATTACCATGAGCAAAAGTAAGTGAACCTTAAAACATTTATTATTTGGTGAATCCTTCTTTTGAGGGCGCGAAGTCGGCCAGTCATTTTCTAAAAGTTTTATGAAGTCTCTGACAATAGTAAACATCAATTTTTGACTATTCTTCTTGGCAAAACTCCCAGAATTGTTTGATATTACTTGGATTTCTTGCATGTACTGCCTTTCAGTTGAACCCTAGGATGTCAATTGGATATAGATCAGGACTCTGACTAGGCTATTCCAAGAATTGAAATCCAACTTTCAAACCGATGACAATATACTTTTGTTCAAAATTGCTTGGTCTCTTGCAGAGACCATTTTCCCGCCAGTACATACTATTTTCTCTGTTGCTGCTGCAGCAATGCACCCCCAAATCCCGATGCTGTTACTACCAGATGTTTAAATGGTAGAACGAAATTCTTCTCTTCAAAATCCATATAAGGAGCTCACCAGACATACCGCCTATGCTACCTCGCAAAAGGCTCTAGTTTGGTCTCATCCAACGATAAGACCTTTTGCCAGAAGCTTTCTAGATTATTAATATTAACTTTTGTATGGTTGAGCTGAGTTTGTGATTTTCATAAGTAGTGGCTATTTCTAGGGATTCTGTCAAGAAGAACGGCATTGATGGAGGCATTGTTTCATGAAGAACGGCATCGTTCAGGTTTCCTCAGACGTATGCATATTGATTACAAATTGGCCAGGGAGCATTAGAGAAGAGCAGAGTTCAATACTTTGTGCAACTAGAGGACTACTTAAGCTTGCACTTATTTTTCGTGGACAGGCATAACTTGACTGCGATACCACCATATGAAAGGTCTTCCATTTATAAATAATTTGTTGCACAGTAGAGTTGTACATTTCAAAACATTTTTATAGCCTTCTTCATCATGAAAGTGGCTTCAATTATGCGATTTTTTAAGACTTCAGGAAGTTCTTTTCTTCTTGGAATAACTTAAAAACATAGTTTTTACCTGCAAGCCTTTGCATACACAATGTGTCATATTGATTGACTGTAGTATAAACATCTTACCAAACAAATGAGCACATGTCATTTTCATTTTTACACGTGTACAAAAAATATTCGCTATGGCAACAGTGTAAAACAAAAATATAGTTTATAAATGTAAATGTTCACTGACTTTTGCACATCTTAATTTGAATTAATATTTTTATATCAGCTTTATAAAAACATAATTTAATAAAGTTTTTTCCTAATTAATACACAGTGTAATTTAGATTTGTTGATTATATCATAAAAAGAAACAATTTTTCTTAATATTAACTTAAGAGCTCACTTACTTTCGCGCAGCCCTGTATATATATATATATATATATCTCATAGAAACCGGGTGCGATGGATAATTTGCCGTCTAAATTCTGTAAAACTGAAAATACCATTCCATTTTAACAGATATATTTACCAACATTGCAAAATAATATCTTTAAATACTAAAGAGTAAATTTATTCAATAGAATCGCGATTGGCTTCAAACACAGCCTCCAGACAACTTCAGAATTTCATACATCGATTCAAGATGGTCTCATTATTTAAGTTGGTGAATACTGCCATAATCCTTACCTTAAGTTCATCTTTGGTGTTACAATTAGTTTCGTTGATCTCTCATGCAACGAGAGACGCAGATAATTTTAAATTTTTTTGAAAATCTTTAAAAGAATTTTTTTTTCTGTTCAAGTTCATCTTTTTCTTTTCCTCTGCAATGCCTTTGTCTCTGACTATCCCAGACTATGACAATATATAAGCTTCCAATAATGGTGATATATTGGAAGAGCCTGGACGCAAATTTATCATTCTTGGTAGATTTAATATTGTGACAATGTAGGATAGTCAGGGGCAAAGGTGATGGAGAGAAAAAGAAAAAAGAATACAAATGAATTTGGCTAGATAGAAAAAAATGTTCAAAAAATATTCTTCCAAACAATTTTGAAACTACGTGTGTTTAACCTAGGAAGGGTTGCTGAATAAGGAATAACCAAAATGGAGTTTGGAAATCAAATGGAAATCTTTATAACATCTACAAAATAAAATACTGGCCAGCGGCGTGAAGTAGGTAAACCACTGCTAGTTGTGGATTACTTAAACAGCATATTACCCCCACTTATTTATTTATGAGGATTAAGACATACGCATTAGTGTTCATAGGTACGACATATAACACCCCCAAGTTTTAGATTTAGTCTGCACAGAATCAATATCTTTTCCGTTTCGGGTTTATGTCGATTCTCTCTGTGTCCCTTCTTTTCCTCTTAATTTATCTTTTTTTAATTTTTGTCAGGAGCTTTCCGAGGAATGAGCACATCGAATATGTCGTAAAGAACTTCCATTGGCTCAACATCCATTGGAGTATCCTTCTCTTCATCAATATACCTATATTTGTGTGATTCAAGTGCCTTTTGTGTACCATTTTCGCCCCTTTGACTAAATATACCATCCTACCAATTCTTTTGACGATTGTTCCAACTTCGCAATAATTTTCTCCGTCTGATACATTTGATCAGAAAACTTTACTCCCACTCCGTAAAATTTATCTCCAGTTTTTTGTACCGTATGTTTGACATTCTTCTTACTGGGTATGAGCTTATCCAAGACCGAGCTTATTTTCTGCGCTGACAAAATTTCTGGGGGAGTCATGGCCGAAGGAGCATTTTCATTTGGTGTAAGCCGATACACTTGTAGAAACTGTTGCAATGCTGTATCCCTGGACCCCCGTTGATTTTTTTTAGGGATCTCTTAAAAGTATCCACAAAACGCTCTGCCTGGCCGTTGCTTCTAGGGTGGTAAGGGAAAATTGTTATGTGCAGGTAGCCAACTACCGGGCTGAAGGACCATTAAGAGCACACGTTCACATTTACCTCTCTGAGTGATCATCCCGGTATCTATGGACGAGACTAAACTCGCTGATCAGATCAACCAAGCTACGACCGACCGACCGAGCGACTGACCGACCGACCGCTAGCTCCCAATCTCCTGTTTAAGTCGTGAGCCAGGACAGCATTCCAGTCCACCATTAAGATTAGGCGCATTGAAATCACCAGGAACGGCCCCAAACGTCGAAAAAACGAAACCCGCTCCTACTGGTCGTTGGGCGCATAAACCACAACGACTCGGAACGAACCACTTTTCACGACAATGTCGGCCACGATCAACCGGTCCTCGGCATCCGCATGAACAGGTCCTACTTCGCGTCCAGGGTACGGCTACCCAATAAAGAAGCCCCCCTCTTGCATATCAGTCCTCGTATGATGACTAGACGACATACCGTTAGACAGCACACACCCATCGATGTTGCAAACAGAGTGTGTTTCTCGGATTGCGGCGACATCTATTCCGAAAGACAAGATGTCACGGAACAGGCGAGCAGCCTTACCCCCATTCCTTCAACCCCTTCAAATTCAGGCTGGTTATATTGATTGTCATTTTTAAAGTCTGAAATGAGAAAAATAAGAGTTAACCTGTTCACATCCCGTGTGGAAATCTGCTTTGGTAAGGACTCCGGCGGATTGTCTTAGGTTCTCTGTACCCATCTCTGACGTCATCCGTCCTTCCAGGACAATTCCGTCGACGTCCGAAGGATAGGTTAGTTTAACTGACCTATATAACGAGGTATAAACAAGGTATAAACAAAAAATATATTAAAAATAATTGTTAGAATTTTAGAATACATATATATATATATATATATATATATATATATATATATATATATATAATTAAAATAATTGTTGGACTTAGTTAATTTTAGAATATATATATATATATATATATATATATATATATATATATATATATATATATATATATATATTGGGTAGGTGAATTGTACTTAAAAAGGAGGGGGCAATCGCAGTTAAATTAATGGAAATATTACCACCTTCATATAAGTTAATCTTTCCAACTGACCATAGATTTCCGATCGGATTCAAATCAGAAACTTGATGGTGGGCATTCCATTATTTTCTTCCCTGTAAATATTTTATACTGAAAGAATTCAGGGATAAGCTGAGATACATGAGAAGTAGCATTGCTGTGCATCAATGCAGACTTCACTTTCATCCTGCGAGACTGGGACTTGTACCATGGAAAGAAGGTCTTGTTCATAAAATCACAATAGATAGCACTGTTCAGTTTAACTCCACTATCAACTTTGAATGGTGCAGTAATGGTTTGATCGAAAATTCCATCCCATATCACAATACCGCCTACTTGTTGCCTTCTTTTAGTCTAGGGCACGTCTGAATTGGGTAAAATCAATCGTTTGGCCCATCAATCAGGTCCACCAAATGTCAGTCGAGAAAAGTCAAATTTTCATGTATTTCTTAGACCAATTTTGACGATTTAAAATATTTACTTTCGTGAGAGGAGCTTTACAGATCACATTTCACAAAGTATTCTACACATTTTGTCCTTGTTCACTCCCTCAACTCCAGCATTTTCACAGATCTGAGCGCTGATCAAAAGTGGCTGTTTCGTTTTAACTCGCTTCTTCTACGTTCATCTTGAGGAAACAAGTTTTTGAAGTATTTTTCCATTGCTTCAAATTCTCAATTTAGTTATAATTCCAACAGCCTTCTTCATCATTCGATGATCGCTGTAATTTTCTGTCTTTCACCAGTTGGCAGATCCTTCTATTTATCCATGTTTCAACATATATTATGGTCAAAAAGAAAAAATAGTTTTATTACATTTCAGAGGTCTTAAGCTAATATTAATTTAATCTGTATACTAACTACAGTCAGTTCATTTTCGTAAATTCCAAATACCTCAAAAACTGATCATTAAAATGGCAAATATTTTAATAAAGGTGGAAATAGACAGGTTTATATTTGGCAAATATTAGCTTAGAACGTTTAGAGTTACTGAGGTTTAACTGATATTTATTTATCTACCTTCATTGATCAATTATTTCAGTTTTCTTGTTTAAGAGTTTATTTTGGTTTTCCTCCAAGCACAGTTTACAAATTTACAGTTTACATACACACACACACACACAAACACACACATATATATATATATATATATATATATATATATATATATATATATATGAAGACAACATCGAGAACAAAAACTACTACTTAATATACAAAAATGAAATACTAGATAAATGATAACATATAAACAAACATGTACTTTATTACCAAAACATTAATTAAATATATTTATGTGCATGTGTTTGTGTTTATGTATGTTGATATGTGTAGGTCATTATATATATACATCTATATATATATATCTATATCTCTCTCTCTCTATATATATAATGTATATATATATATATATATATATAATATATATGCGTGTATGTGTTAATATGTATTTGAGAAAATGTACGATAAAGTGGAAAAATACATGTACACGAATAAGCGATGCTGAGAATTTAAAATTTTGAATTTTTCCTTTTCTGTTTTATGGGTGCAGATATAAAGATATTTATCATAAGCATTAATAAAATTAATATATAACATATACAGATGTGCATGTGTTTGTTTGCATCCGCTTAAATATATATATATATATATATATATATATATATATATATATATATATATATATATATAGATAAAGTGTGTGGGGGCGATTGTGCGTGAGTTCATGAATGTAAGTATATTCATTCACATTCAAACAACAATAAATAAAATTAAATTATAAATATAACATCATATAATTATTAAGAATATTGGCGAAGTGAAGGCATATATAAATATTTACCTTGCCATTTAAGCATGAATGAAAATATTAAGTAAAGACGGAAGACAGCTTAATTTCACAAACTAAAAAGAGAATATTCGAGATTTACTAAGAGCGAAGACTGTGTACCGCACCAGATGTAACATTACTACATTTATTTTTGACACATAGAATTGAGAAAGAGAGAATCAATAGGGGCAGAGTAGAGACATGGAAAACGATGAAAAGGCAAAATACAAGCGCGCATGCAAGAAAACGCATGCACAATTGGAGGAATGCAAGTGCACAGAAGAAGAAAAAAATCAATATTAAACCAAGAAAATGTACATGAATTATTTTTAACGATATAAAAATAAAAAATCCCCCCCCAAAAAACAGTCAATAGCTGATATCTCCTGCTGAATGGACGGAGCGATTGACAGCAAGTCCTTTTACAAAACTCCAGATTCTGAATGCAACATCAATCAGCAAAATGACAAATTTTATATATATATATATATATATATATATATATATATATATATATATATATACATACATATATATATATATATATATATATATATATATATATATATATATATATATATAGATAGATAGATAGATAGTTGGATAGATAGATATCGGATTTTCCGCAGGCGCATAAAGAATATTAATTTTGAAACGTGTACATCCATTACGCTTGAAGGACTTCAGATCTCCAGAGATAAATATTTCATGATGGGATAAATGTACGATAGGAAGAGTAAAATCTCATCGATGTTAAACCACACATACTGAAGTCTCTTTTCTGGCATGAACACTTGAAGATAACTTTCCATCAGATGCAAAAGGAAAATAACCGGAAGCAAATTAATCGAAAATTATTTACACCGAATGGGCGCGGCATGTCAATTTCAAATTCAAGCCAATTCTGTAGTGTTTTTTTATATTTATTAGCCACATAAACTTCACTTCCTGCCAAATTAAAAAAGCAGTTTGTATTTACTCTTTCTTTTTCTTTTCTTTCTTTCTTCATTCCTTTCTTTATTTCACATTTCGTTTCATTTGTCGTGTTCGCGAGTGAAAATCTCTTTTCCCATTCGTTTCGTTTCGTTTCTTTCTTACTCAGGTTTCCTGATATTTCTTTCTTTCTTCCTTATTTCACTTTTTCTTTCATTTTTCTTTATTTATTATTATTGATAAAAATTACTGTTGACAAATGACAGAGATTTGGAAATAAATTGAACAAAATTAGAATTGTATACAAATGATCTCAGGCCAATCATGCAAGCTGAGTAGTCGAAGGTTTATACGTTATATCAGGAGATTAGTGAATTAAGAGCCAATAAAAGGAATCGGGAATTTTGTTAATGAAGTAAAAAATGTATATGCCGTGAATGTTTACATTACAACAAACTTTCCTTTGTCCGTGTAATGAAAGCTTTACTGAATTCGAAACAGAGTCTCGTTAAAATTGGAGCAGGAGAACACAGATAAGATAGCATTTCATAATTTTGAACAGCATATTGGGGTCACATGAAACAAAGGACCAAATAAACAAATAAAAACCAACATTTGTTCATGTCTAATTGAATCCAATGAGTTTGGCAGAATAGCGATGAAGAATACAGGCAAAATATTTGTTTATCAATATTAAGTCTCAATACTAAGCAAATAGAATATAATACGACTTCAACTAATCCGAAACATATTAATCTCCTATATCGTAGTCAAATGCATACTAATTATAAACAAGATGAAAATATACTAAAAAAATTAGTAAATACTAATATATCTACAGCAGATCCTAGCAAAAAATTAAGTTAATCATATACTATACTAAATCTAGTATATCGAACTGAATTATTTGCAATGATTCGTCCCCCCACCGCTTTAGCGATTTGCAAAAAAACAACATAGTTTACAAATTCAAGTGCCCTTTAGTAGATTGTATCTCCAACGGATGCAATAATAATTACATTAGTCACACCACAAACTCGCTTTCACGACGCTTGACACTACATTTGAATGATAACTCTAACATTTTTTGGCATTTAAAACAAGCCTGACCGCATAAACAATTAAGGAAAATCCTCGTTAAAACCACAGCTGTAATTGAACATGAAAACAATAAAGAAAAACTAAAAATTCTTGAAGCTATATACATAAAACTGTTGAAACCTAACCTGAACAAAATCAACTATGAAATCTCCACAAATATTCTTAAATCCTTATAATTGATGACAGAAGCCATTGATTTATACCAACGGCTTCTCATACTTAATACTTCTCGTTTTCACTCTCGCGTGGTCATGATTGACGTAATAAGCTGCGTTGGGATTTTCGCCTCCGGCGTCTCGTATGCACGATTTTGTCGTTGCTTAGAAATCTTCCGTGTAAACATAAACAGACTATCATTATTGTTTTGCCCGTGCATTGTTTAATATATTGAAATGTAATTTTCATCTTTTGTAATGGCTTTTGTAAGACGAAAGCTTAGATAGGATTAAAACAAATGTATCAATATTGCGAATTCTTTCTTCGTTTAGTGAGAATATTATTAAATTTATCAGACGATATGAAATGAATTTACATAAAATATGTAGACAAAACTTGTCTATATTATTTAATGAAAGATGCATCAATATATATATATATATACATATATATATACATATATATATATATACATATATATATACATATATATATATATATATATATATATATATATATATATATATATATATATATAGTTGACCTTTCTGCAACAACTGTTTCTACAAAGATGGTTTCGTCTAATAGCTGATGGAACAGTGTTTCCTTCGCATAACACTGGTTTCTAATGGATTCTTTCACCAGATTGATCAGTATCGCAGTATGCATCATATATTAATGCTCATACGTAGACTATGTCCAGATTAGGATACTGCTAATATTAGCATTTGCCTATAAAGAAAGAAAACATTTTCTTTAGGAAAACAAGTCCAGTAGCTGTTATCGCTTTTTTCAGTAGTATGTGGTTCTCCTTCCGATTCATCGATTTGATGTGGCGCTGAATGTTAACATCTGGATTATGTCATTATTTTCTCTTAAAATTACATGTGCAATCCATTTTAGTTGTTGCTGCTGTCGGTAGTTCACGACTGATGTAACTTATGTTATTTGGTAGAGTAATTTGTTTGTAAATCTTGTAGATTATCGTAAAGCCTTTGATAGTGTACCACACATTTGGATCCTTAAGGATTTGGAAATGTACATCCTCGTCCGTATGTTCCCAGTTCCGGAAGAGGCGGAGAATTAGTTCAACTAGAACTGTCTTAAAAACCCACAACAATTGGTTTTCAAAGATACCTGGAAATTACAGAATTCTGGATGTCAACGAACATGAAAGAAATAAGAAAATTTATTTAGTAGTATAGAAAGCCAACAAATTCAAAAGGGAATTTTAAGTGGGTGAAGAAGTGCAAATAGGCCACGATGATCTACTGCAGCGGCAAAGAATATAAAAAAGAAAGCAAATGCCTTGTACCAAATACAGAAACTTTGGCAAGATAAGATTATTTATACTCAATACTCTGCCCATACCAGACAAGCTGATGTAGACAAGCCTCGTAACCTTCAGTGGTAACGTAGTGCATGGTGAAAAGCTGAAACCGAAGAAATTGCCAAGCAAACATACTAACTAAAATTTTCCAATCACACACACTAAAAATTTGTCAACCCGAATGGCAGATATTGTTATAAATATTCAGAAACATTTGGCCATTTTGCATCCGGTTATACGATGTTAACACCCACTGAATGTAAAACTAGTCATGATAGATTTGGCCAGTATCTGCACTAGGAAATATGCAACTTTTACTGGAGGAAAGTGCAAGAAATGTATATGAACATCATCCAGGCCCGGTTCCAGGGCTAGGATCTCTAATAATTTTATGGGATATTGCAATACACACAGACAGGACAATCAAAGCTAATCGACCAGACATCGTTATCGTGACCACAAGAACAGAATGGGCTTTCTTATTAACATGACAGTGCCTGTCAAGTGTAATGTATCTTTGAAGATCTTGCGAAATATCAAAATACAAGGATCACGAATTGAAAATCTCAAAAAATGTGGCAAATTATGTGGCAATAATTCTAGTTGTAGTTGAATCCCTATGATTAAATGGAAAAGGTACCGATAGCCGCATTGAAGGGTTTCATGGTAGGCCATGCCTAAAAGAAATACAAACAAGTGTACTTTCAACTTCAGTTCACACATTACGAAGATCTGTATCTGTATAATATGTGTATGATATTAGCTTTTGTATTTTTTACAAAACTCATCAGTGGAAAATGTCATGAAGTTGTTTCTGAACTTAGGTCTCTGTTTGGGACCCAGAAGGAAATGTGCATACAACGCAAATCCAAGGAAATAATAAGAATAAAAATAAGAGTATACAAAAGCTTAGTGAAGAGAAAATATAGCTATTTTTCACAGTGATAAACAATAAATAGACAACAGAAAATGTTTCTGTAACTTGCCTACATAACATTTGTGCATACCATTCTCGCTGGTAAAAATACCAAAAGCTGATTATCTGGTTCACTTTACCTCACTATGAACATTTGAAATAGACCACCAGTTTAGCGCCTTCAGTTGTTAGATATGTAAGTGTGTAGTATAAAACGCCACGATCAATTTATAATCAATGTTATTATTTTTAATTTTATTTGATTTTCATGTTTATCTCTTTAATATACTAGTTTGTATTATCTCATGTTTATTAAGAGATACTTGCTGATCATCTTTAATTGAAAATTTTCCATTTTTTTAAATTGTCTATTTCGATTCATATGTTCACACAGAAATCGGGAGGTGTATAGGCGTATAACGCAAATTGTCTTCGAGAAATTAAGCAAATTATTAAGACCGAAGAACATACAGAAATAAATAATGGAATGTTAAAATGCTATGACATAACTAAGTTGTCCCTCACCAGAATTTTGTATATAAATGATGAAGGAAAAATGTGTTAACTGTGCCTATCATTTGCTCGATCTGCTACTAAGAAAGTTGGTTCACTGAATGTTCACTGACATATGTTCATCTTACATATTTATACGTTTACCATTCTTGCTCGCTGGTTTGGTGATCCCATATAATTTGTTGATAAAATCCAAGGAAGAATCTGCAATGTTATTGGTTCTGATGTAGCATCTCGGATTCAATCACTTTCTCACCACCGAAATGTATTTACAGGGTAACGTTTCTATCAATTCTTTCATGGTAATTGTTTTTATTGCTACATAGACTCTATGAAATGGCGATATGTAACCGTATATTTTATGATAACAGTATATTCTATCCTACTTCTCGCTTGTGGATCTCTCTTCCGGATTATTTCTTCCCAGTAAAATTCTATCTTCAAAAATCAAATGCAATGTCAATCGCTATCTTTTGTCTTGTGTTCTTTTAGTGTTCACTCTCCTTAATGGTGTTTTTTCCACATTCACTAATATTCACTAACCCTTAATCTCTATATTGCCTTGCATGGAGAAAATTGATTAAAAAGCTTCATCGAATCCATATAATTTTAGCAAGAAATGTGCCCATTCTACGCGAATTTTATGTGCACACCTTAAATCTAAAATTCGTTGTGCATTTCAGAAGAAAATTCAATCCCGGCTCCTGAGAAACATTAAATTAACCGAAGAGATGCAAGAAATTGAAAATGGTAAATAATTCAATTTTTTGGATGATTTCTTGATTTCTTAAAACTATTTTTTATCCGCCCTTTGTTAGGTTTTGTTTTTCATCTTTATGGCTTGCTAACGAGCCGTCTCAGTCGTAACTCGGAGTGAGATATTCAGTTTAGTCGCCGACATTTCGACTGAAATACTTTCCGAAAAGGGGAGTTTTTTTATTTAAATTAAGATTTAAAGTATAAGTCCCATTGCTCCTTACTAAAACAATGTGCGATTATCCATCATTGTGGAAAAAGCGATTCTTTGTACTTACAATTTGGGAATGGCGACATTACGTTTCAATAAAATAAGACAAAGAAAGGGAAAAAATACAAAACGAGATATATTTCTTCACCTTTGCCCTCTTTTTTATCTAGCATAATAAAGCCTCATTACTTGCCAAAAAACGAATAATTTACACGTCCTATGTATGTTTATGACCATATTTTGTTAATTTACAAATAACCTGACTAGTCTGAAAATTAGTCTTAAAGTTAAGAATTATGTTCGAAAATATATTAATGAATAAATACAATAGTACAAAAACAAAAGCCAACTCAGCATTGTGGAAAAAGCGATTCTATTTACTTACACATGGGACCATGTCTTCAATTCATGCTATACTCGAATCAAATGGTCATTTAGTGAATAGCCGGTAAAACTTGGCAATATTAGATTTTAATAAATCAAATAAATGTTGTATGGACCATTATATACTAATATAATAATGGCGAAACAACTAAAATATGTGATTATTAACAATTTTTTTATCTATATTTTAAGGTGAAGGGTAGGCAATGACGTCATCGTAACGTTTATGTATTTCATAGTTTTAACAGGTTTTTATTGTTGGGAAAATTTATAATATGAAATATTTCTTGTAAACAGGTTACATGTATTATATAAAGATATAGAGATTCTAGTTATTTTTAATATTTTCCATTTTACCTTTGAAATTTTGTAAACTCCTTTTAAGTGCCAAAAATATTTCGAAAGGGACGTTCTGTTACGATAGTCATTGTTGTTGAAAAATGATAGTGTTCGTTTAAAACTCAGTGGTATCAACACATATCATCTTTTACATCGCTACATAAGTTTTTGTGTAGCGATGTAAAATGTTTTTATTGTAATGTATTATAATAAAAATATATATATATATATATATATATATATATATATATATATATATATATGTATGCATGTAAACAACACTCTGGGACCCAAGATATGATCATCTTGCTGGAAGTGCTATATAACATACACGAGTCTTTAATAATGACTAGCTGAGTCTTGTCGAGCGATTAAAATTAATTTCTCGTTTATTGTGCCTGTTTCTACTGCATAAAGGATTTAAAATTAATAGGAAATAATCAAAATGATGTCAAAGTGTCGTTATTGTTGTAAGGAATTACAAAAATTTATAGTAATACCATGTTGCAATATGAAACAAACTTCAGTGTCTATGCTTCCCTGATCACTACAATCTTAACATTTTAAGACGAGGGTCAACTGTTATCTATCGTACATATCCTCATAATATTCAACCCTTGACCCCACCCCCTATATTCCCTTTATAACATTCCTATACAGTAATACTCTAGTTTAAATAACAATTGAATAATTACAACACTCCTTCTCGCACTTGTCTATTTGCTGGACCTTTTCTTTCTTTCGGTGACGTTTGATCCAATTTAACGCGGTTTACGAAACGGAAAACGTAACGCCATTTTCAACTAATTAACACTCTCTTCTTCTGGACTGAAATAGATAAAATGTGAAACCACATCTCAAAAGGCGACTCAGTGTCCTTTATCTTCATTCTGCAACGATGCAACTCGAACAAACTAAGAATTTGCAAGTACGATATTCAATCGACAATAATAGCAAATTCTCTCAAACATGGATTCGACACTCGGTAGAAATTCTACATCAGTTCAACTTTGCCACAACGTTGCTTCTATTTAATTTTGTGCACCAAATTTATCCACGCATAGCAAACAAAAAAGCTCGTTTTCAGACAAAACTACGGTCGGGAAACAGTGCGACGGGACGACAAAGATAATTCAACGTGGAGCATTGGATAAAGACAAATTTTAATAGCAAACGCTGAACACTACCGACGTTTCTTCCAGGACATGCTCCGACCCTGACCCACTAGAAAAAAATATACAGCACCCTGATGATAGCACAAGCATTGTTCTTGTAGTTGGACCTCCTTTTATTTGCAGGGGATAAACGCACGTGTCCCTAATACAATAAAAACACGCAACACACACACCGGTCCTCTACAACCTATTGTTTTGAAGTATTGCTATCAATGCTGGGTGGTAGAAAGAAAAGTCGATTTAATCGGATTCTCGTGGATGTCATGTCTTATGTTAATGCTTTTTTGATTCTTATAAAAAAAGAATTCGTTGAAAGGTCAATTTTGAAATTTTCTCAGTTACTTTTTAATGCCAACCATTTAAAATCATTTTGGGCCGGACATCAGAGATCAGATTCAGATGTAATTAAGGAAAATGCGCATTCCTATTTTTTTTACTTCTAATTGGAAAATTAACGTTAATGAGGGAGATTTTCTGAATAGGACAATGGGGCTTATACTAAGTTAAAACTTAGTGTAGTGAAAGGGTAAAATACAAATAAAATATACTTCCTATACCCCAGAACATGCATCTAGTGTCAGCCTGGACACTTTTTCCAACTACCTCCCCCTCTTATCTTTTTGTTGTTCTTGTATGTTTTATATGTAACAGAAGGTAGGCTTTCCTACTGCCTGGTCAATACTCCTCCCACTTCTTTTGGACAGGAGTAGAGGCTCACACCTTGTTTCTTGTTTAGGAAGGGGTTCCCGGAACTCTCTCTCTCTCTCTGGCCTCTGTACTATGGCTGCCGTGTTTCTCCCGTGATGTGTGCAGTCTGTGGCATTACTTCTTCATTATGGGGGTACACGGTTGTCAGTTTCCTGGTTGCTCTTTCCGACTGGTAGTTAGGAGCCCTAACTCTTGTGTAACGTCTTGAGCGGCCGCTCTGATCAACAGTTGTATAATACCGGGGTGTCTGTAGTTCCATGACGCGCATGGAAAGGTGTCCCTGCATTCACCTCCGGTGGGCAACTCTGAGGCCACATTATGATGCAGGCTGTGCCAACTTCTCTCTGTCCACGTCACGGTCGATAACCGTCTGCTTCTTTTATTTCAAGCCTTTTCATTTTCCAACCATAATTCCACACGATGATTAACAAAGACCGAAAAAGTAAACCTAAACCAGCCCTTCAAAAATCACCTAAACCCTTCAACATTTCATTCTCCAACATCCGTAGCATTAGATCCAATTTCTTCAGTGTGGAATCTTTCCTCACTGCAAACTGGCCGGATATACTGGCTCTGTGTGAGACCAACTTCGACTCGTCTTTCCCCTCCTCTGATCTCTCGATTCCCGGCTACATTCCTCTCCCCAGAAAAGACACTCAAACCCACATGCATGGCCTTGGTGTTTACGTCAAGGACCATCTCCCACTGGCTAGAGAGTTGTCTCTTGAATCTCCAGACAATTCGTACATGTGTCTCCGGTTATCTCATCTCAATGTTGTAAGCTATCTCTTCTTCCTTTATCGCTCTCCATCCTCTCAAGACTGTGGAATAATCGATAGCATTTCTGACAGCATAGACAAGGCTATGGCTGGCTGGCTGGCTGGCTGGCTCTCTCTCTCTCTCTCTCTCTCTCTCTCTCTCTGCTCACAAATTAGTGTTTGGCGATTTAAACGCCCATCATACCAAATGGCTTAAGAATGCTACTACTGACCCTGCAGGCATTCAAACACTTAAGTTTTCAGTTTCTCAATCCCTCACGCAGATAGTTCACTTTCCCACGCGTTTTGCCTACAACTGGGACGGTAAGGCCTCTCTTCTCGTTCTATGTTTTACCTCCATCCCCGAGTCTTGAAACACCACGCAGCTCTGTCCTCTTGGAAACTCCGATTACGCTGTAGTGTCTGTCGACATCTCCTTCAACTCCACTCCCTGCAAAAACCCTCCTACCACTAGAACCTCGTTCTGCTATCAACGAGCTGAATGTGACTCGTTCCGCGATGTCCCCTGTGATGTTGTCTTTACGCTCCCCGTTCAAGAATGTGCTTCTGAGTTCTCCTCCTGGGTTAAAGCTGGAATCGACGCTTTCATCCCCTCAAGGAAATGTAAGGTCAAATCGCGCTCCTCCCATTGCTTCCCCGCTTCTTGCTCAGCCGCCATTGCCCATAGGAACCACTTCTTCTACCTATTCCGTAGCGACATGTCCGACTGCAATAGACGTCTCTTTGCCTCTGCCCGTAACGAGAGTAAGCGTATCCTCAACGAAGCTAAGTTACTATTTGCTGCTCGAATGAAGGAACGTACTGCATCTCGCAAATTCGGCTCCAGGGATTATTGGCGTCTCTGCTAGAGCGTACTTAACAATAGCAAACCCTCTATACCTTCTTTGTTCAACCAGTTTGAGGTCCTGACCTCCTCTGCCGACAATTTTGAATCCTTTGCTAGGAAATTTTCATTCAATTCAACACTCGACTCTTCCGGTGTACCCATACCTGGTTCTCCCTCTTAGAACTGATGCCCTATTGAGCGGGTTGCATATAACCCCGTCCTTGGTACTGAGATTATCTCTAATTTAGACCGACACAATGCTAGTGGTGGAAATGGGACACCAGCCATAGTATTGAAGAAATGCGCGTCTGAACTGGCATCAGCCCTCTCCAAACTATACAACTACTGCCTCAAGGAATCTTGTTTTCCAGACTGCTGGAAGTCCTCATCGATAGTTCCTGTCTTTAAGAATTCTGGCGACACCTATGACACTCTAATTACCGTCCTATTAGTCTCCTACCTCTCTTCGGCAAAGTCTTCGAAGTCCTAATCAACGCCTAAGTGATTAACCTCATTACAACCCATGATCTGCTTTCAGACAAGCAATATGTTTTGCGCTTTGCCCGATCTACAGCTGATGTGCTTACGGCCATCACTGAAATTGTCTACCAAGCTCTTCGAAATAACGGAAAAGCTCGTGCCGTGGCCATAGACATCTACAAAGCGTTTGATAGGGTTTGGCATGCCGGCCTTCTTCGCAAGCTCCAGGGTTATGGTATTACAGGTCGATTGTTTGACCTAATACAATCATTCCTGTCAAACCGTGAATTGAAGGTCGTTCTCAACAGATTCTTCCCCAGCTCCTATCCCTCGAACGCAGATGTTCCTCAAGGGTCCATCCTTGGCCCTACTCTGTTCCTTATCTTCATCAACGATCTTCCTGACGCCATAGATTCCCAAGTAGGCATCTACGCGGATGACACTACAATTTACTCCTGCCTCAAAAACAAATCTAGTGTCGCTGACAAAACTAACCTGGCCGTTCGTCTCGAAAAGGACCTCCAATCGGTTGTGAACTGGGACAGGAATTGGCTGGTTAACTTTAACCCCTCACAAACAAAACTACTCTCTATTAATCACCACAGCGATCCTTCCCTGACCCCCATTAGTATTTTATAATATAATAAGAAATGAAATACCATGATTACTCAATTGAAGTATGTCCCACACTAACGTAAATACATAAAAATATTTCGCGAAATAGTAATTGATAAAAGTGAAACTTAATTTAAGCTTTAAACATTTAAAGTTGGATAGAAATTTTGAAAACCTGTTGAAACGTAACTGAAGCGATATAATAAAGGGACAAAACTTTTAAATCATAATAATGGCCATTTCAGCCTACCCTACATGAAAATAATGAACGTACTATGTAAAAATTACGAAATAAAAAATTATTTTAAAAATAAAATAACACAACTAAGTCGATTAAACTTTTCAATTTGGGATTTGTAAATTTTGTTTCCACTTTCCATTACTATATCACTTCCAGGAAATAGCCCAATACAGAATTTTACACGCTTTTAAACTATTATGAATTATTATAATTACATTTTTTAAAAACATGAAAAAATTCTTGTAAAATTTCCTTATTCATCAGAAAAATTCTATTTCTTCAGACAATTATGTCCTTAATTTTACTTATTTACAAAAGCAATTAAAAGCTTTTCTAATTAAGTAAGGTCCTAGTTTTATTGGATTCATTATTTTTCACTACAGAGCAGATTTTCAGTTAGATAGCTCAAATTGGAAAAAAATGTAGGTGATTTACAATTTCCGAAGACTTCTACGTTTAACAACAAAAAAAAATTCAGGAAATAGAAAGGTTTTGTGCGAAATTTCATGAAATTAAGTAAGTGGGGGTAACATATTTAAAAAAAGTATTTTTTACAAACATTTTCTAAAAATATATTTCAAGAATAATTTCATTCATTTGTGAATAAGTCCTGAAAATTTCGTTAACATCGAACTATTACTTGATTTTTACAAGAATTTCAAATCAATGTGTTTTCAACGGAAAAAAGCCCCCCAAAACCAGTGTTATTTTCCTGTCACCGCAATGACGTAAACAAAAGAAGAATTTAACCAAAATTTCGAACGTGTTAGAAAGGATTAAAAAATTTCAAAAAATAATTAAAAATTCTTTTATAAATCAATGATAAGTTTTCAAAACTTAATTATGTTTATTTAAAGTATTTTGAACCAAGCTTAACTTAGTTTCTGTGCAGAAAAGACGTAGTTTGAAAATTAAACAAAGCAGGTCATAACATTTCGAGTCACTTGACGAAAGACATTTTCACAACCTTTTGTTAGCTTACGTGAGGATAATTCCTTCTACGGAAGGAGAGAAGTGAAGTTATTTAGATTTAAGTGAACAAAGTATTTACCTCGTTATTTGTAAGGAAAAATTTCAGCGTTCTAATTTTATTTTAACTTAGCTTTCACATTTAGGTCTATTATGCATTATGGAAAATATATTATAAAGAAATTAAAATAAGCCTGTTGAGAGTGAGATTAAATTTCATAAGAAAGGTATCTAATTAATTGATAGGTACCTTTCTTATTAAATTTATCAGAAGTGTACATAAAATACAAATTTAAATTTCATAAGATGATACTGATACTTGAAACTGTAATATTAAATTAACTTCTCCACACGTGTTTCGCAAAAATAAATCTATCTCAAAAGGACATTTACAAAACTGAATGCGGCTTTTAGCTATTATTAAATTTTAACAACTTAAATGTAAAAATCTATTATAATTAAAGAAATAACAAATAATTGTATTAAATTTCAGTATTTAAGTTAAATACTAGACAGAAACTCAATCCACGTGATGTTTTTTTATTGCACGCATGATACTTCCGGTCTTCAGTAGATTTGATTTAAAGTGTTATTATTGACACAAATTATATATTTTATATACTGTTAGTTTGTAAGAAGCTTTGGAAATTATAATCTGTAAATATGTATCTACTTAATAACAACATTCGTTAAATTCTACAAACCTTTCCCTAATTTTAGAAGAATTAACAACATAATGTAAAAATAATAAAATATTTCATAAATAACAATTGTTTTAAAAATTCATTTTTCATCGAAATATCTTTTTGCTTTCCGACAATATTGTCCATGTTCATCTAAAATAAATAAAAGCAATTAAAAGCTTTTGAAATTAAATAATATTTTTGTTTTATTGAGTTTTGTATGCTACAATTCAGAGATGATTTTCAGGTAGAGGTGGTCAAATTAAAAAAACAAAAAACAAAACATGATTTGGTTTCCTCAAAGCCTTGTGCTTTTAACTAATATAATCACTAATCTTCCCAAAATTGAATTTCAAGAGTTTTCGTCAATTACTTATAGGGGGAGGGGTAATACTTATGAAAAACAAAATTGCCATGACTTTAAAAAACGAAACATATTTCTAATAAGTTCCATCATTTGTGAATAGTTTCTGAAAGTTTCATTAAAATCCGACAATTATTTTTATTTTTTCAAGATTTCCAAAATTAATGTCTGTCATACAGAAAAAAAAATGCGCTAAAATTTTATGTTATTTTACTAGTTCCGGTGATACAAAGAGAAACAAGGTTTTTTTAATCCAAATTTAGAATGTTCTAAAAAGAAGGACAATTTTTCTTTTTAATAATTAAAAAATACGTTGATCTTTCTTCTTAATAATAACAAACATTCAGGCGCTAAAATTTTGTGTTCGTCAAGTTTAGCGTCTTTTTCATCAAGCTATGCTCTGTTTTTAGCGATCTCATGACGGTACTTATTTTAAATAATGTTCAACTGATTTTGGTTCATTTGTTCCACACCGATAATTCTCGAGATGTACTAGTGATAGTTGAGATTTACAATTTGTTGGATTTTGTGACGTGTAAATAGACTTGTTTGTTGATTGTATTCAAAATATACTTCACATTCTAAAAAACAAAACAAAAAGATACACAAAGTTATATCCAACTCACTAAATAAATGATAACAGGTTACATATTATAAATTGCCACATTTCTTAAGCCTGACAATTTTTAAACATTCGTTTAGGCATCGACAATATTTAAAATCAGAATTAACCAGCATTGATTGATAAGTGAGACAATAGAGTTGATTCATACAAGAACAGAGAGGATTATGAAATAGAAAAAGAAATGGACTAAAATGAATGTTATGTTCAAATTATACACTATTATTATCTACTAATTAATTAAATGTTCCTTCTATTATTTTTTACATATATTAATTAAAAAATTGATGGAATAATCCATACTAACCTTTCCCTCCTCTAGCATAATCCACTTCACACCAAAAATATCTATCAAACAATCAAAACTCTAGTTTCAGCAAACGTAGTTTCCTATTGGTTAACAGCCTTAGAACTGTAGTAAATTCACGTAAAAATGCATTTTCGCGCGCAAGCCTCTGGTGCCTACAGGTTTTGCCCAGAAATCTATAAATAGGAAATTCTTGATCGCTTCAAAGAGTCAGACTGTCATTCCGGCTCCTGTTTCAGTTCATTTTGGACAAGATTTTAGACCGGTGAACTTGTTTTTTATTTTGCGAGGACTTTTGACATATTTTGGATTTTTTACCATAAGTTAAGTTATCTGTCAAGTTTTTATTTTCCTTTCTTTTTATTTTCTTTTGTTTGAATTTATTTTTTTTTTTTTTTTTATTTTTTTTTTTTTTTCTCTTGGCTTCGGCCAACATTTTTTATTTTTAGTCCGGTTTGACTAAAGTCATACCGGCTTTTTATTTCTGTTTCTAGTACAGTTTAAGAAAAGAAAAAGAAAGAAAGTTTTGTTTTAATTTATACTCTCTCCTGTTTTATTTTTCAATTTAATTAGCGACTTCGGTCGCAACCCTTTATTTTGTTTTAGTTTCTAGCTTTTGTATTTTTTCTATTTAATTTATTTCTTTAGCGGCTTCGGCCGCAAACCTTTATTTTTTAGTTTGGTTTGACCTGTTTCAAACCAGACTTTTTTAGTTTTATTTTTCTTTCTGTATTTTATTGACCAAAAAAGAAAAGGAGTTTATTGTTTTTCTTTTATTTTCGGCTGCCTTCGGGCGCCATTTTGATATTTTTTTTTAAAGTCCTACGAGACTATTTAGTTTATAGTTTTTTTTTTTTTTTTTTTTTTTTTTTTATTTGATCTAGTTTGTTTGTTTTTTATTTTTCTAATTTGGGTAAACTTTTAGTTTTCCCAGTTTATTTATTTAATAGTTTTTTGTTTGAAACATTTAATTAATTTTTTCTCTATAGCAGTTTTTCGCGTCTCCCTATCAAAACTCATTGCCTCTATCATTTGAGGCCAGCTTTTCCTTTTAGAATGGCCGACGGAATGAGTCGGTCATCTGTTAAAAAGGACCTCTTTGGGGCGGCTGCTAAAGCCGACCCACCAGAGAAAATTAAAAATAAGAAGCGGGGGAAAATTTCCCCGAATAAAACTGACCAGGCCAGTGCTAGTAGCACGGATAAGGAGGAGGCCATGCAGGTCTCCAACCCTAAGGAAAAGGTGCCCCCTTCGGTACCATCGAAGTCGCCAGCCGAGGAATCGCCCTCTTGCTGGAAGTCCCCTCCTAGTTGCATTGTGAACATCGCGGAGTTCTTGGAGAAGGCTAAGGAATACACCCATCTTGTGAATAAAGATGGTATCCTTAAAGACGCCCAAGAACTAAAGGTGTTCGAACAGAGAATGGTGACGGTCTTCGCGGTGGACAAGCGCACGCGCAAAATTTGTCGCTCCACGAAGGACACAATTATTAAATCACTTTTGTCCCTGGGGATAAAACCCCAAAGAGTTATAAAGGGCGTAAAATTTTTCATGTGGGACGTACTGCTGCCCACACCTGAAGATTGCCTCGAAATGGCAAGGCGAGAATTAATCACGAAGGATCTAATTCTTCGTACTGAATATCAGGGACGGCGAAGGACCAGGGTGGCCGTTTTTGAGGTTCCTCCTCAAATTTCCGGAGAGCTCCTGGCTGCATTTTTTATGCAGTACGGGCAGATTTTAGGGGCTCTCTCGGACAATTTGAACGGGGGATGGACTTTTGACATTATGATAGATGAGGCGGCCTTCAAGTCCATCCCCAACTGTCTGGATTTGGGCGACCGGAGAATGCCGGTCATCGTGACCGGTAGAAAACCAATTTGCTGGAGGTGTGGAGTGACTGGTCATCTCTCCTCCTCCTGCCCAGGGAAGAAGGCCCCTGGAGCTCCGGTTGCTGGCGACCAAAATCCCCCTTTGGCCGAGACTGTAAAATCCGCGGCGCCTGTAATGGGCCTACCTACGATGCGGACCGGTGGGGAAAATCCCTCGGTTGGGTCTTCGCCCTCATTACCCCGAAAGCCAACGCCTTCCACAAGTGTGGATAAGGAGAAGGATGAGGGGGAATGGCGCGTAGTAGGTAGGGGCAAAGGGAAGATTCAGACAGCGGGGCCTCTGTCCCAGCATGACCCCAGGGAAAAAGTCACCTACAGCCCCATTCCCTCTACTAGCTCTGAGGGCGACGCCTCGGCTTCTTATAAAGTAAAGGCGACTGAAGCGCAAAAATTAAATGAGCCAAGCTGGCAAAAAATATTGGACATAAAAAAGCTGAAGGAGAAACTGGACGAAAGGCGAACAAAGAACACCAAGTCGCTGGGGGCGCGTTGCCCCTCATCCTCTGCCCCGTCTTCCCCTTCATCTTTCGTAAAACCTCCTCCGCCTAAATCAGCGACAAATTCCCCGCATAAACACTCTCGTTCTACCAAGCCTTCCCCTTTCAAGACCCCTTCTGGCATCACACCCTCTCACACCCCGACATGCACTCCCACTCCAACACCTATGCAATCCCCTCTGAGAAAGAGAAATCGAAGCCCGGACTTGCCTGTCGCTGCGGAAAGGAGGAAAAAAAAGATCAAACCTCCATATCTTCCAGGGGAAGACGTCTGCCGCGTATCCCGGGATCATGCGGAAAATGTCTTTAGCCAGACGAAACATCCTAGGCCATTAAAGGTGTTATGGAACTTCCGGAATTTAAATGGCATGGATGTGGAAGAGCCGGAAAATTTTAAACATGCCAAAAGAATGTTGACCGTAGTTCGATCTGGCCCGGGTACGCGGGAGATTTGGGGCATGATAGAGGAGGCTAACACGTCCCTAAAATTGGTGCCCCCAGCTGCAGTGTTTCAACCAAATCTTGATGAAACTAAAGAATGTAAAGGGAGGGTCCCTGTTTTTGTTCACCCATCCCTTTACAGAGCCCTAAAATTAACGTATCCTGCGGACATCGGCGGCCTGTCTCATGGTGATACCGTCGGCAATGAGATGGCGTTAGGTTCAATGGGACAGGCTGTCGGTGTCCTCACCCCAGCAATGTTCTACTCTGATGGGCGACCCTAATCGATTCGATAATGGCACTCTGGTTAGCTAGTTTGAATGTCCGAGGCCTGAGGTCGGAGTCTCGAAGGGTGAGACTCGTTCGCGACCTTCAGAGCCTCGGTGTGAATATATGTTGTGTGCAAGAGACCCGTTTTTCTTCTCGCGATTATGAAGGCATTCTGTCTAAGGAGTTTACTCTTTATTCAGCATGTTTTGATGGACGCTCGAGGGGTGTCTCTTGGCTGGTGAGCAAGTCTTTGAAGGCTGCGTGTGCTCTTGTCTTCGCAGATCCGGCGGGCAGGCTTTGCGTGCTGGATGCTACCATAAAGGATAAGGCTTTGCGTCTCATTGGGGTTTATGGGCCCAACATCCAGGCTGAGCGACTTGCTTTGTTTCGGCAGATCGAGCCGTTTATGACGACATCACGTCGGTTAATCTTAGCGGGGGATTGGAATGCCGTCCTTGACCCCGATATAGATCGTATAGGGTCAAAATATCAACCGGGTACTAAAAACTGGGGAGTGGAACATTTTCGGGGCTTTGTCGATGGGTTTGATCTTATCGACAAGTACCGGAATGAACACCCTCAGCGGGTAGTGTGGACTTGGACAAATAGTGGCAGCTCGGCTGTAGGTGTGCTTGCGAGCTACCTCGACCGAGTTTTAATTAGGAGAGTCGATGTAGGGCTCTTAGGGTGTCCAAGTTTTCATTATATAGTTTATTCGGATCATAGGCTTGTCCGGGTCCGTGTAAACTTAGATAAGCCTAAGGTTAGGATGACTGGTTACTGGAAATTCAATTGCTCGTTATTTGGCGAGCAGGATTTCCGGGACCAGTTTTTACTAATGCTACAAAGGGAACTGTCGGGGGCTGTGGTGGGAAATGCCTGGTGGGACAAACTTAAATCTAAAATTCGAACGTTTGCTGCCGATTTTAGTCGTCGACTCAGCGTAGATAGATTAGCGGCGCAAACGGCTTTAGAACAAAGAATCGATCGGGCTGTGAAATCCCGTGATAGTGGGGAAGTAGTCCTAGCTAAGGCAGAGTTGGCCTCCTTGCTTACCAAGAAGGATCAAGCTCTGGTAGTTAGGGCTAGGTTAAAAAGAATGTCCTCTGAGGCGACGAATATGGCCGCGGAACTGCGTGCAGAGGAAAGTAGGAATGCTTCAAGACGGCATATCGCGAGCGTCACATTGCCGGATGGGCGGACAGTGACTACAAACTCGGGCATATGCGAGGCTTTTCGGGATTACTTTCGGGATCTTTTTACCAGGGAGCCCGGTCTGAGCTCTGCTCAGTTCGACACCTATTTGGCTGACTTTCCCTGCCTTGAGGCAGCTGAAGCGGCTGGGTGCGAGGGTCCCATCACTGAGTCGGAAATCTGGGAAGCGCTGAAAAAGGTTGGCCTGGATAAGTCTCCGGGATTAGATGGTCTTCCTTACGAAGTTTACTTGAGGCAGTCGCCCGTTTTTGTTCCTTTGCTGCAGCTGATCTTCAACAACTGGATGAAGCAGGGGTCTATACCTCAACGCTTCACCAGGGGTGTGATCAAGTTGCTGCGTAAGGGCAAAAGCGGTGGGGATGGGATAGGTAACTTTCGCCCTTTAACGATGTTAAATACAGAGTTAAAGATTTTGGCTAAGGTCTTGGCTAACCGTTTGCAGCTTGTCCTGTCTAGTCTGATTGGCTCCGAGCAGACTTGTTCTGTGAAGGGCAGGACTATTCAGGACAACCTTCATATGGTGCGCCTGATCATCGAGAAAGTCGACAGTGAAGCCGCGCTGATCAATTTAGATCAGTCCAAGGCCTTTGATAGGGTTGACCATCGATTCTTGGAGGCTGTTCTTTCGGCTGCCGGTTTCGGGCCGTACTTTCGCTCCTGGATCCGGCTTATGTATGCGACTCCCGGTGCGCTGGTAGAAGTGAACGGGGTAAGATCGGAACCTTTCGTATTGTCTCGATCTATTCGTCAGGGTTGTCCGCTTTCGCCTATGCTTTACGTTCTTGCGTTGGAACCTTTCCTTCGCAAGTTAAAGGCGAATCCGGTCCTACGCGGAATCTCTTTACCTGGTGCTACCACCTCGGCCAGGTATTCTGCCTATGCTGACGACGTTTCGGTTCTTGTGTCGAGCAGAGCCGAGATTAACGAAGTCAGCAGAGAAATCAGTGGCTATGAGATGGTGACAGGGGCCAAGATCAACCGCGATAAGTCTGTTGGCTTGCGGTTGGGTGCGTGGAAGGGGGTTTCTCTTCCCGGACCATTCAGCTGGACGGACGGGCCGATCAAGATACTCGGCGTCTGGTTCGGTCCTGATATCCAGTTGGATATGAATTGGTCGGAGGTACGAGAGAAGGCCGAGATCGCAATTAATTTGTGGTCTCGGAGGAATCTTTCCTTGAAGGGGAGGGCGGAGGTATGTGTTTCACATATCTACCCGATTCTCCTTTACCGACTCTCGGTACTTCCACTTCCGTCTACCACAGTACTTTCATTAGTACAGCTTTTGTTCTCTTTCTTGTGGAGAGGCAAAGCTCCTAGGGTATGTCGGGAGATCTGTTGCCTTCATCCCTCTGAAGGCGGTCTAGGTATGCCTAGCATTGAGATTCGTCTCGATATGCTTCGCATCGGGTTCCTGGATCGTTTGTGTCGCGATTCGGATGACGGGGGCGCCTTCTGGAAGGAAGACGCCCGTAGATCCTTTCCATCCTTGAGAAGTGTGCACTCGGGCGAGGAGGAGGCTGGCCGTTTGCCTCGTGCCGAGTGCTCCTTCTACCGTGAATGTCGTCTGGCTCTGAAACACCTCTTACGGGCGACGGTTGGCCTCCACAACGTCCAGGCGTTGTCTCGTAGGGCATTATATCAGGTGGTAGTCAGGGGGTCCGTTCATGATGATTTGATTGACGAGCTCGGTCTTACGAAGCAGGAGGCTCGCTCAATCTGGCCTTGGGCTTCCGGGTTGAAATGTCTCAACAACGATGAGGCATCCCTCACCTGGCTGGTGATACGTGGGGCCCTCTGGGTCGGCAAAAGACTTTGCGCAGCGGGTTTGGAGAAATATCCAAACTGCCGACGTTGTGAGGGGGAAGTCGAGACCCTTGGTCACGTCTTCTTTCATTGCAAGTCGGTAGCACCATTGTGTAAGTTTGTTGAAGGTCTCATGGTTCGCATGTTGCAGGGAAAGTTTTTCGTCCTCGAGGCCGCTTCTGTTTGTAGCAATGTGGCCCCGCCGTTAACAAAGTCTGAACTTTATGTGTTCCACTGCTTGCTAGGAGTTATGAGAGTCGTGATTTGGGTGACACGTCAGAAGGGATTCTATGGAGGTGAGAAGTTCACTTCTTCCCTACTAATCTTGTACTTTAAGCATCAGCTTAAAGTCAAGATTAGGACGGAAAGGTGGCGACTCTCTTCATCAGAATTCGGCAAAAGGTGGGTAAATCTTGCGCGAATGTGTAGAGTGAGAGGAGCTGACCTAGAGTGGCACTTGGACCTCGGTTAGGTGCAGGATTTCGTCCCTCATGGGTTGAACAGAAGCAACCCGTCCCGGTATTAGACTAGTTAGGTTTAGTTTGAATTTTTAGTTTCGCGTTTCTGGTTAACTTAGCTAGGGTATGTATGCTCATTAGCCCCCCCTTTTTTTTCTGTCCCTATTTTTCTTTAGTTTAATTCCCCCTCCCCTCCCTCGTTAGGTGGTCAGTGACGTCAGTTCTCCGGTGGTTGCGGGATGACTTTCGTTTCGTGTGTGTGTTTTTCGTAGTTGTTAGTGTGTCTAAATGAGTGTGTGCCTGTGTGAATGATTTTGGAAGGATGACTGTGTTTTACTTTTTATAATCTCGCAATTTTTTCGTCCAGTTAACTGATGTTACTGCCACATTTAGGTACTGTGGGGGTTTTTATTACTAATCTTATTTTGTTTTGTTTTCTTGTAAATAGTTCATTTATTTTGTAAATATTCATTGGGGTTTTTTTAAATTGTTATCCCCCCCCCACTGACTTTGAATTGTACATATGGGGACTAGTTAGAACTTCATAGAGAATTTGAGGAATTATGGTGGATGTAGTAAGAAAGGTATGGAAGAATGTGTTGTTTTGGTGCTAGGACTATTGTTGGTATGTTTGGGTCAGTGTTTGCGACTAGCTAAGTTTTATTTAAGACAGTTGATGACCGTCCTTCCCCAACCCCCTTTTTTGGCCTTGTGCCACATTTTGTATATATTTTATATACAAATAAATATCGTCAGACTTTCATTCCGACTCCTGTTTTAGTTCATTTCGGACAAGTTTTTGGACCGGTGAACTTGTTTTTTTTATTTTGCGAGGACTTTTGACATATTTTGGATTTTTTACCATAAGTTAAGTTATCTGTCAAGTTTTTATTTTCCTTTCTTTTTATTTTCTTTTGTTTGAATTTATTTTTTTTTCTCTTGGCTTCGGCCAACATTTTTTATTTTTAGTCCGGTTTGACTAAAGTCCTACCGGCTTTTTATTTCTGTTTCTAGTACAGTTTAAGAAAAGAAAAAGAAAGAAAGTTTTGTTTTAATTTATACTCTCTCCTGTTTTATTTTTCAATTTAATTAGCGACTTCGGTCGCAACCCTTTATTTTGTTTTTAGTTTCCAGCTTTTGTATTTTTTCTATTTAATTTATTTCTTTAGCGGCTTCGGCCGCAAACCTTTATTTTTTAGTTTGGTTTGACTAGTTTCAAACCAGACTTTTTTTATTTTCTTTTTCTTTCTATAATTTATTGACCAAAAAAGAAAAGGAGTTTATTGTTTTTCTTTTATTTTCGGCTGCCTTCGGGCGCCATTTTGATATTTTTTTTTTAAGTCCTACGAGACTATTTAGTTATAGTTTTTCTTTTTATTTGATCTAGTTTATTTTTTTCTAATTTGGGTAAACTTTTAGTTTTCCCAGTTTATTTATTTAATAGTTTTTGTTTTAAACATTTAATTAATTGACTTTTGTTTTATAGCCGTTTTTTTTTTTCCTGTCGCCCTATCACAACTCATTGCCTCTATCATTTGAGGCCAGCTTTTCCTTTTAGTATGGCCGACGGAATGAGTCGGTCATCGGTTAAAAAGGACCTCTTTGGGGCGGCTGCTAAAGCCGACCCCCCAGAGAAAATGAAAAATAAAAAACGGGGGAAAATTTCCCCGAATAAACCTGACCAGGCTAGTGCTAGTAGCACGGATAAGGAGGAGGCCATGCAGGTCTCCAACCCTAAGGAAAAGGTGCCCCCTTCGGTACCATCGAAGTCGCCAGCCGAGGAATCGCCCTCTTGCTGGAAGTCCCCTCCTAGTTGCATTGTGAACATCGCGGAGTTCTTGGAGAAGGCTAAGGAATACACCCATCTTGTGAATAAAGATGGTATCCTTAAAGACGCCCAAGAACTAAAGGTGTTCGAACAGAGAATGGTGACGGTCTTCGCGGTGGACAAGCGTACGCGCAAAATTTGTCGCTCCACGAAGGACACGATTATTAAATCACTTTTGTCCCTGGGGATAAAACCCCAAAGAGTTATAAAGGGTGTTAAATTTTTCATGTGGGACGTACTGCTGCCCACACCTGAAGATTGCCTCGAAATGGCAAGGAGAGAATTGATCACGAAGGATCTAATTCTCCGTACTGAGTATCTGGGAAGGCGAAGGACCAGGGTGGCCGTTTTTGAGGTTCCTCCTCAAATTTCCGGAGAGCTCCTGGCTGCATTTTTTATGCAGTACGGGCAGATTTTAGGGGCTCTCTCGGACAATTTGAACGGGGGATGGACTTTTGACATTATGATCGATGAAGCGGCCTTCAAGTCCATCCCCAACTGTCTGGATTTGGGCGACCGGAGAATGCCGGTCATCGTGACCGGTAGAAAACCAATTTGCTGGAGGTGTGGAGTGACTGGTCATCTCTCCTCCTCCTGCCCAGGGAAGAAGGCCCCTGGAGCTCCGGTTGCTGGCGACCAAAATCCCCCTTTGGCCGAGACTGTAAAATCCGCGGCGCCTGTAATAGGCCTACCTACTAAACGGACCGGTGGGGAAAATCCCTCGGTTGGGTCGATGCCCTCGTTACCCCTCAAACCAACGCCTTCCACAAGTGTGGATAAGGAGAAGGATGAGGGGGAATGGCGTGTAGTAGGTAGGGCTAAAGGGAAGATCCGGACAGCGGGACCTCTGTCCCAGCATGACCCCAGGGAAAAAGTCACCTACAGCCCCATTCCCTCTACTAGCTCTGAGGGCGACGCCTCGGCCTCGTATGAAGAGACTGCCACCTCTACCCAAAAATTGAACGAACCTAGTTGGCAAAAAATTCTGGATTTGAAGAAATTGAAGCAGAAGCTGGATGACAAGAGGGCAAAGAAGCATAAGTCGCTGGGGGTGCCCCGCCCCTCATCCTCTGCCCCGTCTTCCCCTCCATCATTTGCTAAACCTCCACCGCCCAAATCTTTGTCAAATTCCCCAACTAAGCAAAAACACGGGTCAAATAAGCCTTCTCCCTTCAAGACCCCTTCGGGCATGACTCCCTCAAACACACCATCAAGCACTCCTACCCCAACACCTTCACAGACACCTCAAAAGAAGAGAAATAGGAGCCCAGACGCTCAGGTCATGGGGGAGAAAAAAAAGAAATTAAAACCACCATATCACTCAGGGGAAGACATCTGCCGGGTATCCCGGGTCCATGCAGAGAATGTATTTAGCCAGACCAAGAACCCTAGGCCACTAAAAATATTATGGAACTTCCAGAAATTGAACGGGTTGGAGGTGGAAGATCCTTCAAATTTTACAAAGGCTAAAAGGCTCTTAACTGTTGTACGATCGGGCCCGGGTACGCGGGAGATTTGGGGCATGATGGAGGAGGCGAATGCGTCCCTGAAATTGGTGCCCCCAGCGGCTGTCTATGAACCAGACCTAGATCCATCAAAATTGTGTAGAGGGAGGGTCCCGGTTTTCGTTCACCCTTCCCTGTATAGGGCTCTGAAATTAACATATCCAGCGGACATCGGTGGCCTGTCTCATGGTGATACCGTCGATAGTGAGATGGCGTCAGGTTCAATGGGACAGGCTGTCGGTGTCCTCACCCCAGCAATGTTCTACTCTGATGGGCGACCCTAATCGATTCGATAATGGCACTCTGGTTAGCTAGTTTGAATGTCCGAGGCCTGAGGTCGGAGTCTCGAAGGGTGAGACTCGTTCGCGACCTTCAGAGCCTCGGTGTGAATATATGTTGTGTGCAAGAGACCCGTTTTTCTGCTCGCGATTATGAAGGCATTCTGTCTAAGGAGTTTACTCTTTATTCAGCATGTTTTGATGGACGCTCGAGGGGTGTCTCTTGGCTGGTGAGCAAGTCTTTGAAGGCTGCGTGTGCTCTTGTCTTCGCAGATCCGGCGGGCAGGCTTTGCGTGCTGGATGCTACCATAAAGGATAAGGCTTTGCGTCTCATTGGGGTTTATGGGCCCAACATCCAGGCTGAGCGACTTGCTTTGTTTCGGCAGATCGAGCCGTTTATGACGACATCACGTCGGTTAATCTTAGCGGGGGATTGGAATGCCGTCCTTGACCCCGATATAGATCGTATAGGGTCAAAATATAAACCGGGTACTAAAAACTGGGGAGTGGAACATTTTCGGGGCTTTGTCGATGGGTTTGATCTTATCGACAAGTACCGGAATGAACACCCTCAGCGGGTAGTGTGGACTTGGACAAATAGTGGCAGCTCGACTGTAGGTGTGCTTGCGAGCTACCTCGACCGAGTTTTAATTAGGAGAGTCGATGTAGGGCTCTTAGGGTGTCCAAGTTTTCATTATATAGTTTATTCGGATCATAGGCTTGTCCGGGTCCGTGTAAACTTAGATAAGCCTAAGGTTAGGATGACTGGTTACTGGAAATTCAATTGCTCGTTATTTGGCGAGCAGGATTTCCGGGACCAGTTTTTACTAATGCTACAAAGGGAACTGTCGGGGGCTGTGGTGGGAAATGCCTGGTGGGACAAACTTAAATCTAAAATTCGAACGTTTGCTGCCGATTTTAGTCGTCGACTCAGCGTAGATAGATTAGCGGCGCAAACGGCTTTAGAACAAAGAGTCGATCGGGCTGTGAAATCCCGTGATAGTGGGGAAGTAGTCCTAGCTAAGGCAGAGTTGGCCTCCTTGCTTACCAAGAAGGATCAAGCTCTGGTAGTTAGGGCTAGGTTAAAAAGAATGTCCTCTGAGGCGACGAATATGGCCGCGGAACTGCGTGCAGAGGAAAGTAGGAATGCTTCAAGACGGCATATCGCGAGCGTCACATTGCCGGATGGGCGGACAGTGACTACAAACTCGGGCATATGCGAGGCTTTTCGGGATTACTTTCGGGATCTTTTTACCAGGGAGCCCGGTCTGAGCTCTGCTCAGTTCGACACCTATTTAGCTGACTTTCCCTGCCTTGAGGCAGCTGAAGCGGCTGGGTGCGAGGGTCCCATCACTGAGTCGGAAATCTGGGAAGCGCTGAAAAAGGTTGGCCTGGATAAGTCTCAGGGATTAGATGGTCTTCCTTACGAAGTTTACTTGAGGCAGTCGCCCGTTTTTGTTCCTTTGCTGCAGCTGATCTTCAACAACTGGATGAAGCAGGGGTCTATACCTCAACGCTTCACCAGGGGTGTGATCAAGTTGCTGCGTAAGGGCAAAAGCGGTGGGGATGGGATAGGTAACTTTCGCCCTTTAACGATGTTAAATACAGAGTTAAAGATTTTGGCTAAGGTCTTGGCTAACCGTTTGCAGCTTGTCCTGTCTAGTCTGATTGGCTCCGAGCAGACTTGTTCTGTGAAGGGCAGGACTATTCAGGACAACCTTCATATGGTGCGCCTGATCATCGAGAAAGTCGACAGTGAAGCCGCGCTGATCAATTTAGATCAGTCCAAGGCCTTTGATAGGGTTGACCATCGATTCTTGGAGGCTGTTCTTTCGGCTGCCGGTTTCGGGCCGTACTTTCGCTCCTGGATCCGGCTTATGTATGCGACTCCCGGTGCGCTGGTAGAAGTGAACGGGGTAAGATCGGAACCTTTCGTATTGTCTCGATCTATTCGTCAGGGTTGTCCGCTTTCGCCTATGCTTTACGTTCTTGCGTTGGAACCTTTCCTTCGCAAGTTAAAGGCGAATCCGGTCCTACGCGGAATCTCTTTACCTGGTGCTACCACCTCGGCCAGGTATTCTGCCTATGCTGACGACGTTTCGGTTCTTGTGTCGAGCAGAGCCGAGATTAACGAAGTCAGCAGAGAAATCAGTGGCTATGAGATGGTGACAGGGGCCAAGATCAACCGCGATAAGTCTGTTGGCTTGCGGTTGGGTGCGTGGAAGGGGGTTTCTCTTCCCGGACCATTCAGCTGGACGGACGGGCCGATCAAGATACTCGGCGTCTGGTTCGGTCCTGATATCCAGTTGGATATGAATTGGTCGGAGGTACGAGAGAAGGCCGAGATCGCAATTAATTTGTGGTCTCGGAGGAATCTTTCCTTGAAGGGGAGGGCGGAGGTATGTGTTTCACATATCTACCCGATTCTCCTTTACCGACTCTCGGTACTTCCACTTCCGTCTACCACAGTGCTTTCATTAGTACAGCTTTTGTTCTCTTTCTTGTGGAGAGGCAAAGCTCCTAGGGTATGTCGGGAGATCTGTTGCCTTCATCCCTCTGAAGGCGGTCTAGGTATGCCTAGCATTGAGATTCGTCTCGATATGCTTCGCATCGGGTTCCTGGATCGTTTGTGTCGCGATTCGGATGACGGGGGCGCCTTCTGGAAGGAAGACGCCCGTAGATCCTTTCCATCCTTGAGAAGTGTGCACTCGGGCGAGGAGGAGGCTGGCCGTTTGCCTCGTGCCGAGTGCTCCTTCTACCGTGAATGTCGTCTGGCTCTGAAACACCTCTTACGGGCGACGGTTGGCCTCCACAACGTCCAGGCGTTGTCTCGTAGGGCATTATATCAGGTGGTAGTCAGGGGGTCCGTTCATGATGATTTGATTGACGAGCTCGGTCTTACGAAGCAGGAGGCTCGCTCAATCTGGCCTTGGGCTTCCGGGTTGAAATGTCTCAACAACGATGAGGCATCCCTCACCTGGCTGGTGATACGTGGGGCCCTCTGGGTCGGCAAAAAACTTTGCGCAGCGGGTTTGGAGAAATATCCAAACTGCCGACGTTGTGAGGGGGAAGTCGAGACCCTTGGTCACGTCTTCTTTCATTGCAAGTCGGTAGCTCCATTGTGTAAGTTTGTTGAAGGTCTCATGGTTCGCATGTTGCAGGGAAAGTTTTTCGTCCTCGAGGCCGCTTCTGTTTGTAGCAATGTGGCCCCGCCGTTAACAAAGTCTGAACTTTATGTGTTCCACTGCTTGCTAGGAGTTATGAGAGTCGTGATTTGGGTGACACGTCAGAAGGGATTCTATGGAGGTGAGAAGTTCACTTCTTCCCTACTAATCTTGTACTTTAAGCATCAGCTTAAAGTCAAGATTAGAACGGAAAGGTGGCGACTCTCTTCATCAGAATTCGGCAAAAGGTGGGTAAATCTTGCGCGAATGTGTAGAGTGAGAGGAGCTGACCTAGAGTGGCACTTGGACCTCGGTTAGGTGCAGGATTTCGTCCCTCATGGGTTGAACAGAAGCAACCCGTCCCGGTATTAGACTAGTTAGGTTTAGTTTGAATTTTTAGTTTCGCGTTTCTGGTTAACTTAGCTAGGGTATGTATGCTCATTAGCCCCCTCTTTTTTTCTGTCCCTATTTTTCTTTAGTTTAATTCCCCCTCCCCTCCCTCGTTAGGTGGTCAGTGACGTCAGTTCTCTGGTGGTTGCGGGATGACTTTCGTTTCGTGTGTGTGTTTTTCGTAGTTGTTAGTGTGTCTAAATGAGTGTGTGCCTGTGTGAGTGATTTTGGAAGGATGACTGTGTTTTACTTTTTATAATCTCGCAATTTTTTCGTCCAGTTAACTGATGTTACTGCCACATTTAGGTACTGTGGGGGTTTTATTACTAATCTTATTTTGTTTTGTTTTACTTGTATATATTATTATTTCATATTGTAAATAATCATTGGGGTTTTTTAAATTGTTATCACCCCCCCCCCCACAGACTTTGAATTGTACATATGGGGTCTAGTTAGAATTTCACAGAGAATTTGAGGAATTATGGTGGATGTAGTAAGAAAGGTATGGAAGAATGTGTTGTTTTGGTGCTAGGACTATTGTTGGTATGTTTGGGTCAGTGTTTGTGACTAGCTAAGTTTTTATTTAAGACAGTGGATGACCGTCCTTCCCCAACCCCCTTTTTCGGCCTTGTGCCACATTTTGTATATATTTTATATACAAATAAATATCGTCAGACTTTCATTCCGACTCCTGTTTTAGTTCATTTCGGACAAGTTTTTGGACCGGTGAACTTGTTTTTTTTATTTTGCGAGGACTTTTGACATATTTTGGATTTTTTACCATAAGTTAAGTTATCTGTCAAGTTTTTATTTTCCTTTCTTTTTATTTTCTTTTGTTTGAATTTATTTTTTTTTCTCTTGGCTTCGGCCAACATTTTTTATTTTTAGTCCGGTTTGACTAAAGTCCTACCGGCTTTTTATTTCTGTTTCTAGTACAGTTTAAGAAAAGAAAAAGAAAGAAAGTTTTGTTTTAATTTATACTCTCTCCTGTTTTATTTTTCAATTTAATTAGCGACTTCGGTCGCAACCCTTTATTTTGTTTTTAGTTTCCAGCTTTTGTATTTTTTCTATTTAATTTATTTCTTTAGCGGCTTCGGCCGCAAACCTTTATTTTTTAGTTTGGTTTGACTAGTTTCAAACCAGACTTTTTTTATTTTCTTTTTCTTTCTATAATTTATTGACCAAAAAAGAAAAGGAGTTTATTGTTTTTCTTTTATTTTCGGCTGCCTTCGGGCGCCATTTTGATATTTTTTTTTTAAGTCCTACGAGACTATTTAGTTATAGTTTTTCTTTTTATTTGATCTAGTTTATTTTTTTCTAATTTGGGTAAACTTTTAGTTTTCCCAGTTTATTTATTTAATAGTTTTTGTTTTAAACATTTAATTAATTGACTTTTGTTTTATAGCCGTTTTTTTTTTTCCTGTCGCCCTATCACAACTCATTGCCTCTATCATTTGAGGCCAGCTTTTCCTTTTAGTATGGCCGACGGAATGAGTCGGTCATCGGTTAAAAAGGACCTCTTTGGGGCGGCTGCTAAAGCCGACCCCCCAGAGAAAATGAAAAATAAAAAACGGGGGAAAATTTCCCCGAATAAACCTGACCAGGCTAGTGCTAGTAGCACGGATAAGGAGGAGGCCATGCAGGTCTCCAACCCTAAGGAAAAGGTGCCCCCTTCGGTACCATCGAAGTCGCCAGCCGAGGAATCGCCCTCTTGCTGGAAGTCCCCTCCTAGTTGCATTGTGAACATCGCGGAGTTCTTGGAGAAGGCTAAGGAATACACCCATCTTGTGAATAAAGATGGTATCCTTAAAGACGCCCAAGAACTAAAGGTGTTCGAACAGAGAATGGTGACGGTCTTCGCGGTGGACAAGCGTACGCGCAAAATTTGTCGCTCCACGAAGGACACGATTATTAAATCACTTTTGTCCCTGGGGATAAAACCCCAAAGAGTTATAAAGGGTGTTAAATTTTTCATGTGGGACGTACTGCTGCCCACACCTGAAGATTGCCTCGAAATGGCAAGGAGAGAATTGATCACGAAGGATCTAATTCTCCGTACTGAGTATCTGGGAAGGCGAAGGACCAGGGTGGCCGTTTTTGAGGTTCCTCCTCAAATTTCCGGAGAGCTCCTGGCTGCATTTTTTATGCAGTACGGGCAGATTTTAGGGGCTCTCTCGGACAATTTGAACGGGGGATGGACTTTTGACATTATGATCGATGAAGCGGCCTTCAAGTCCATCCCCAACTGTCTGGATTTGGGCGACCGGAGAATGCCGGTCATCGTGACCGGTAGAAAACCAATTTGCTGGAGGTGTGGAGTTACTGGTCATCTCTCCTCCTCCTGCCCAGGGAAGAAGGCCCCTGGAGCTCCGGTTGCTGCCGACCAAAATCCCCCTTTGGCCGAGACTGTAAAATCCGCGGCGCCTGTAATAGGCCTACCTACTAAACGGACCGGTGGGGAAAATCCCTCGGTTGGGTCGATGCCCTCGTTACCCCTCAAACCAACGCCTTCCACAAGTGTGGATAAGGAGAAGGATGAGGGGGAATGGCGTGTAGTAGGTAGGGCTAAAGGGAAGATCCGGACAGCGGGACCTCTGTCCCAGCATGACCCCAGGGAAAAAGTCACCTACAGCCCCATTCCCTCTACTAGCTCTGAGGGCGACGCCTCGGCCTCGTATGAAGAGACTGCCACCTCTACCCAAAAATTGAACGAACCTAGTTGGCAAAAAATTCTGGATTTGAAGAAATTGAAGCAGAAGCTGGATGACAAGAGGGCAAAGAAGCATAAGTCGCTGGGGGTGCCCCGCCCCTCATCCTCTGCCCCGTCTTCCCCTCCATCATTTGCTAAACCTCCACCGCCCAAATCTTTGTCAAATTCCCCAACTAAGCAAAAACACGGGTCAAATAAGCCTTCTCCCTTCAAGACCCCTTCGGGCATGACTCCCTCAAACACACCATCAAGCACTCCTACCCCAACACCTTCACAGACACCTCAAAAGAAGAGAAATAGGAGCCCAGACGCTCAGGTCATGGGGGAGAAAAAAAAGAAATTAAAACCACCATATCACTCAGGGGAAGACATCTGCCGGGTATCCCGGGTCCATGCAGAGAATGTATTTAGCCAGACCAAGAACCCTAGGCCACTAAAAATATTATGGAACTTCCAGAAATTGAACGGGTTGGAGGTGGAAGATCCTTCAAATTTTACAAAGGCTAAAAGGCTCTTAACTGTTGTACGATCGGGCCCGGGTACGCGGGAGATTTGGGGCATGATGGAGGAGGCGAATGCGTCCCTGAAATTGGTGCCCCCAGCGGCTGTCTATGAACCAGACCTAGATCCATCAAAATTGTGTAGAGGGAGGGTCCCGGTTTTCGTTCACCCTTCCCTGTATAGGGCTCTGAAATTAACATATCCAGCGGACATCGGTGGCCTGTCTCATGGTGATACCGTCGATAGTGAGATGGCGTCAGGTTCAATGGGACAGGCTGTCGGTGTCCTCACCCCAGCAATGTTCTACTCTGATGGGCGACCCTAATCGATTCGATAATGGCACTCTGGTTAGCTAGTTTGAATGTCCGAGGCCTGAGGTCGGAGTCTCGAAGGGTGAGACTCGTTCGCGACCTTCAGAGCCTCGGTGTGAATATATGTTGTGTGCAAGAGACCCGTTTTTCTGCTCGCGATTATGAAGGCATTCTGTCTAAGGAGTTTACTCTTTATTCAGCATGTTTTGATGGACGCTCGAGGGGTGTCTCTTGGCTGGTGAGCAAGTCTTTGAAGGCTGCGTGTGCTCTTGTCTTCGCAGATCCGGCGGGCAGGCTTTGCGTGCTGGATGCTACCATAAAGGATAAGGCTTTGCGTCTCATTGGGGTTTATGGGCCCAACATCCAGGCTGAGCGACTTGCTTTGTTTCGGCAGATCGAGCCGTTTATGACGACATCACGTCGGTTAATCTTAGCGGGGGATTGGAATGCCGTCCTTGACCCCGATATAGATCGTATAGGGTCAAAATATAAACCGGGTACTAAAAACTGGGGAGTGGAACATTTTCGGGGCTTTGTCGATGGGTTTGATCTTATCGACAAGTACCGGAATGAACACCCTCAGCGGGTAGTGTGGACTTGGACAAATAGTGGCAGCTCGACTGTAGGTGTGCTTGCGAGCTACCTCGACCGAGTTTTAATTAGGAGAGTCGATGTAGGGCTCTTAGGGTGTCCAAGTTTTCATTATATAGTTTATTCGGATCATAGGCTTGTCCGGGTCCGTGTAAACTTAGATAAGCCTAAGGTTAGGATGACTGGTTACTGGAAATTCAATTGCTCGTTATTTGGCGAGCAGGATTTCCGGGACCAGTTTTTACTAATGCTACAAAGGGAACTGTCGGGGGCTGTGGTGGGAAATGCCTGGTGGGACAAACTTAAATCTAAAATTCGAACGTTTGCTGCCGATTTTAGTCGTCGACTCAGCGTAGATAGATTAGCGGCGCAAACGGCTTTAGAACAAAGAGTCGATCGGGCTGTGAAATCCCGTGATAGTGGGGAAGTAGTCCTAGCTAAGGCAGAGTTGGCCTCCTTGCTTACCAAGAAGGATCAAGCTCTGGTAGTTAGGGCTAGGTTAAAAAGAATGTCCTCTGAGGCGACGAATATGGCCGCGGAACTGCGTGCAGAGGAAAGTAGGAATGCTTCAAGACGGCATATCGCGAGCGTCACATTGCCGGATGGGCGGACAGTGACTACAAACTCGGGCATATGCGAGGCTTTTCGGGATTACTTTCGGGATCTTTTTACCAGGGAGCCCGGTCTGAGCTCTGCTCAGTTCGACACCTATTTAGCTGACTTTCCCTGCCTTGAGGCAGCTGAAGCGGCTGGGTGCGAGGGTCCCATCACTGAGTCGGAAATCTGGGAAGCGCTGAAAAAGGTTGGCCTGGATAAGTCTCCGGGATTAGATGGTCTTCCTTACGAAGTTTACTTGAGGCAGTCGCCCGTTTTTGTTCCTTTGCTGCAGCTGATCTTCAACAACTGGATGAAGCAGGGGTCTATACCTCAACGCTTCACCAGGGGTGTGATCAAGTTGCTGCGTAAGGGCAAAAGCGGTGGGGATGGGATAGGTAACTTTCGCCCTTTAACGATGTTAAATACAGAGTTAAAGATTTTGGCTAAGGTCTTGGCTAACCGTTTGCAGCTTGTCCTGTCTAGTCTGATTGGCTCCGAGCAGACTTGTTCTGTGAAGGGCAGGACTATTCAGGACAACCTTCATATGGTGCGCCTGATCATCGAGAAAGTCGACAGTGAAGCCGCGCTGATCAATTTAGATCAGTCCAAGGCCTTTGATAGGGTTGACCATCGATTCTTGGAGGCTGTTCTTTCGGCTGCCGGTTTCGGGCCGTACTTTCGCTCCTGGATCCGGCTTATGTATGCGACTCCCGGTGCGCTGGTAGAAGTGAACGGGGTAAGATCGGAACCTTTCGTATTGTCTCGATCTATTCGTCAGGGTTGTCCGCTTTCGCCTATGCTTTACGTTCTTGCGTTGGAACCTTTCCTTCGCAAGTTAAAGGCGAATCCGGTCCTACGCGGAATCTCTTTACCTGGTGCTACCACCTCGGCCAGGTATTCTGCCTATGCTGACGACGTTTCGGTTCTTGTGTCGAGCAGAGCCGAGATTAACGAAGTCAGCAGAGAAATCAGTGGCTATGAGATGGTGACAGGGGCCAAGATCAACCGCGATAAGTCTGTTGGCTTGCGGTTGGGTGCGTGGAAGGGGGTTTCTCTTCCCGGACCATTCAGCTGGACGGACGGGCCGATCAAGATACTCGGCGTCTGGTTCGGTCCTGATATCCAGTTGGATATGAATTGGTCGGAGGTACGAGAGAAGGCCGAGATCGCAATTAATTTGTGGTCTCGGAGGAATCTTTCCTTGAAGGGGAGGGCGGAGGTATGTGTTTCACATATCTACCCGATTCTCCTTTACCGACTCTCGGTACTTCCACTTCCGTCTACCACAGTGCTTTCATTAGTACAGCTTTTGTTCTCTTTCTTGTGGAGAGGCAAAGCTCCTAGGGTATGTCGGGAGATCTGTTGCCTTCATCCCTCTGAAGGCGGTCTAGGTATGCCTAGCATTGAGATTCGTCTCGATATGCTTCGCATCGGGTTCCTGGATCGTTTGTGTCGCGATTCGGATGACGGGGGCGCCTTCTGGAAGGAAGACGCCCGTAGATCCTTTCCATCCTTGAGAAGTGTGCACTCGGGCGAGGAGGAGGCTGGCCGTTTGCCTCGTGCCGAGTGCTCCTTCTACCGTGAATGTCGTCTGGCTCTGAAACACCTCTTACGGGCGACGGTTGGCCTCCACAACGTCCAGGCGTTGTCTCGTAGGGCATTATATCAGGTGGTAGTCAGGGGGTCCGTTCATGATGATTTGATTGACGAGCTCGGTCTTACGAAGCAGGAGGCTCGCTCAATCTGGCCTTGGGCTTCCGGGTTGAAATGTCTCAACAACGATGAGGCATCCCTCACCTGGCTGGTGATACGTGGGGCCCTCTGGGTCGGCAAAAAACTTTGCGCAGCGGGTTTGGAGAAATATCCAAACTGCCGACGTTGTGAGGGGGAAGTCGAGACCCTTGGTCACGTCTTCTTTCATTGCAAGTCGGTAGCTCCATTGTGTAAGTTTGTTGAAGGTCTCATGGTTCGCATGTTGCAGGGAAAGTTTTTCGTCCTCGAGGCCGCTTCTGTTTGTAGCAATGTGGCCCCGCCGTTAACAAAGTCTGAACTTTATGTGTTCCACTGCTTGCTAGGAGTTATGAGAGTCGTGATTTGGGTGACACGTCAGAAGGGATTCTATGGAGGTGAGAAGTTCACTTCTTCCCTACTAATCTTGTACTTTAAGCATCAGCTTAAAGTCAAGATTAGAACGGAAAGGTGGCGACTCTCTTCATCAGAATTCGGCAAAAGGTGGGTAAATCTTGCGCGAATGTGTAGAGTGAGAGGAGCTGACCTAGAGTGGCACTTGGACCTCGGTTAGGTGCAGGATTTCGTCCCTCATGGGTTGAACAGAAGCAACCCGTCCCGGTATTAGACTAGTTAGGTTTAGTTTGAATTTTTAGTTTCGCGTTTCTGGTTAACTTAGCTAGGGTATGTATGCTCATTAGCCCCCTCTTTTTTCTGTCCCTATTTTTCTTTAGTTTAATTCCCCCTCCCCTCCCTCGTTAGGTGGTCAGTGACGTCAGTTCTCTGGTGGTTGCGGGATGACTTTCGTTTCGTGTGTGTGTTTTTCGTAGTTGTTAGTGTGTCTAAATGAGTGTGTGCCTGTGTGAGTGATTTTGGAAGGATGACTGTGTTTTACTTTTTATAATCTCGCAATTTTTTCGTCCAGTTAACTGATGTTACTGCCACATTTAGGTACTGTGGGGGTTTTATTACTAATCTTATTTTGTTTTGTTTTACTTGTATATATTATTATTTCATATTGTAAATAATCATTGGGTTTTTTTAAATTGTTATCACCCCCCCCCCCACAGACTTTGAATTGTACATATGGGGTCTAGTTAGAATTTCACAGAGAATTTGAGGAATTATGGTGGATGTAGTAAGAAAGGTATGGAAGAATGTGTTGTTTTGGTGCTAGGACTATTGTTGGTATGTTTGGGTCAGTGTTTGTGACTAGCTAAGTTTTTATTTAAGACAGTGGATGACCGTCCTTCCCCAACCCCCTTTTTCGGCCTTGTGCCACATTTTGTATATATTTTATATACAAATAAATATCGTCAGACTTTCATTCCGACTCCTGTTTTAGTTCATTTCGGACAAGTTTTTGGACCGGTGAACTTGTTTTTTTTTTTTTTTTTTTTTTTTTTTTTTATTTTGCGAGGACTTTTGACATATTTTGGATTTTTTACCATAAGTTAAGTTATCTGTCAAGTTTTTATTTTCCTTTCTTTTTATTTTCTTTTGTTTGAATTTATTTTTTTTCTCTGGGCTTCGGCCAACATTTTTTATTTTTAGTCCGGTTTGACTAAAGTCATACCGGCTTTTTATTTCTGTTTCTAGTACAGTTTAAGAAAAGAAAAAGAAAGAAAGTTTTGTTTTAATTTATACTCTCTCCTGTTTTATTTTTCAATTTAATTAGCGACTTCGGTCGCAACCCTTTATTTTGTTTTAGTTTCTAGCTTTTGTATTTTTTTCTATTTAATTTATTTCTTTAGCGGCTTCGGCCGCAAACCTTTATTTTTTAGTTTGGTTTGACTAGTTTCAAACCAGACTTTATTTTTATTTTTATTTTTCTTTCTGTATTTTATTGACCTACAAAGAAAAGGAGTTTATTGTTTTTCTTTTATTTTCGGCTGCCTTCGGGCGCCATTTTGATATTTTTTTTAAAGTCCTACGAGACTATTTAGTGTATAGTTTTTCTTTTTATTTGATCTAGTTTGTTTGTTTTTTTTATTTTTCTAATTTGGGTAAACGTTTTGTTTTCCCAGTTTATTTATTTAATAGTTTTTGTTTTGAACATTTAATTGACTTTTGTTTTATTCTCTATAGCCGTTTTTCCCGTCGCCCTATCACAACTCATTGCCTCTATCATTTGAGGCCAGCTTTTCCTTTTAGAATGGCCGACGGAATGAGTCGGTCATCTGTTAAAAAGGACCTCTTTGGGGCGGCTGCTAAAGCCGACCCACCAGAGAAAATTAAAAATAAGAAGCGGGGGAAAATTTCCCCGAATAAAACTGACCAGGCCAGTGCTAGTAGCACGGATAAGGAGGAGGCCATGCAGGTCTCCAACCCTAAGGAAAAGGTGCCCCCTTCGGTACCATCGAAGTCGCCAGCCGAGGAATCGCCCTCTTGCTGGAAGTCCCCTCCTAGTTGCATTGTGAACATCGCGGAGTTCTTGGAGAAGGCTAAGGAATACACCCATCTTGTGAATAAAGATGGTATCCTTAAAGACGCCCAAGAACTAAAGGTGTTCGAACAGAGAATGGTGACGGTCTTCGCGGTGGACAAGCGCACGCGCAAAATTTGTCGCTCCACGAAGGACACGATTATTAAATCACTTTTGTCCCTGGGGATAAAACCCCAAAGAGTTATAAAGGGCGTAAAATTTTTCATGTGGGACGTACTGCTGCCCACACCTGAAGATTGCCTCGAAATGGCAAGGAGAGAATTGATCACGAAGGATCTAATTCTTCGTACCGAGTATCAGGGAAGGCGAAGGACCAGGGTGGCCGTTTTTGAGGTTCCTCCTCAAATTTCCGGAGAGCTCCTGGCTGCATTTTTTATGCAGTACGGGCAGATTTTAGGGGCTCTCTCGGACAATTTGAACGGGGGATGGACTTTTGACATTATGATCGATGAGGCGGCCTTCAAGTCCATCCCCAACTGTCTGGATTTGGGCGACCGGAGAATGCCGGTCATCGTGACCGGTAGAAAACCAATTTGCTGGAGGTGTGGAGTGACTGGTCATCTCTCCTCCTCCTGCCCAGGGAAGAAGGCCCCTGGAGCTCCGGTTGTTGGCGACCAAAATCCCCCTTTGGCCGAGACTGTAAAATCCGCGGCGCCTGTAATGGGCCTACCTACGATGCGAACCGGTGGGGAAAATCCCTCGGTTGGGTCTTCGCCCTCATTACCCCGAAAGCCAACGCCTTCCACAAGTGTGGATAAGGAGAAGGATGAGGGGGAATGGCGCGTAGTAGGTAGGGGCAAAGGGAAGATTCAGACAGCGGGGCCTCTGTCCCAGCATGACCCCAGGGAAAAAGTCACCTACAGCCCCATTCCCTCTACTAGCTCTGAGGGCGACGCCTCGGCCTCTTATGAAGAGACTGCCACTTCTACCCAAAAAATGAATGAGCCTAGCTGGAAGAAGATTCTGGACTTAAAAAAATTAAAACAAAAATTGGACGACAAGAGGGCAATGAAGCATAAGTCGCTGGGGGTGCCCTGCCCCTCATCCTCTGCCCCGTCTTCCCCTCCATCTTTTGCTAAACCTCCGCCGCCCAACTCTTTGTCCAACTCCCCCGTAAAGCGAAAACTCGGGCACTCAAGAAAGCCTTCCCCCTTCAAGACCCCTTCAGGCATGACTCCTTCAAACACACCGTCTAGCACTCCTACTCCAACACCTACTCAGACTCCTCAAAAAAAAAGAAATAGGAGCCCAGACGCTCAGGGTGTGGGGGAAAAGAAAAAAAAACTGAAACCGCCATATCACTCAGGGGAAGACGTCTGCCGCGTATCCCGGGTCCATGCGGAAAATGTGTTCAGCCAGACTAAAAACTCAAGGCCACTAAAAGTTCTGTGGAATTTCCAGAAGCTGAACGGATTGGAAGTGGAAGATCCTGCCAATTTCAAAAAGGCCAGAAGACTATTGACTGTTGTTCGATCGGGCCCGGGTACGCGGGAGATTTGGGGCATGATAGAGGAGGCGAATGCGGCTCTGAAATTGGTGCCCCCAGCGGCTGTATATGAACCCGATTTGGATCCGGCAAAAGTTTGCAGAGGGAGGGTCCCTGTTTTCGTTCACCCTTCCCTTTATAGAGCACTCAAACTAACCTATCCTGCGGACATCGGCGGTCTGTCTCATGGTGATACCGTCGACAATGAGATGGCGTCAGGATCAATGGGACAGGCTGTCGGTGTCCTCACCCCAGCAATGTTCTACTCTGATGGGCGACCCTAATCGATTCGATAATGGCACTCTGGTTAGCTAGTTTGAATGTCCGAGGCCTGAGGTCGGAGTCTCGAAGGGTGAGACTCGTTCGCGACCTTCAGAGCCTCGGTGTGAATATATGTTGTGTGCAAGAGACCCGTTTTTCTTCTCGCGATTATTAAGGCATTCTGTCTAAGGAGTTTACTCTTTATTCAGCATGTTTTGATGGACGCTCGAGGGGTGTCTCTTGGCTGGTGAGCAAGTCTTTGAAGGCTGCGTGTGCTCTTGTCTTCGCAGATCCGGCGGGCAGGCTTTGCGTGCTGGATGCTACCATAAAGGATAAGGCTTTGCGTCTCATTGGGGTTTATGGGCCCAACATCCAGGCTGAGCGACTTGCTTTGTTTCGGCAGATCGAGCCGTTTATGACGACATCACGTCGGTTAATATTAGCGGGGGATTGGAATGCCGTCCTTGACCCCGATATAGATCGTATAGGGTCAAAATATCAACCGGGTACTAAAAACTGGGGAGTGGAACATTTTCGGGGCTTTGTCGATGGGTTTGATCTTATCGACAAGTACCGGAATGAACACCCTCAGCGGGTAGTGTGGACTTGGACAAATAGTGGCAGCTCGGCTGTAGGTGTGCTTGCGAGCTACCTCGACCGAGTTTTAATTAGGAGAGTCGATGTAGGGCTCTTAGGGTGTCCAAGTTTTCATTATATAGTTTATTCGGATCATAGGCTTGTCCGGGTCCGTGTAAACTTAGATAAGCCTAAGGTTAGGATGACTGGTTACTGGAAATTTAATTGCTCGTTATTTGGCGAGCAGGATTTCCGGGACCAGTTTTTACTAATGCTACAAAGGGAACTGTCGGGGGCTGTGGTGGGAAATGCCTGGTGGGACAAACTTAAATCTAAAATTCGAACGTTTGCTGCCGATTTTAGTCGTCGACTCAGCGTAGATAGATTAGCGGCGCAAACGGCTTTAGAACAAAGAGTCGATCGGGCTGTGAAATCCCGTGATAGTGGGGAAGTAGTCCTAGCTAAGGCAGAGTTGGCCTCCTTGCTTACCAAGAAGGATCAAGCTCTGGTAGTTAGGGCTAGGTTAAAAAGAATGTCCTCTGAGGCGACGAATATGGCCGCGGAACTGCGTGCAGAGGAAAGTAGGAATGCTTCAAGACGGCATATCGCGAGCGTCACATTGCCGGATGGGCGGACAGTGACTACAAACTCGGGCATATGCGAGGCTTTTCGGGATTACTTTCGGGATCTTTTTACCAGGGAGCCCGGTCTGAGCTCTGCTCAGTTCGACACCTATTTAGCTGACTTTCCCTGCCTCGAGGCAGCTGAAGCGGCTGGGTGCGAGGGTCCCATCACTGAGTCGGAAATCTGGGAAGCGCTGAAAAAGGTTGGCCTGGATAAGTCTCCGGGATTAGATGGTCTTCCTTACGAAGTTTACTTGAGGCAGTCGCCCGTTTTTGTTCCTTTGCTGCAGCTGATCTTCAACAACTGGATGAAGCAGGGGTCTATACCTCAACGCTTCACCAGGGGTGTGATCAAGTTGCTGCGTAAGGGCAAAAGCGGTGGGGATGGGATAGGTAACTTTCGCCCTTTAACGATGTTAAATACAGAGTTAAAGATTTTGGCTAAGGTCTTGGCTAACCGTTTGCAGCTTGTCCTGTCTAGTCTGATTGGCTCCGAGCAGACTTGTTCTGTGAAGGGCAGGACTATTCAGGACAACCTTCATATGGTGCGCCTGATCATCGAGAAAGTCGACAGTGAAGCCGCGCTGATCAATTTAGATCAGTCCAAGGCCTTTGATAGGGTTGACCATCGATTCTTGGAGGCTGTTCTTTCGGCTGCCGGTTTCGGGCCGTACTTTCGCTCCTGGATCCGGCTTATGTATGCGACTCCCGGTGCGCTGGTAGAAGTGAACGGGGTAAGATCGGAACCTTTCGTATTGTCTCGATCTATTCGTCAGGGTTGTCCGCTTTCGCCTATGCTTTACGTTCTTGCGTTGGAACCTTTCCTTCGCAAGTTAAAGGCGAATCCGGTCCTACGCGGAATCTCTTTACCTGGTGCTACCACCTCGGCCAGGTATTCTGCCTATGCTGACGACGTTTCGGTTCTTGTGTCGAGCAGAGCCGAGATTAACGAAGTCAGCAGAGAAATCAGTGGCTATGAGATGGTGACAGGGGCCAAGATCAACCGCGATAAGTCTGTTGGCTTGCGGTTGGGTGCGTGGAAGGGGGTTTCTCTTCCCGGACCATTCAGCTGGACGGACGGGCCGATCAAGATACTCGGCGTCTGGTTCGGTCCTGATATCCAGTTGGATATGAATTGGTCGGAGGTACGAGAGAAGGCCGAGATCGCAATTAATTTGTGGTCTCGGAGGAATCTTTCCTTGAAGGGGAGGGCGGAGGTATGTGTTTCACATATCTACCCGATTCTCCTTTACCGACTCTCGGTACTTCCACTTCCGTCTACCACAGTACTTTCATTAGTACAGCTTTTGTTCTCTTTCTTGTGGAGAGGCAAAGCTCCTAGGGTATGTCGGGAGATCTGTTGCCTTCATCCCTCTGAAGGCGGTCTAGGTATGCCTAGCATTGAGATTCGTCTCGATATGCTTCGCATCGGGTTCCTGGATCGTTTGTGTCGCGATTCGGATGACGGGGGCGCCTTCTGGAAGGAAGACGCCCGTAGATCCTTTCCATCCTTGAGAAGTGTGCACTCGGGCGAGGAGGAGGCTGGCCGTTTGCCTCGTGCCGAGTGCTCCTTCTACCGTGAATGTCGTCTGGCTCTGAAACACCTCTTACGGGCGACGGTTGGCCTCCACAACGTCCAGGCGTTGTCTCGTAGGGCATTATATCAGGTGGTAGTCAGGGGGTCCGTTCATGATGATTTGATTGACGAGCTCGGTCTTACGAAGCAGGAGGCTCGCTCAATCTGGCCTTGGGCTTCCGGGTTGAAATGTCTCAACAACGATGAGGCATCCCTCACCTGGCTGGTGATACGTGGGGCCCTCTGGGTCGGCAAAAGACTTTGCGCAGCGGGTTTGGAGAAATATCCAAACTGCCGACGTTGTGAGGGGGAAGTCGAGACCCTTGGTCACGTCTTCTTTCATTGCAAGTCGGTAGCACCATTGTGTAAGTTTGTTGAAGGTCTCATGGTTCGCATGTTGCAGGGAAAGTTTTTCGTCCTCGAGGCCGCTTCTGTTTGTAGCAATGTGGCCCCGCCGTTAACAAAGTCTGAACTTTATGTGTTCCACTGCTTGCTAGGAGTTATGAGAGTCGTGATTTGGGTGACACGTCAGAAGGGATTCTATGGAGGTGAGAAGTTCACTTCTTCCCTACTAATCTTGTACTTTAAGCATCAGCTTAAAGTCAAGATTAGGACGGAAAGGTGGCGACTCTCTTCATCAGAATTCGGCAAAAGGTGGGTAAATCTTGCGCGAATGTGTAGAGTGAGAGGAGCTGACCTAGAGTGGCACTTGGACCTCGGTTAGGTGCAGGATTTCGTCCCTCATGGGTTGAACAGAAGCAACCCGTCCCGGTATTAGACTAGTTAGGTTTAGTTTGAATTTTTAGTTTCTCGTTTCTGGTTAACTTAGCTAGGGTATGTATGCTCATCGGCCCCCTTTTATTTCTGTCCCTATTTTTCTTTAGTTTAATTCCCCCTCCCCTCCCTCGTTAGGTGGTCAGTGACGTCAGTTCTCTGGTGGTTGCGGGATGACTTTCGTTTCGTGTGTGTGTTTTTCGTAGTTGTTAGTGTGTCTAAATGAGTGTGTGCCTGTGTGAGTGATTTTGGAAGGATGACTGTGTTTTACTTTTTATAATCTCGCAATTTTTTCGTCCAGTTAACTGATGTTACTGCCACATTTAGGTACTGTGGGGGTTTTTATTACTAATCTTATTTTGTTTTGTTTTACTTGTATATATTATTATTGCATATTGTAAATAATCATTGGGGTTTTTTAAATTGTTATTCCCCCCCCCCCACAGACTTTGAATTGTACATATGGGGTCTAGTTAGAATTTCACAGAGAATTTGAGGAATTATGGTGGATGTAGTAAGAAAGGTATGGATGAATGTGTTGTTTTGGTGCTAGGACTATTGTTGGTATGTTTGGGTCAGTGTTTGTGACTAGCTAAGTTTTAATTTAAGACAGATGATGACCGTCCTTCCCCAACCCCCTTTTGGCCTTGTGCCACATTTTGTACATATGTACGAATAAATATTGTCAGACTTCCATTCCGAGAGAGATGCCAAACTAATCCAAGCAACTCAAAACTCTGACCAACCTCACCTTTGCCGCGCAAAGAATCTTTGACTCAACAAACCACAAGCACGCTCTATCTCTCTCAGGAATGCTAACTTAACATCACTTACAATACTTTAAAAAGTGACATTTTACTCACTACTTAATAAGTATTAGTAAACAAACAATCAAATTCTCACACAACTAAAGATACGCAACTCTTACCAATTCTGAACAATAATACAAGCAAATTTACGGACACACACTAATAATTGAACAAGCACAAAGGGCACTTTCGTACGTAACTGGACACTTAGTTTAATTTTGTGAACAAATCTAAGTAACAATTGCAAACACTTTGAAAAATCCCAGTAATATTTTACATAGTCAAATACATCTATTCTCATTTATCCATCAAAGTTCAACCCAATTATAATCGTGAATTGTATATAAACCAATGTTATTGTTGTACATTTAATGTTTGTCTTCGCTTTCAATCTTCTTGCAAGATTTGTTTCGAATATTTTTCTTTAATTGTTGTGGACAAATGTTTTCGAACACCAACACTAAAAATCCTTCTGATCACTTTAAAATACATTCGCCAGTCTGCAACAAAATTCTAGTAATACCGCCCCAGATATAATTGACTTTAGTTAAAGCTTAAAAGGAATCCGATAATCCAGATACTTATTTTATTTTAAAAAGTGATTATATTATTTTGTATTATTGATGTGTAAATGAAAATGAAATTTGGTGCTTAGATTACGGAAACAAATCGAATTTAAAATATAGTCAACCAAACTTATGTTGGTGTATATGTCAGAGACATTTTTAAATGTCTCCACATGTAAAAGAGAAAAATCCTTTTTTAAGTCTAATTTTAATAGTGAAATTTAATTTACCTTTCAATCACACCCCGTAAGAAAAAACGGGTGTTTGGAAAAATGTAGTATTTAATAAAAAAAGGCGAGTTGTTAGAAACACATTTTCCCCATACAGTTGCATTTAAAACAAAAGCTGTCGTGATGATTATTGCCATATATTCGGCTCGAACGCATAAGTCATGTGTCCTAAAACCATTCGTTAATCTTCAACATAAACAGGAAAACCTTTCGAGATCCGGGGAAAATTAGAGATTGCTACTACTATTACTAAACAACAGGATTTATTATCTTTATACTGTCTAATCGATTCCGACGAGTGATAAAAGATAAAAGGCCGTAACTTTTTAATATGACTGTTTTTCTTTGCAATGCAAAGGTCTAACAAATAAGCATGTGTATGTTTGTTTGTTGTTGATTGAAACTTAAAAGGTATTACTGTTCTCAGTAATCATCCGTTGGTGTCTGTACCTCTCTAAAAGGACACCTTTTCTTTTTTTAACTTAAAAACAACGCTATAAGCATGGTGTTAATAACTTCAACATTCAATTAAACGCAATAAAAATACGACTTAAACATAAGCAATAAGGAACAAATACTTACCACTAGTAAAAAACAATAAATAATCGACTTAGAAGTATCCGTCGATCGGTAAAATTCTGTCGCTTTTGGGGCCCAGGTAAAGAAATCCCATTGTTTGTGGAATGAAGACAGTGTGAGAGTGTAGATAATGTTATCATAAGGTTGATTTCAAATGAACAATTTAAGGAGAATTTGTTCATTCAAATCGAAGAAAATATGCATATTTTTTCCTTTTTAATTAAGAACAAAAATGGAAAAATATTTTGGCCTCGTGTATAACAGTGTTTTATATATAAAACAATCTATGACCAAAAAAATGAAAAGAAACTACGTTTATACTTGTTAAGAAAGCGAAGTAATTCCTTTGGCGAGATACATAACGAGCATACACGCTACCCCACCCGCTTTTGCCTGACTACTTTACTCTCTTGTTAAAGAATAGTCGACATGATGATGAGGGGAAAGGAGTGATATTTTTAGTAACCCGCCAACACCTTTTTTTATCAATATAAATTTCTGTACAAATTTATGCAAAAAGTGGACCACAGAGCTTATTCAGCTTAATACATATATTTTGGAAATTTTTGTTGACCGAGATTTAACATAAGTGTGAGAGGTCACCTTTCAGTGACTTCGGTGGTGAGATTCTTGTTTTGAGTGTTTTTTGGAAATCTTTGTTGACAGAGATTTAACATGAGGTGAGAAGAGGGCTTGCAACGGCTTCGGTATTAGAGATGATATGTTGTTTTAATGTCTGGGGTCGGTGGCCTGTGGATGGGGCGGTCGGAAAATTTATGGCTCCATTGTCATGGAATTTGGCAGCTGAAAGCGAGTCCTTTGTATCAGAAGATTTTGTCTTCAGTCAGAGTTTTGTCGTCGGACGATACGGACGTCCTTATTCTGGCTCCGTGGTGAACTACTATAGTTGACCACGTATATTAATGTTACCTTAAATAATTCGAATTACAGTATCGAATTATTTGCCTTTTAAATATTATAGGATTAATTTTTATTTAGCTTTTAATAGCTATATTACTGATTAGTTTATGGATGGGAACAGGGGAGTGTGAGTTTACGCATCGAAGGGCTTTGTTGGAAGATTTAATTGGCTTCGGTAGAATTCCGTAGCTAATATTTGTTTATATTTGAAAACTTTGAAGAGAAGAATTTAATTGGCTTTGGTAGAATTCCGTAGCTAAGATTTGATTTGTTTATATTTGAAAATCTTTAAAGAGAAGATTTGTTCAGCTTCGGTAGAATTCCGTAGCTACGATTTGTTTATTTGAGAATCTTTGAAGAAAAGATTTTGTGAGCTTCGGTAGAATTCCGTAGCAAAGATTTGTGAAATTTGGAAGAAAAGATTTGATTAGCTTCGGTAGAATTCCGAAGCTAAAAGAAGTAATTTTATTCCCTAGAAGGGGAATTGTTTCATTTGATTTGTTTGTTGATTCGAAGAATCAATGTTTTTATTTGTTTGACGGAGTCAATCGATGCCGGGAATTCCGCCCCTGTTCACGTTCTTTATATTAAAATAAGATTTAAAAGAATAAGATTTAAATGAATTCCAAAGCTAAAGTTTTAACATATTTTGAAAGATATGCTTCATGGAATAAGTTTTTAAGATCCTTGACTAGGTTAGGATTTGTGTTTTTTCAATTTACCCTTTCAGCTCCAGAGGAAGTGAAAAGGAGTCTCATAGAAAGAAAAGAAAATATTTGAAGAAAGAAGACACAAACAGAAGAAATTGAATTGATTGTAAAAAAAAAGAAAATGCTTTAACAATATTGTTTGTTGTAAAGAAAAAGTTGAATGATGTTTGCGTTGTCTACTTGCTGACGACATTGTTTTGTAAGTACTAATCCTTTTGTTCATTTTTGTTTGTTACCCACGTAGCATATGGACCAATATGCATGTAATTATGATTTGTTGAAATAAATGTTTGGTTTGTGAACACTAACGGTATAGTTGTTTATAATATCGTCCGCTTCATTGAGTGGGTTTGTTGTTGATTTCCTTTGAAGAAGCCGAGAAAGAAATCGGCAGTTTGGTCCTGTGTATTAGTGTATTAAATTGTAATTTAAATATATTGATTTAAGATCGTATGCGGGTAAAGTTTAAGTTTGATTGACGGTTTAATTTTTCATTTAAGTTTGGGTTTTTGACATTAACCTTCACACTGACGCACAGGAGACACGATCTCTCTTTAGAGAAAGTTTTATATTTTCTCCACTTTATTTCTTCTTCAATTTCAATTTTTATTTTTACTTTTTATTTTTTTATCGTTTTTTTTTTTCACAATTTTCAGAAAATCTCAACTTCTGATTGGTCACTTAACATTTAAGTCATTTTCGAATAACATCGACCTATTTCTTGACCTGACCAAAAAATAATTCCGCCAAAATCTGTCAATTTCCTGTGAGCCTACCACGTGACCAAAGTCAGCAATAAATATGAAACGTCATTGATCCTCGACAATGAGCCGATCGCAATCCTTTGAACTTGTCACACAGTTCCAGGCTTTACGTTAAAGTTCCTTAACATGATTTCAGCCCGAAAAGCAATATTTTATCTTGAACAATCAACGCAAATTTTCAACATTCAATTTGATACACGAATCTTTGTCATACGCTTTCAATCCCAACGTGAATCATTGCAATTAACATAGACACAGCTTGTTAAGAATCACTTCCTCCAACTACAGAATATTCTCTTCAAACGAAAAGTGAAGACAAGTCAAAGAGCGACAACTTCGTAAACATTAAATTAAGCCGAGAACAATACTTGGCTACTTTAAATACAAACTCGAACTGTTTATTTTTCCGTTTGTGACACCCGACTTCTTTTTCAGTCACGACGCCAAAATGTGACGTCGGTCCTTTGTGACGGGCTAACCCTAGGACATCGGTTGAAGTCTTGCTGGGTTCTAGCACCAACTTGTCGTACTCAGCTCGCTTCCAACGCCTGGTCACCGAAGCAACTGCTTTGATCTCGATTCAACCTACCCACGTTGTGATTTGATCTTAGGTTGACGAGATCAATCAAACGTCGGGCCGTAGTGCCAGCCGAATCCGGGTCAAGGTGATACTGCACAATAAATGTAGACAAAAAAAAAAACAAAAGCACAAACAACTTCAAGGCGAGCGACTGGTTAGGAATAGTGATTAATTTTATGTCGGTTTGTTGAGTTACAGGAGTGCGTCTCTCTCTTTCTCTCCCAGCCCGAAGAAAAAAAAAAGTGGATTGTAACACTTTTGCGTTCCTTAACTAATTCTGGATATCTGGATGGCGAATATAAGTCAGATTTCTATAATTTGTTCTTGGTTAGAAGTCTAAGTCGGAAACTTGTTTTGGTGGAAAATCTAAAGTCGGACTTCAACAAATTTGTTCTTGGTTAGAAGTCTAAGTCGGAAGGCATGAAATCGTGCGGTCACCTGTGCGAGGCGCGTCTCTCTCTCTTATTGTACTGGCTGTACTCTTCACTCACTGACTGAACTCTCTCTGTCTCGACTTCTGACTCACTGTCTGGACTCGACCCGACTCGACTCGACTCGACTCTCTGAAACACCCGTAGATGTTTGCTTATATGGACGCCGATCAAAACCTGGCGTGTGGTCGGACGTGGTGTGGCCACCACGTTGATTTCAAATCCCCAATAAGGATTTTCTTTGTTTTCGGCCCAAAATAATTATCATTTTCCGTATTTGGAAATCTTATTCCACTCCCACCCTCTTCTGCTCTCATATGGGTATCTCACCATACTTTAGAGGGCGTCAACGGTTTTCGTTATATCTATCGGTGTAAGTAATCGCTCAGTATGTCTTTCGTTATATCTATCGGTGTAAGTAATCGCTCAGTATGTCTTTCGTTATATCTATCGGTGTAAGTAATCGCTCAGTATGTCTTTCGTTATATCTATCGGTTTAAGTATCCCCGTAATTAACTTCTGTGGTTAATTAATTGATTAATTAACCTGCCGTTCTTAAATAGTGTTACAATAATACTCAAGCACATTTTCCTATTATTGTACAGACCGTTCAACAACTTATAATCTATCAAGGCAGAACTTTGATAACACTTCAGTCCAAACATAAAAGGACGTTTGAACTTTTTAAACTACCTCTTTACTCCAATTGTTTGTACCTCTTCTTGGTTATATAAATATTTTATTCATTGTTGTGCAAAACTGTTTCTTATATTTTATTTCTTATTCTCTGCTTGTTGAATACGGAATGTGAGAGGAAATTGTTAATTTCATCCCGCAGCCTATTTACTCAACAATTATTGATCCATATCATTTAATCAATTAACTCAATCTCCACATATTTCTCCACTCTCACACGTGTTTTAAAAGACTCATGTTACCTGCACGATGACGACGCAGGGCGTGTCTCTTGATAGATACAGATAGCAATCTTTATCCATGCAGACACCCGATAACAATCAACACGATTTTTCTATTGGGTAGTAAAATCAAAGTTAAATACGATTTTCAAGGGAAAATTTACTACAGTTTGCTTATGTCTTTTGTTTTCTTTTTGTTTGCCCTGTACTGAGTTATTGTTTTTCCCTAGCTGTTTTAAAGTCATTGCAAATTCAGAACATAGTGTATTCTCTGTGTGCATGTGAGTTTGTTGCACCGGACATTACAGCCAACAGCGTCTTTCGTTTCACGGGAGTGTTCGTATTTGATGTTGTGTTTGAATGAGTGCGTGTCAGTGTGTGTGCGTGGAATGAATGAATGTTTTATACTATTTTTAGTCCCGCATTGATTTCGGCAAGTGAACTGATATTTCTGCCACATTTCGTAACATACAAGCCAATATTAAAATCCAAAATGTGTAGAGTAAATACTTGGTTGCGAAAACCGACCACTACTAACCCCCAATCCCTATCTTTACCCCACCTCTTTTCTTTCACCTTTCCTCCCCAGTACCAAGCTAAAGTGTACGTCCGCTGTAATTTCTATAATCGCGAATCAGGTTTCCTTGATGATGATATGAACATCTCGGTGAAATAAAAATGGATAATTAAAGTCTCCGTCATCTTATTAATAATATATATATATATATATATATATATATGTGTGTGTGTGTGTGTGTGTGTGTGTGTGTGAAAAGGTACATACGCGCGAACACATCATCTCCTAAATCCCGCAAGATCAACTAGAAATACAATATACAAACGAACAGACACTCCGTCTTACTGCCATATGCAGGAATTGTACACACAGACAGTAGCAGTTCAACACAAACATGCCGACTAAAATACAAACGTACAAACATGTGCGTGCGCGCATATGCAAGAGCACCCTCATACACACACACACACACACACACACACATACAGTAAAAATACTCAAAATAAGTGACCCCCCACCCCATTATTTTCTGGCCGTACAAGTGTTAGTAACTAGATTGGGGGCGGTATTAATGTTGAAAGATTTTATTTTTTGTGAGTAAGGATCAGTGTGGGAACATAGCTAGATTGTCATTAAAAGTAAAATGAAAGAGAAAAAGAAAAAAGAAAAGAGAGAGAGAGAGAGTGAGAGAGAGAGAGAGAGAAATGAAATAGCACAAAGAGGGGCAAAGAATTATTTTAGGAAAATCATTGTTAGAAAATGGGGGTGCGGAAAAATAAACTGAAAAAATAAAATAATGAAAAATAATACTAAAAATAAAGATAATGATAATATGAAAATGGTAATTGAAATAAAAACTCACAGACGGCAATAAGAATAAAATAAAATAAGAGAAAAAAGAGGGAAGATATACGATAAAAAAAGGGTTAAAGAATCTTTTGAAAAATCATTATCAGGAAATGAGCATCGCGGAAAAAATGGCCTGGAATAAAAACGTAAGAAAAACTAACAATAATAATGATAATGACAATATAAGCAAGTGGGGAATGAAAAACATAAAAAAAAGATATGTTGTGAACAGAAAGGGAATGTCCGATCTTGTATGTGTAAGTTTCTTTAAAGTATATCCAGGTTGTCTTCTCGCGTTTTTTTCTAATAATGTCCACTTTTATATTTACATACGCAATATTCCTTATATTGAGCATTTTAACTCATAATTTTACCATACCTTAAAAATAATATATATATATATATATATATATATATATATATATATATATATATGCAAGTTTCATTAAAAACGACAGACAAGGTACTACGGTTAAGTTTTTTATTTAATTTTTCTTGTGTACGAACAAGAGCTTTCTTTGCTGGTCAAAGGGTGTGTAAGAATTGTCCAAATGTTTTATTTTTTTTATGTGTATGCGGAACAGAGACCGCTAAATTTGATTACTTCCGTGTTTTTCATAGGGAAAACTGTACTTATTTAATCAATATATGTATCTAATCTAACTTATCCTGTCTCTGTATCCTCTGAATCTCAATTAGTTTCAGTTTTATCCCCTATATATATATATATATATATATATATATAGTAAAACTTTTAAAGTTATAGGAATTAGCTTGAAAGCATACATTCACAAGTTATGCAATATAATTGAAATATAATGCAAAATTAAGGAAAGTAATATAGAAAAGGAAGATGAAATTTAGGCTTGAATTGAAAAGAAAAAACGAAAACAGGAAGAAAGGTAAAGAAAAGCAAACAGGGAAGAAGAAAGGTAAAAAAGGAAATTGACGCGCGATAAAAAAAAATGAATACCAGGTAAATATTAAAGGAGGCTGAGAAGTAGTAGAAAACAATGCCAACGATAAGGAAATTAGAAAAAAAATAAAGATATCAAGTACAAAGAAAAAAATATATATGTGAAAGAAAAACATGAAAAAGAAGAAAAAGAAGCATTCGATAAAATGACAATTTCCCCCAAAAAATGATGAAAGGGAAATTAAAAAACAAAAACAAAAACGAAATAGTTATGAAATACAAAATTTCGCTTCAAGAAAACTGAAGAGGTGAAAGAGACCGGTAGCAAGAAGAAATAAAAAGAAAGAAAGAAAAAAAGAAGAAACGAAAGATAGTAAAAAGAAAACATCATGCCACATACCTGTCAGTATATTTCTTATTCGCCTGTCACTTGCATTAAATACATTCGCTAAGCTTCAATCTCTCAAAGCACTGTGGTACATGTATGAAAGTCAGGAAGATTGCCTTTTGATCGGGTGGCAGGAGGAATGGACGTGCGAGAAGAGAATAAACATAAGAATAGGCGTTAAACAAACAAGAGAGAAGGAGGAGGGAGAGGAGAGAGAAGAGAGAGGGAGGAAGAAGTGTGAGCGGCATACAGATACAAAAAGGTACGAATGTCATATATATATATATATATATATATATATCGATAGAGAGAGAGAGAGAGGGAGAGAAAGAGAAAATGAGAGAGATCAAAGGATAGACAGAAAGGGGGAATGAAGTATTAAAATAAATCATACCAGAGAAAAAGGAACCGAATATAAAGTAAAAAAATGAGAGAAAAAGTAAAGATCGGGACATAAATACTGAGTAGTAAAAAAGGTTTCTTTTATATATATATATATATATATATATATATATATATATATATATATATTTATATCGGTGTGTGTGAGTGCGTGTGCCTGCGTGTATTCTTAATTTACAGTATATACTCGGGTATAAGCCGTTTTCATGTATACTGCCTCTCCTGAATTTTTTTCATAAATTTTAATGCTTTTAGAAAAAAAATACTTGTGTATAGTGCAAGCGGTTACATGAATTGCATGATTTTTAACTGCTTCAACGTACCTGTGTATAGTGCGAACCCAAATTATCTTGCATTAAAAATGGGCATGAAAACTCGCACTCTACTCGAAGATACGGTAAATTACAAGATTGGTATGGACCAGCCACACTTTAGAGAAACCAAAATTTAACCTTAACAAAGTGCTCAATATAATTAAATTATCTTCACTTCGATGCGTTACAATGGTTATCAAGCTTGTCTTGCGAAATCAATTATGATTGAGTAGCGACTTGTGTGCTCCATAGTCACGGCCTTTTACCACATCTAAGCTACACTTAGTAAATCAATATAATTTCATTATAGATCCCCTCCTTACTATTCGCCCGATGGTTTGTTGAGGATAAAACAATCCATGAAATTGAGTACAATCATATTTTATATATATTGATGAAAGGAGTGAATATTTGGAAACACACACACACACACACACACACACACACACACACACACACACACACACACATATATATATATATATATATATATATATATATATATATATATATGCAAGTTTCATTAAAAACGACAGACAAGGTACTACGGTTAAGTTTTTTATTTAATTTTTCTTGTGTACGAACAAGAGCTTTCGTTGCTAGACAAAGGGTGTGTAAGAACTGTCCAAATGTTTTATTTTTCCGACCGCTTTCCGCTATCCCTCCGCCACCCATCAAACCACCCATACTAAAAAAACTACTACACGCATGCACAACCAAAGTCCCATTCCATGACCATAATGGCAATATCTACACCCAAACTAATGCGTCAGCATGGGAAATCCACTCGGCCCATGCTTTGCCAACTATTACATGTCCCACGTAGAAAATACGATATTCATACAAGTCCGTAAACCGAAGATATACGTATGCTACGTAGACGATATTTTACTTTTAGCGAACAACATTAAACAAATAGACACACTTAAGACCACATTTGAGAAAAACTCCGTCCTTAACTTCACTTATGAACATAGCCAGAAAAACAAACTTCCATTCCTCGAAGTCCTCGTTGAATACAGCAATAACACTTTCATTACATCCTTGTACAAAAAACCCACCAGCAAGGACTCTTGTCACCTAAATTTTAAAAGCGAATATCCACTTAGGTATAAAATAGCTGTAATAAAAAACTTTCGAGAAAGAGCACACCAAAATTCACCCTCTAGACTACGCTTCCTCAAAGAACTTAATAACGTAAAACAAACCCTAATCAACAACGGCTTCCCTAACCATCTTATAGACCAACAAATAAGACTATTTTTCCCTAAAGTAAGTAATAATGAAAGTGATCACAGTCAAAAATCACATACACATTTATTACAAAAACCAAATGCATAAGAATTACAAACAAGATGAATGCTCACTAAGACATATTATAAAGAAATTCACCACCCCAATCGACCCAAATAAAAAAATCAAATTAATTATCTATTATAAAAAAATTTAAGACAGCTAACCTCATCCTCAAAAATAACAACACGCCTGATAAGTCAAAATTGCAAAGAACGAACATTATTTATGAGTTCAAATGCCCTTTAAGGAACTGCGTTCCTAAAGAAACCGGACTCATAAATAATTACATCGGTTACACAACCAGATGCTTATCCAGACGTCTTACGTTACACCTATCCAATCACAGCTCCATTAGAACCCATTTAAACACACACAAAAACTTACCAGAGTCCATTAGAAATATACTAGTAGAAAACAAATATATTAATTGCTTCCACCTGTAAAAGAAGATTAAAAATAATGGAGGCTTTAATAATAAAAAAGAAAAAGCCTACCCTTAACAGTATTAACTACGAACAAAGCCACAACGTGCTAACCGTATTCGGAAATTAAAACACCACTACTACACACTAAGACATATACATAATGCACATACTCAATTAAACAGAAAAATCAAATCATCCTTGATAATGGCTAAATGTATAGCCGAAAGCGCTCGAAAAATAAAACATTTGGACAGTTCTTACACACATTTGTCCAACAAAGAAAGCTCTTGTTCGTACACAAGAAAAATTAAATAAAAAACTTAACCGTAGTACCTTGTCTGTCGTTTTTAAGGAAACTTGCATAAAAGAAGGATTGCTGCCTAAATATACAACTATATAAATATATATATATATACATATATTATATATATACACTAGCCTGTGCTGCTTTCCTCCCATACATGAAATATTGACACACCAAAGCCAAAACATGGAATCTAGGTTTGTTGTAAAATGTAAAAATCTTTCTCACCCGTTTTGTGCTGCGCCACGAGATAGGCCGCCTTCGTTTGCCAATGCAACCGCCACGTGTTTTTGTTCTTCTTTTCTCACTACTGATAGCCACTTGTACCAAAGTTGCTGTGTTACAAGATATTAAATAGTCGCAACTGTTTGAAAAGCTAGCAACGACGATATGGCTGTGCGTGTGTTGCAGACGGTAGCACGTGGACTGAATGCGCACGATAATAAAGCCGGATTGACAGAATAAATTTTGTGATATCGTAATGTATAATTAATATATCGCTACAAATAGAAGGTGAAAGAAAGGAGGAGCAGAAAATGGAGAAATGTATATATATGTATATATATATATATATATATATATATATATATATATATATGCACGCACTCAAGCATATAATACACACACAGCCATATCGTCATTGTTAGGAAACACGGCGGCAACCTAACCGATTCATATCCATATGAACCGGGTATGTGAGCAACAAACTAACCGATTCATATCCATATGGAACCAATATGTGTACAGAAACCTAACCGATTCATATACATACGAACCGGGTATGTGAGCAGCAACCTAACCAATTCATATCAATATGGACCGGATATATGAGCATCAACCTAACCGATTCATATCCATATGGACCGGATATATGAGCATCAACCTAACGGATTCATATCCATATGGAGCGGATATGTGAGCAGCAACCTAACGGATTCATATCCATATGGACCGGATATGTGTGCAGCAACCTAACCGATTCATATCCATATGGACCGGATATGTGAGCAGCAACCTAACCGATTCTTATCCATATGGATCGGATGTATGAGCAGCAACCTAACAGATTCATATCCATATGGACAGGATATGTGAGCAGCAACCTAAAATATTCATATCCATACGAACCAGATATGTGAGCAGCAACCAACACGATTCATATCCATATGGACCGGATATGTGAGCAGCAACCTAACCGATTCATATCCACATGGACCGGATATGTAAGCAGTAACCTAACGGATTCATATCCATATGGACCGGATATGTGTGCAGCAACCTAACGGATTCATATCCATATGGACCGGATATGTGAGCAGCAACCTAACCGATTCATATCCATTTGGACCGGATATGTGAGCAGCAACCTAACCGTTTCATATCCATGTGGACCGGATATATGAGCAGCAACCTAACGGATTCATATCCATTTGGACCGGATATGTGAGCAGCAACCAACCCGATTCATATCCAGATGGATCGGATGTATGAGCAGCAACCTAACAGATTCATATCCATATGGACAGGATATGTGAGCAGCAACCTAAAATATTCATATCCATACGAACCAGATATGTGAGCAGCAACCAACCCGATTCATATCCATATGGACCGGATATGTGAGCAGCAACCTAACCGATTCATATCCACATGGACCGGATATGTAAGCAGTAACCTAACGGATTCATATCCATATGGACCGGATATGTGTGCAGCAACCTAACGGATTCATATCCATATGGACCGGATATGTGAGCAGCAACCTAACCGATTCATATCCATTTGGACCGGATATGTGAGCAGCAACCTAACCGTTTCATATCCATGTGGACCGGATATATGAGCAGCAACCTAACGGATTCATATCCATTTGGACCGGATATGTGAGCAACAACCAACCCGATTCATATCCAGATGGACCGGATATGAGAGCAGCAACCAACCCGATTCATATCTATATGGACCGCATAAGTGAGCAGCAACCTAAACGATTCATATCCATATGGACCGGATATGTGTGCAGCAACCTAACCGATTCATATCCATATGGACCGGATATGTGTGCAGTAACCTAACCGATTCATATCCATATGGACCGGATATGTGAGCAGCAACCTAACCGATTCATATCCATATGGACCGGATATGTGTGCAGCAACCTAACGGATTCATATCCATGTGGACCGGATATATGAGCAGCAACCTAACCGATTCATATCCATTTGGACCGGATATGTGAGCAGCAACCAAACCGATTCATATCCATATGGACCGGATATGTGAGCAGCAACCAACCCCATTCATATCCATATGGACCGGATAAGTGAGCAGCAACCTAACCGATTCATATCCATATGGACCGGATATGTGTGCAGCAACCTAACCGATTCATATCCATATGGACCGGATATGTGAGCAGCAACCTAACCGATTCATATCCATATGGACCGGATATGTGTGCAGCAACCTAACGGATTCATATCCATGTGGACCGGATATATGAGCAGCAACCTAACCGATTCATATCCATTTGGACCGGATATGTGAGCAGCAACCAACAAGATTCATATCCATATGGACCGGATATGTGAGCAGCAACCAACCCGATTCATATCCATATGAAGCGGATAAGTGAGCAGCAACCTAACCGATTCATATCCATATGGACTGGATATGTGTGCAGCAACCTAACCGATTCATATCCATATGGACCGGATATGTGAGCAGCAACCTAACCGATTCATATCCATAAGGACCGGATATGTGTGCAGCAACCTAACGGATTCATATCCATGTGGACCGGATATATGAGCAGCAACCTAACCGATTCATATCCATTTGGACCGGATATGTGAGCAGCAACCTAACCGATTCATATCCATTTGGACCGGATATGTGAGCAGCAACCAACAAGATTCATATCCATATGGACCGGATATGTGAGCAGCAACCAACCCGATTCATATCCATATGGACCGGATAAGTGAGCAGCAACCTAACCGATTCATATCCATATGGACTGGATATGTGTGCAGCAACCTAACCGATTCATATCCATATGGACCGGATATGTGAGCAGCAACCTAACCGATTCATATCCATATGGACCGGATATGTGTGCAGCAACCTAACGGATTCATATCCATGTGGACCGGATATATGAGCTGCAACCTAACCGATTCATATCCATTTGGACCGGATATGTGAGCAGCAACCAACCCGATTCATATCCATATGGACCGGATATGTGAGCAGCAACCAACCCGATTCATATCCATATGGACCGGATAAGTGAGCAGCAACCTAACCGATTCATATCCATATGGACCAGATATGTGTGCAGCAACCTAACCGATTCATATCCATGTGGACCGGATATGTGAGCAGCAACCTAACCGATTCATATCCATGTGGACCGGATATGTGAGCCGCAACCTAACCGATTCATATCCATATGGACCGGATATGCGAGCAGCAACCTAACCGATTCATATCCATATGGACCAGATATGTGAGCAGCAACCTAACCGATTCATATCCATATGGACCGGATATGTGTGCAGCAACCTAACGGATTCATATCCATATGGACAGGATATGTGAGCAGCAACCAACCCGATTCATATCCATATGGACAGGATATGTGAGCAGCAAGCAACCCGATTCATATCCATATGGACCGGATATGTGAGCAGCAACCTAACCGATTCATATCCATATGGAGCGGATTTGTGTGCAGCAACCTAAACGATTCATATCCATATGGACCGGATATGTGAGCAGCAACCTAACCGATTCATATCCATATGGACCGGATATGTGAGCAGCAACCTAACGGATTCATATCCATTTGGACCGGATATGTGAGCAGCAACCAACCCGATTCATATCCATATGGACCGGATATGAGAGCAGCAACCAACCCGATTCATATCCATATGGACCGGATAAGTGAGCAGCAACCTAACCGATTCATATCCATATGGACCGGATATGTGTGCAGCAACCTAACCGATTCATATCCATATGGACCGGATATGTGTGCAGCAACCTAACCGATTCATATCCATATGGACCGGATATGTGAGCAGCAACCTAACCGATTCATATCCATATGGACCGGATATGTGTGCAGCAACCTAACGGATTCATATCCATGTGGACCGGATATATGAGCAGCAACCTAACCGATTCATATCCATTTGGACCGGATATGTGAGCAGCAACCAACCCGATTCATATCCATATGGACCGGATATGTGAGCAGCAACCAACCCGATTCATATCCATATGGACCGGATAAGTGAGCAGCAACCTAACCGATTCATATCCATATGGACCGGATATGTGTGCAGCAACCTAACCGATTCATATCCATATGGACCGGATATGTGAGCAGCAACCAAACCGATTCATATCCATATGGACCGGATATGTGTGCAGCAACCTAACGGATTCATATCCATGTGGACCGGATATATGAGCAGCAACCTAACCGATTCATATCCATTTGGACCGGATATGTGAGCAGCAACCAACCCGATTCATATCCATATGGACCGGATATGTGAGCAGCAACCAACCCGATTCATATCCATATGGACCGGATAAGTGAGCAGCAACCTAACCGATTCATATCCATATGGATCGGATATGTGTGCAGCAACCTAACCGATTCATATCCATATGGACCGGATATGTGAGCAGCAACCTAACCGATTCATATCCATATGGACCGGATATGTGTGCAGCAACCTAACGGATTCATATCCATGTGGACCGGATATATGAGCAGCAACCTAACCGATTCATATCCATTTGGACCGGATATGTGAGCAGCAACCAACAAGATTCATATCCATATGGACCGGATATGTGAGCAGCAACCAACCCGATTCATATCCATATGGACCGGATAAGTGAGCAGCAATCTAACCGATTCATATCCATATGGACTGGATATGTGTGCAGCAACCTAACCGATTCATATCCATATGGAACGGATATGTGAGCAGCAACCTAACCGATTCATATCCACAAGGACCGGATATGTGTGCAGCAACCTAACGGATTCATATCCATGTGGACCGGATATATGAGCAGCAACCTAACCGATTCATATCCATTTGGACCGGATATGTGAGCAGCAACCTAACCGATTCATATCCATTTGGACCGGATATGTGAGCAGCAACCAACAAGATTCCTATCCATATGGACCGGATATGTGAGCAGCAACCAACCCGATTCATATCCATATGGACCGGATAAGTGAGCAGCAACCTAACCGATTCATATCCATATGGACTGGATATGTGTGCAGCAACCTAACCGATTCATATCCATATGGACCGGATATGTGAGCAGCAACCTAACCGATTCATATCCATATGGACCGGATATGTGTGCAGCAACCTAACGGATTCATATCCATGTGGACCGGATATATGAGCAGCAACCTAACCGATTCATATCCATTTGGACCGGATATGTGAGCAGCAACCAACCCGATTCATATCCATATGGACCGGATATGTGAGCAGCAACCAACCCGATTCATATCCATATGGACCGGATAAGTGAGCAGCAACCTAACCGATTCATATCCATATGGACCAGATATGTGTGCAGCAACCTAACCGATTCATATCCATATGGACCGGATATGTGAGCAGCAACCTAACCGATTCATATCCATGTGGACCGGATATGTGAGCCGCAACCTAACCGATTCATATCCATATGGACCGTATATGCGAGCAGCAACCTAACCGATTCATATCCATATGGACCAGATATGTGAGCAGCAACCTAACCGATTCATATCCATATGGACCGGATATGTGTGCAGCAACCTAACGGATTCATATCCATATGGATAGGATATGTGAGCAGCAACCTAACCGATTCATATCCATATGGACCGGATCTGTGAGTAGCAACCTAACCGATTCATATCCATATGGAGCGGATTTGTGTGCAGCAACCTAACCGATTCATATCCATATGGACCGGATATGTGAGCAGCAAGCAACCCGATTCATATCCATATGGACCGGATATGTGAGCAGCAACCTAACCGATTCATATCCATATGGAGCGGATTTGTGTGCAGCAACCTAACCGATTCATATCCATATGGACCGGATATGTGAGCAGCAACCTAACCGATTCATATCCATATGGACCGGATATGTGAGCAGCAACCTACCCGATTCATATCCATATGGAACGGATATGTGAGCAGCAACCTAACCGATTCATATCCATATGGACCGGATCTGTGAGTAGCAACCTAATCGATTCATATCCATATGGACCGGATATGTGAGCAGCAACCTAACCGATTCATATCCATGTGGACCGGATATGTGTGCAGCAACCAACCCGATTCATATCCACATGGACCGGATATGTGAGCAGCAACCAACCCGATTCATATCCATATGGACAGGATATGTGACCAGCAACCTAACCGATTCATATCCATATGGACCGGATATGTGTGCAGCAACCTAACTGATTCATATCCATATGGACCGGATATGTGAGCAGCAACCAACCCGATTCATATCATATGGACCAGATATGTGTGCAGCAACCTAACCGATTCATATCCATATGGACAGGATATGTGAGCAGCAACCTAACCGATTCATATCCATATGGACCGGATATGTGAGCAGCAACCAACCCGATTCATATCCATATGGACCGGATATGTGAGCAGCAACCTAACGGATTCATATCCATATGGACAAGATATGTGAGCAGCAACAAACCCGATTCATATCCATATGGACCGGATATGTGTGCAGCAACCTAACGGATTCATATCCATATGGACAGGATATGTGAGCAGCAACCAACCCGATTCATATCCATATGGACCGGATATGTGAGCAGCAACCTAACCGATTCATATCCATATGGACCGGATATGTGTGCAGCAACCTAACGAATTCATATCCATGTGGACCGGATATATGAGCAGCAACCTAACCTATTCATATCCATTTGGACCGGATATGTGAGCAGCAACCAACCCGATTCATATCCATATGGACCGGATATGTGAGCAGCAACCAACCCGATTCATATCCATATGGACCGGATATATGAGCAGCAACCTAACCGATTCATATCCATTTGGACCGGATATGTGAGCAGCAACCAATCCGATTCATATCCATATGGACCGGATATGTGAGCCGCAACCAACCCGATTCATATCCATATGGACCGGATATGTGTGCAGCAACCTAACGGATTCATATCTATATGGACAGGATATGTGAGCAGCAACCAACGCGATTCATATCCATATGGACCGGATATGTGAGCAGCAACCTAACCGATTCATATCCATATGGACAGGATATGTGAGCAGCAACCTAACCGATTCATATCCATATGGACCGGATATGTGAGCAGCAACCAACCCGATTCATATCCATATGGACAGGATATGTGAGGTGCAATCTAACAGATTCATATCCATATGGACCGGATATGTGAGCAGCAACCTAACCGATTCATATCCATATGGACCGGATATGTGTGCAGCAACCTAACGGATTCATATCCATATGGACCGGATATGTGAGCAGCAACCAACCCGATTCATATCCATATGGACAAGATATGTGAGCAGAAACCAAACCGATTCATATCCATATGGACCGGATATGTGAGCAGCAACCAACCCGATTAATATCCATATGGACAGGATATGTGAGGAGCAACCTAACGGATTCATATCCATATGGACCGGATATGTGAGCCGCAACCTAACCGATTCATATCCATATGGACCGGATATGTGTGCAGCAACCTAACGGATTCATATCCATATGGACAGGATATGTGAGCAGCAACCGAACCGATTCATATCCATATGGACCGGATATGTGTGCAGCAACCTAACGGACTCATAGCCATGTGGACCGGATATATGAGCAGCAACCTAACCGATTCATATCCATTTGGACCGGATATGTGAGCAGCAACCAACCCGATTCATATCCATTTGGACCGGATATGTGAGCAGCAACCTAACCGATTCATATCCATATGGACCGGATATGTGTGCAGCAACCTAACGGATTCATATCCATATGGACCGGATATGTGAGCAGCAACCAACCCGATTCATATCCATATGGACAAGATATGTGAGCAGAAACCTAACCGATTCATATCCATATGGACCGGATATGTGAGCAGCAACCAACCCGATTAATATCCATATGGACAGGATATGTGAGGAGCAACCTAACGGATTCATATCCATATGGACCGGATATGTGAGCAGCAACCAACCCGATTCATATCCATTTGGACCGGATATGTGAGCAGCAACCTAACCGATTCATATCCATATGGACCGGATATGTGTGCAGCAACCTAACGGATTCATATCCATATGGACCGGATATGTGAGCAGCAACCAACCCGATTCATATCCATATGGACAAGATATGTGAGCAGAAACCTAACCGATTCATATCCATATGGACCGGATATGTGAGCAGCAACCAACCCGATTAATATCCATATGGACAGGATATGTGAGGAGCAACCTAACGGATTCATATCCATATGGACCGGATATGTGAGCAGCAACCTAACCGATTCATATCCATATGGACCGGATATGTGTGCAGCAACCTAACGGATTCATATCCATATGGACAGGATATGTGAGCAGCAACCGAACCGATTCATATCCATATGGACCGGATATGTGTGCAGCAACCTAACGGATTCATAGCCATGTGGACCGGATATATGAGCAGCAACCTAACCGATTCATATCCATTTGGACCGGATATGTGAGCAGCAACCAACCCGATTCATATCCATATGGACCGGATATGTGAGCAGCAACCAACCCGATTCATATCCATATGGACCGGATATATGAGCAGCAACCTAACCGATTCATATCCATTTGGACCGGATATGTGAGCAGCAACCAATCCGATTCATATCCATATGGACCGGATATGTGAGCAGCAACCAACCCAATTCATATCCATATGGACCGGATATGTGAGCAGCAACCTAACGGATTCATATCCATATGGACCGGATATGTGAGCAGCAACCAACACGATTCATATCCCTATGGACCGGATATGTGTGCAGCAACCTAACGGATTCATATCCATATGGACAGGATATGTAAGAAGCAACCAATCCGAATCATATCCATATGGACCGGATATGTGAGCAACAACCTAACCGATTCATATCCATATGGACAGGATATGTGAGCAGCAACCTAACCGATTCATATCCATATGGACCGGATATGTGAGCAGCAACCAACCCGATTCATATCCATATGGACAGGATATGTGAGGAGCAACCTAACGGATTCATATCCATATGGACCGGATATGTGAGCAGCAACCTAACCGATTCATATCCATATGGACCGGATATGTGTGCAGCAACCTAACGGATTCATATCCATATGGACCGGATATGTGAGCAGCAACCAACCCGATTCATATCCATATGGACCGGATATATGAGCAGCAACCTAACCGATTCATATCCATTTGGACCGGATATGTGAGCAGCAACCAATCCGATTCATATCCATATGGACCGGATATGTGAGCAGCAACCAACCCGATTCATATCAATATGGACCAGATATATGAGCAGAAACCTAACCGATTCATGTCCATATGGACCGGATATGTGAGCAGCAACCTAAAATATTCATATCCATACGAACCGGATATGTGAGCAGCAACCAACCCGATTCATATCCATGTGGACCGGATATGTGTGCAGCAACCTAACGGATTCATATCCATGTGGACCGGATATGTGTGCAGCAACCTAACGGATTCATATCCATTTGGACCGGATATGTGAGCAGCAACCAACCCGATTCATATCCATATGGACAGGATATGTGAGCAGCAACCTAACCGATTCATATCCATATGGACAGGATATGTAAGAAGCAACCTAACCGATTCATATCCATATGGACCGGATATGTGAGCAGCAACCAACCCGTTTCATATCCATATGGACCGGATATGTGAGCAGCAACCTAACGGATTCATATCCATATGGACCGGATATGTGAGCAGCAACCTAACCGATTCATATGCATATGGACCGGATATGTGAGCAGCAACCAACCCGATTCATATCCATATGGACAGGATATGTGAGGAGCAACCTAACGGATTCATATCCATATGGACCGGATATGTGAGCAGCAACCTACCCGATTCATATCCATATGGACCGGATATGTGTGCAGCAACCTAACGGATTCATATCCATGTGGACCGGATATATGAGCAGCAACCTAACCGATTCATATCCATTTGGACCGGATATGTGAGCAGCAACCAACCCGATTCATATCCATATGGACCGGATGTGAGAGCAGCAACCAACCCGATTCTTATCCATATGGACCGGATAAGTGAGCAGCAACCTAACGGATTCATATCCATATGGACCGGATATGTGAGCAGCAACCTAACCGATTCATATCCATATGGACCGGATATGTGTGCAGCAACCTAACGGATTCATATCCATATGGACAGGATATGTAGGCAGCAACCTAACCGATTCATATCCATATGGACCGGATATGTGTGCAGCAACCTAACGGATTCATATCCATGCGGACCGGATATATGAGCAGCAACCTAACCGATTCATATCCATTTGGACCGGATATGTGAGCAGCAACCAACCCGATTCATATCCATATGGACCGGATATGTGAGCAGCAACCAACCCGATTCATATCCATATGGACCGGATATATGAGCAGCAACCTAACCGATTCATATCCATTTGGACCGGATATGTGAGCAGCAACCAATCCGATTCATATCCATATGGACCGGATATGTGAGCAGCAACCAACCGAATTCATATCCATATGGACCGGATATGTGAGCAGCAACCTAACGGATTCATATCCATATGGACCGGATATGTGAGCAGCAACCAACCCGATTCATATCCATATGGACCGGATATGTGTGCAGCAACCTAACGGATTCATATCCATATGGACAGGATATGTGAGCAGCAACCAACCCGATTCATATCCATATGGACCGGATATGTGAGCAGCAACCTAACCGATTCATATCCATATGGACCGGATATGTGAGCAGCAACCAACCCGATTAATATCCATATGGACAGGAGATGTGAGGAGCAACCTAACGGATTCATATCCATATGGACCGGATATGTGAGCAGCAACCTAACCGATTCATATCCATATGGACCGGATATGTGTGCAGCAACCTAACGGATTCATATCCATGTGGACCGGATATATGAGCAGCAACCTAACCGATTCATATCCATTTGGACCGGATATGTGAGCAGCAACCAACCCGATTCATATCCATATGGACCGGATATGTGAGCAGCAACCAACCCGATTCATATCCATATGGACCGGATATATGAGCAGCAACCTAAACGATTCATATCCATTTGGACCGGATATGTGAGCAGCAACCAATCCGATTCATATCCATATGGACCGGATATGTGAGCAGCAACCAACCCGATTCATATCCATATGGACCAGATATATGAGCAGAAACCTAACCGATTCATGTCCATATGGACCGGATATGTGAGCAGCAACCTAACGGATTCATATCCATATGGACCGGATATGTGAGCAGCAACCTCACCGATTCATATGCATATGGACCGGATATGTGAGCAGCAACCAACCCGATTCATATCCATATGGACCGGATATGTGAGCAGCAACCTAACCGATTCATATCCATATGGACCGGATATGTGTGCAGCTACCTAACGGATTCATATCCATATGGACCGGATATGTGTGCAGCAACCTAACCGATTCATATCCATATGGACCGGATATGTGTGCAGCAACCTAACGGATTCATATCCATATGGACCGGATATGTGAGCAGCAACCTAACCGATTCATATCCATATGGACCGGATATGTGAGCAGCAACCTAACCGATTCATATCCATATGGACCGGATATGTGTGCAGCAACCTAACCGATTCATATCCATACGAACCGGATATGTGAGCAGCAACCTAACCGATTCATATCCATATGGACCGGATATGTGAGCAGCAACCTAACCGATTCATATCCATACGAACCGGATATATGAGCAGCAACCTATAGGATTCATATCAATATGGACCGGATATGTGAGCAGAGACCTAACCGATTCATATCCATATGGACCGGATATGTGAGCAGCAACCTAACGGATTCATATCCATATGGACCGGATATGTGAGCAGCAACCTAACCGATTCATTTCCATATGGACCGGATATGTGAGCAGCAACCTAACAGATTCATATCCATATGGACCGCATATGTGTGCAGCAACCTAAACGATTCATATCCATATTGACCGGATATGTGAGCAGCAACCTAACCGATTCATATCCATACGAACCGGATATGTGAGATGCAACCTAACGGATTCATATACATATGGACCGGATATGTGAGCAGCAACCTAACCGATTCATATCCATATGGACCGGATATGTGAGCAGCAACCTAACCGATTCATATCCATACGAACCGGATATGTGTGCAGCAACCTAAAGGATTCATATCCATATGGACCGGATATGTGTGCAGAGACCTAACCGATTCATATCCATATGGACCGGATATGTGAGCAGCAACCAACCCGATTCATATCCATATGGACAGGATATGTGAGCAGCAACCTAACCGATTCATATCCATATGGACAGGATATGTAAGCAGCAACCTAACCGATTCATATCCATATGGACCGGATATGTGAGCAGCAACCTAACCGATTCATATCCATGTGGACCGGATATGTGAGCAGCAACCTAACCGATTCATATCCATACGAACCGGATATGTGAGCAGCAACCTAACGGATTCATATCCATATGGACAGGATATGTGAGCAGCAACCTAACCGATTCATATCCATATGGACCGGATATGTGAGCAGCAACCAACCCAATTCATATCGATATGGACCGGATATGTGAGCTGCAACCTAACCGATTCATATCCATATGGACCGGATATGTGAGCAGCAACCTAACCGATTCATATCCATATGGACCGGATATGTGAGCAGCAACCAACCCGATTCATATCCATATGGACCGGATATGTGAGATGCAACCTAACCGATTCATATCCATATGGACCGGATATGTGTGCAGCAACCTAACCGATTCATATCCATACGAACCGGATATGTGAGCAGCAACCTAACCGATTCATATCCATATGGACCGGATATGTGAGCAGCAACCTAACCAATTCATATCCATACGAACTGGATATGTTAGCAGCAACCTAACGGATTCATATCCATATGGACCGGATATGTGAGCAGCAACCAACCCGATTCATATCCATATGGACCGTATATGTGAGCAGCAACCTAACCGATTCATATCCATATGGACCGGATATGTGTGCAGCAACCTAACCGATTCATATCCATACGAACCGGATATGTGAGCAGCAACCTAACCGATTCATATCCATACGAACCGGATATGTGAGCAGCAACCAAACCGATTCCTATCCATATGTACCGGATATGTGTGCAGCAACCTAACGGATTCATATCCATATGGACCGGATATGTGAGAAGCAACCTAACCGATTCATATCCATATGGACCGGATATGTGTGCAGCAACCTAACGGATTCATATCCATATCGCGGATATGTGAGCAGCAACCTAACCGATTCATATCCATGTGGACCGGATATGTGAGCAGCAACCTAACCGATTCATATCCATATGGACAGGACATGTGAGCAGCAACCTAACCGATTCATATCCATATGGACAGGATATGTGAGCAGCAACCTAACCGATTCATATCCATGTGGACCGGATATGTGAGCAGCAACCTAACCGATTCATATCCATGTGGACCGGATATGTGAGCAGCAACCAACCCGATTCATATCCATATTGACAGGATATGTGAGCAGTAACCAACCCGATTCATATCCATATGGACCGGATATGTGAGCAGCAACCTAACCGATTCATATCCATTTGGACCGGATATGTGAGCTGCAACCAACCCGATTCATATCCATATGGACCGGATATGTGAGCAGCAACCTAACCGATTCTTATCCATATGGACAGGATATGTGAGCAGCAAACTAAACGATTCATATCCATATGGACCGGATATGTGAGCAGCAACCAAACCGATTCATATCCATATGGACAGGATATGTGAGATGCGACGTAACCGATTCATATCCATATGGACAGGACATGTGAGCAGCAACCTAACCGATTCATATCCATATGGACCGGATATGTGAGCAGCAACCTAACCGATTCATATCCATATGGACCGGATATGTGAACAGCAACCTAACCGATTCATATCCATATGGACCGGATATGTGAACTGCAACCTAACCGATTCATATCCACATGGACCGGATATGTGAGCAGCAACCTAACCGATTCATATCCATATGGACCGGATATGTGAACTGCAACCTAACCGATTCATATCCACATGGACCGGATATGTGAACTGCAACCTAACCGATTCATATCCATATGGACCGGATATGTGAGCAGCAAACAACCCGATTCATATCCATATGGACCGGATATGTGAGCAGCAACCTAACCGATTCATATCGACATGGACCGGTTATGTAAGCAGCCACCAAACCTATTCCAATCCATATGGACTGGATATGTGAGCAGCCACCAAACCGATTCATATCCATATGGACCGGATATTTGATCAGCCACCTAACCGATTCATATCCATATGGACGACATATGTTTGCAGCAACCTAACCGATTCATATCCATATAGACCGGATATGTGAGGAGCAACCTAACCGATTCTTATCCATATGGATCGGATATGTGAGCAGAAATCCAACCGATTCATATCCACATGGACCGAATATGTGAGCAGCAACCTAACCGATTCATATCCATATGGACAGGATATGTGAGCAGCAACCTAACCGATTCATATTCATATGGACCGGATATGTGAGCAGCAACCTAACCGATTCATATCCATATGGATCGGATATGTGAGCAGCAAATCAACCGTTTCATAAGTGAACCATAACACCTTTAATATTTGGTGAATCCTTCTTTGGAGAGCACGAAGTCGGCCAGTCTTTTTCTATAAGTTTTAAGAAGTCTCTGACAATAGTAAACATTATTTTTGACTATTCTTCTTGGCAAAACACCCCGAATTGTTTGATATTACTTGGATTTCTTGCATGTACTTCCCTCTTTAAGTTGAACCATATGATTTCAATTGGATAGAGATCAGGACTCTTACTGGTCTATTCCAAGAATTGAAATCCAACCTTCAAACCGATGGCAATATACTTTTGTTCAAAATTGCTTGATCTTTTGCTGAGACCATTTTGACGCCAGTGCATAATATTTAATTTGTTGCTGCAGCAGCAATGCACCCTCAAATCTCGATGCTGTTACTACCAGATGTTTAAATGGTAGCACTAAATTCTTCTCTTCAAAATCCATATTAGGAGGTCACCATACATATCGCTTATACTACCTCCCAAAAATGTCTAATTTGGTCTCATCCAACCATAAGACCTTTTGCCAGAAGCTTTCTAGATTATCAATATTAACTTTGGTCTGGTTGAGTAGTGGTTTTTTCTAGGCATTCTGTCAAGAAGAACGGCGTCGCTGTAGGCATTGTTTATGAAGAACGACATCATTGTAGGCATTCTGTCATGAAGAACGGCATCGTTCCGATTTCCTCGTAGACGTATGCATATTGATGCCAAATTGACCAGGGAGCATTAGAGAAGAGCAGAGATTAAAGCAAGATTTGACATGGCTTGTGCAACTAGACGACTACTTAAGCTTGCAGTTATTTTTCGTGGACAGCCATATCTTGACTGCGATACCGCCATAGGAAAGGTCTTCCATTTATGAATAATTTGTTGCACAGTCGAGATGTACATTTCAAAACATTTTTAAAGCCTTCTCCATCCTGAAAGTGGCTTCAATTATGCGATTTTTTAAGACTTCAGGATGTTCTTTTGTTCTTGGAATAATTTTAAATACATAGTCTTTACCTGCACGCCTTTGCATACACAATGTGTCATATTGATTGACTGTCGTACAAACATCTTACCAAATAAATGAGCACATGTTATTTTTTTTACACGTGTATACGATATTATTTCCTATGGCAACTGTGTAAAACAAAATACAGTTTTCAAATGTAAATGTTCACTGACTTTTGCACATACATCTTACTTTTAATTAATATTTTTATTTCAGTTTTATAAAAAACAATTAAATAAAGGTTTTTCTTAATGAATATATAGTGTAATTAAGATTTGTTGATTAGAAAATTTTACTTAATATTATCCTTAGATCTCACTTACTTTTGTGCAACCCTGTATATATATATAGAAACAGGATGCTGTATCCGTGGACCCACCTTTTAATTTTTAGGGGTCTCTTAAAATATCCACAAAACTCTCTGCCTGGCCGTTGATTCTAGGGTGGTAAGGGGCAATTGTTATGTGATCTACGACAGATAGCTAACCACCCGGGTAGAAGGACAATTATGAGCCCACGTCCATATCTCCCTCTCTGAGTGGGCGCATAAACCGCAACGTCTTGAAACGAACCACTTTTCACGGCAACATCGGCCACAATCAACCGGCCTTCAGAATCGACATGGACAATGTCCACCTTCGCATCCAGGGTACGGCTAACCAGTAAAGAAAACCCTCTGGCATATCGGTCCCCGTATGCTGAATAGACAACAAAATCGTTAGATAGCACACACCCGTCGACGTTCCAAACAGTGTGTCTCTCGGATCGTGGCGACATTCATTCCAAACGACAAGAGGTCACGGAACAGGCGGGTAGCTTTACACCGATCACACAAGACCTTCGCATTCATGCTGGCTATCCTGATTGTCATCTTTTAAGTCTGAAATGAGATATATATATATATATAACCGTTAACCTATTCACATACCGGGCGGAAATCTGCTTTGGTAAGGACTCCGACGGATTGTCCTAGGCTCCCTGTACCCAACTTCGACGTCATCCGTCCATCCCGGACAATTCCGCCGACGTCTGTGGGAAAGGTTACTTTGACTGGCCTATAGAAAGATGGATGAAGTAACACATGAACACTCCCAGCACAAAAATGCCTTATTTTTTTCATACGCAGGGATTCCAATTCAAACATCCTAATGTTACGAAATTTTTCTTTGGATTCAAACAGGTGACTCCAAACTCTGAGGTAGCTCCCAGTGTCCTTCCCCCAATTAATAACAACCTGATCATTTGGGAAATTTCGGGGTTCCTCAACAGACTTCCCATCTACTGTAGACATCTTAAATAGAAGGCCTAATAGGGCCTTCTTTTGGTTGGATAGGCGATTTTTAAATTCTTCCCTGTTCCCTTTACAAATCGTATCTGAGCCGGGGAACAATTTTTTCTTTTTCTTTTTGGAAGGGTGGGGGATGAAGAATTGGACGGGTGGTGCGTGTAGATGCCGAACTGAGAGAAAAGGTGGATGGAAGAAGGATAGAGCATTGGTTACTTTAACAGTTTTTTTAGGGGATGCAGGAACGGATAGAGTCCTAGTTTGTCCATGACCTTTTCCGCCCTACTCCGCCTGAAGTGCGTTTGAGATGTCGCGTCTTCCTCTTCTTCTTCATCTCTGTTCATCTTCAAGGACAATGCACGAGGTGGAGGTATTTTGTGAACCTCCATTGGTCTGTCAGGTTGCTGTTGCTTTCTTTGTTTTTGTTGCTGTTGTCGTTGTTGCAGTTGTTGTTTTTCTGCCTGTTTTTGCTTTTCATCTTGTACCACCCTTGACCGCTCCTATCCCAAATATTGATTAGCGTTAATTACATAGGTTAACTGAATTTTGCTCTATGAAGATGATTTCCCCTTGCCAAATTGATAGTGACTCCTTTCGGCTATAGGATCCTTTTCTCTGATGTAAAAAGTTCTATTCCTGTTGAGAGGAACAGTATTTCGTTGGGATACTTCGATATAGACGGGTTATTAATTTCACTGTCTGAGAAAATTATAAAGCAAAAACACTTACATCAAATCAAACATGTGTACGGAAATGCTGACAGCCATAGATGATTTTGGCATGAATAAGATCACCGAAATAACGAATGAAATCTACAACAGCGGGGATATACCGAAAGACTTCAGCAGATCTATCTTCATAGCTAAGCCTAAGAAGCCATGCGCAAACGAATGCGGACTCCACCAAACAATAAGAATGAGCCACATCACAAAACTCATATTTCTGTATTCTGATGAATAGAGCGCACATCAGAATCAGGCGGGTGATAGGACAAGAACAGTACGTATTCGTTAAAGATACTGGAATAAGGAACGCGATATTCAGGATTTTATCAGAAATCGCGATACAAATGCAGAAGGGCGTGTACCTATATTTTATAGACTACGCAAAAAACTCCGACAAGATACGCGACAAGGTACGGGGCAAGGATCCACTGTAACTGCTCAGCAACGTTGATATATTCGGGAAAGATAATCAAGACTATATACTGCCAGCAAACTGCATGCATACGCATAAGGAACAAGTTCGGCGAATATACAAATATAGAAAGGGGTGTAAAGCAAGGATGCGTCTTCTCACCCGACCTGTTCAACCTCTACAGCAAGGCAATTCGGGGAGAATTGGAAAGCCTACCGCGATTTAGCATTGCGGCCACAATCTTAACATAAGATACGCAGATGATATAGTAATTGTTATGGGACCTTACCTATAACGACAGAGTGAACTCTTCCTGACACTATGAATACTGTGCCTCTCATGAGAGAGGGACGAGACGGAATCGAGTCGTGAGCAGTCTCTGACTGTTTGCGTCTTCTGTCGAACTCTCTGCTTTGGCAGAGAGGAACCCGGACGAGGCTTTGCCGAAGTTTCATCCGGGGAGGTAGACAGTCCCTTAACCCGTTTATACGGGTTCTAAATGGGCATATTTTTGGCCGAGCCTACGGGCTCGTGGAGCCCACATTAAACCGGCCTTGTGCCACATTCGACCCACGTGGGAAGGTTGTTAAATATCGAGACGGAATCGATTCGAGCCAATAGTAGTTCACTCCAAACCAGACTGACAGTCATAATAAACACCTTTCACTGCTTATATTTTTATTTCGTGTAATATATCTTTGTTATTTCTAATCTTGTGTTCGTGTTGTTCTTCCTTGGTGCTAACCTTTGGACTATAACAGTAATGGTAGCAGACATGGAAAAGAAATTACAAAATCTCCTACAAATACAAATACAGAAGGTAACAGAGGAGAATGCGAAGAAGGGAGTAGGCATAAACTACAAGAAGACGGAATGCATGGCCATCAGTAAAAGTATGAGCCCGAAATTCGATTTACAGGTGGGGAACACTAGAATCAAGCAAACGCGAAAGTGTAAATATCTGGGAAGCATTTTAACACAGGACGGGAAGTGCAACACTGAGATCAGTAGACGTATCTCTATATATAATATGCATATAATTAATATATGTGTATATACATATATATATATATATATATATATATATATATATATATATATATATATATAATACATACATATAAAAATATTATATATATATAAATAATGTGTATATATATATATAGATATATATATATATATATATATATATATATATATATACATATAAATAATATATATATACATATATATATATATTGTGTGTGTATTTAGGCAGCATTTTTTCATTAAAGCATGTTTCATTAAATAATATAGACAAGTTACAAAATTAAAAAATTAAAAATATTATATACATTTTATATATATATATATATATATATATATATTTATATATATATATATATATATATATATATATATATATATATTGTGTGTGTGTGTATTTAGAAGCATTTTTTCATTAATGCATGGTTCATTAAATAATATAGACAAGTTTTGTCTATTTTAAGCAAATTCCTTTCGTATCGTCTCATAAGCTTAATAACATTATCATTGAAAGACGAAAGAAAATCACCATGTTAATACATGATTTTAATCCTATTTAATCTTTCGGCTTACATAAACCACTATCAGAGTACATTACAATGAATTAAATAATACAGGCACATAGCAACAATGATAGTCTGTTTTGTTTGCATGGAAGATTCCCAAGCAACTCGAGCATAGGAGCCGCTGGGTGCGAAAATCGCACCGCGGCTCATGACATCACACATGACCACATGAGAGTGAAAACGAGAAGTGTTAAGTATGAGAAGCCGTTGGTATAAACCAATGGCTTCTGTTATCAATTATATGCATTTAAGTATATTTGTGGAGTTTCATAGTTTATTTTGTTCAGGTTAGGTTTCAATTGTTTATGCATCTAGCTTCAAGAATTTTTATTTTTTGTTTATTGTTTTCATGGTTAAGTATAGTTGTGCTTTCAACAAGGATTTTCCAGAATTGTGTATTCGGCCAGGAATGTTGTTTTAAGTGCCTAAAAATGTTAGAGTTATCATTCAAATGTAGAGTCAAGCCTCGTGAAAGTGAGTTTGTGGTACTTGAGGGTACTTAAATTTGTAAACTATATTTTCTTTTGCAAATATAGATGGATGGATGGATAGATAGATAGATAGAGAGATAGAGAGATAGATCTCTAGCAAACGGCTCAACTAATAAAACCTGCTGTATGGCACCAATCAATGCTGCTTCGCATTATATAATGATTTGTTGCAAACACAAATTTGTATTACCAATGGGAGTGATAGCATGTATCTGATCTATATATGACTTATTGCTTCAAGGATAATTCATATAAAATTTATGTGACTTATTAGGTCAACCATATCTCCATCTATAAAAGGCAGGATAAGTGTGTGTGTGTGTGTGTGTGTGTGTGTGTGTGTGTGTGTGTGTGTGTGTGTGTGTGTGTGTGTGTGTGTGTGCAAGGTATGCACGGCCGCAATTTTCGACGGATTTGCACCAAAATTTACAAGCACATGCTCCAATCTAGTGGAGAGTCCAAGACGACTTTGTATTTCCCAACTCCCATCGATAGTGGAAATAATCGATTTTTTCATGCTTCTACGGCAGTTTTCATGTAGTTTGCGACCATTTTATACTGACCAGAGTGAGAGCCTAGAGCTGGCTCCCACGAATAGGCATGAAGTTTCTATTGGCCAGCGTGTGAGCCAACAGTTGACTGACACTAATGTTAACTAGCATGCTAGCATGCAAAAACATCGATATTTGCATTCGTCACAAGTGGATAAAATTTAAATCTGCATGGCACTTTACTCAAATTGGCTTATTCGCTTGCTTAAATTCAACGTTGATTCTGATACCGCAGAACTGCGTTGGGTGTGAAAAAATATATGTTGTTAACATTCTTTTATTATTAGATTTTTCCAGTTACGAGTCCTTTTTTAAAAGCTGATCGTTTTGTGTTCATTTTGTTTAGTTCTTTTTTCGTAACAGATTTAATGTTTAGTATAGAGCTTAGAAAAAATTCGCAGTGTGAGATATGCTAGACGTAAGGCATGTAGCAACATCAGCACGGCAAAGGGAACTCCTTTGAAGGCAAGGAAGGGCAAAAATATTTTAAGTCAAGTGATAGCGATTGCTGTGAGTCGTACGATTTTTGAATCAAGCACAGGCAACGCCGGACCATGCTGCTAGTTTCATATAAAAGATTATATGATTTATTACACCAAGGATATTGTATATAAAAGATTACTTATTACTTCCACAATACTTCATATAACATTAAAAGAGTTATTAATTAAAGGATACTTCATATAAAGATTATATAATATTACTTCAAGGATAAATCTTATACAATATTATATGACTTATTATTTCAACGATATTTCATATAAAAGATTATATGGTTTATTACGTCAACGATAATTCATATAAAAGATTATATGAATTATTATTTCAAAGAAATTTCATATAAAAGCTTATATAACTTATTACCTCAAGGATAATTCATATAAAAGATTATATGAATTAATAAATGAAGGATAATTCATATAAAAGATTATGACTTATTACTGAAAGGATAATTCATATAAGAGATTATATCAGCTATTACTTCAACGATACTTCATATAAAAGATTATATGATTTATTACTAAAACGATACTCCATATAAAATATTATTTAAATTATTACTTCAGCGATGCATCATATAACAGATTATATGGCTTATTAATTACAGGATTATCCATATACAAGACTATGATGAATTATTACTTCAACGATAGTTCATATGAAAGATTATAAGACTTCTTATTTCAATGATACTTCACATAAAAGATTATATGAATTATTGCTTCAAGGATACTTCATATAAAAGATTATATAAATAATTCTTCAACGATACTTCATATAAAAGATTATATTACTTATTACTAAAAGTATAAATTATATAAAACTTTAAATGACTTATTACTTCAACGATACGTCCTATGAAAGATATATGACTTATTACTTCAAGGATAATACATATAAAAAATATATGACTTATTACCGCAAGGATACTGCATATAAAAGATTATATGACTTATTAGTTCAACGATAATTTATTTAAAAGATTATATGACTTATTACTTCAAAGATACTTCATATAATAGATTATGTGACATTACGCCAGGGGAAATTCATATAAAAGGTTACATGAATTATTACTTCAATGATAATTTATATAAAAGACTATATGATTTATTACTTCAAGGATAATGAATTTTCATTCAAGTATAATTCATATAAAAATTATATGACTTTTACTTAGAGCATTATTTATATAAATGTTTATTTGAATTATTACTTGAACGATACTTCGTATAAAAGATGATATGACTTATTAGTTTGACAACACTTCATATAAAATTGATTATATGATATATTTATATAAAATATTATATGTCTTATTATTCAAAGATACATCAAATAAAAGTATTAACACTTATTACTTTAACGATATTTCATATAAAAGATTATATGGTATTACTTCAAGCATAATTCATATAAAAGATTATATATCTTATTACTTCAAGTATACTTTATATAAAATACGATATGACTTATTACTTCGACGATGCTTCATATAAAAGATTATATCATTATTACTTCACCAGTACTACATAAAACAGATTATATTACTTATTACTTCAGTGATACTTCATATATATTATTATACTACTTATTACTTCAAGAATACTTCATATCAAACATTATATGACTTATTACTTCAAGGATACTTCATATAAAAGATTATATGACTTATTCATTCAAGCACACTTCATATAAAGATTATGATTTATTTGTTCAATGATAAAACAATGTATGCCTTATTACTTCGAGTTTACTTCATGTAAAATGTTATATGACTTATTACTTCCACAATAATTAATATAAAAGATTATATTACATTACGTCAAGGATACTTCATGTAAAGATTATATGACGTATTACTTCAAGGTTAATTCATATGAAAATGCATATGACATTTTATGTGATTTTTTACTTCGAGCATACTTCATATAAATCTGTATATGACTTATTACTTCAAGGATAATTCTTATAAAAGATTATATGAATTATCACTTCAAGAATATTCATATACAAGTTTATATGATTTATTACTTCGAAGATACTTCAAATAAAAGCCTATATGATTTTTACTTTAAGTATACTTCAGATAAAAGATTATATGTATTATTACTTCAAGAATACTTCAACGATATTTCATATAAAATATTATACGACTTATTACTTCAACGATATTTCCTTTCAAACATTATATGTTTTTTTACGTCAATGATAATTCATATATAAGATTATATGACTTATTTTTTCAAGGATCCTTCATATTAATACTTCATATATTATATTATATGGCTTTTTACGTCAAGGATAATTTACATAAAATATTATATATTTTATTACTTCAAGGATACTTCATATAAATGATTATATGGCTTATTACTTCAAGGATAATTAATATAAAATATTATATCACTTATTATTTCAACGCAACTTCATATAAAGGATTCCATGACTTATTACCTGAAGTATAATTGATATAAAAGATTATATGACTTATTACTTCAACGATCCTTCATAAAAAGTTCATATGACTTATGACTTCGAGGATAATTCACATAAATGATTATATGACTTATTACTCATATGTTACTTCATATGGAAGATTGTATGACTTATTACTTCATTGATACTGAATATAAAACATTATATGAATTATTACTTCAACGATACTTTATATAAAAGATTATATGTTTTATTATTTCAACATTACTTTATATAAATCATTATATGACTTACTACTTCAATAATACTTCATATAAAAGATTATTTGACTTATTACTTCAAGGGTAATTCATATAATAGATTGCATGACTTATTAATTAAAGGATACTTCCTATAAAATATTATATGACTTATTATTTCAACGATATTTTGTATCAAATATTATATACTGATTACTTAAAGGATACTTCATATATAAGATTATATGACTTAGAACTTCAAGAATACTTCATATAAAAAAATTCATAACTAATTACTTCTACGTACTTCGTATAAAATATTATATGAAATTACTTCAAGTCTACTTCATATAAAATATTATATGGCTTATTACTTCAAGAATAATTCATTTAAAAATGTATATGACTTATTAAAGGATAATTCAAGTATAATATTATATGACATATTACTTCAAGGATATTTCTTCTAAAAGCTTATATGACTTATTACTTCAAGGATAATTCATATAAAAGATAATATGACATTCCTTCAAATATACTTGATATAAAAGATTATATGGTTTTTACTTCAATATTACTTCATATATAAGATTATATGACTTATTACTTCAATGATAATTCATATAAAATTTTATATGTCTTCTTATTTCAAGGATACTTCATATAAACGATACGTCATATAAAATAGTATGTCATTATTTGAAGGATAATTCATATACAAGAATATACGAACACTTCCCGGAATCAAGCACCCTGCACAACATATTCAACACACAATAAATTCACCTACAGTTGCACCGAGAACATGGCACAAATAATAAAAAAGCACAACTATAAAACTATCAACAAACCACACGAACAAATTAAACCCACGTGTAACTGTTGTTTCCTTGTGCAATTTCTATAAATAATTTCATAGTAATTCTTTGGATAACCTCTTTGTTATGGTAGCTAGACTTTATGAATTTTAGCGCAGTACTAGATTAACAACAAATTTACAGAGGTTAATCTTCAAAAAATGTGAATGCTATGTTAATCGTTTTCTACCGTCGTCCTAATTACTATTCTATTGTTCTCGCTCCTCCATAAGGCTTCGTTTCACACCCAGTAACACATTGTCTCTTAGTGGTATTACTGTCTTACATGGGGTGAAGCCGGATAAAAATGCGATGGAACGAAGTCTGACGTTATTCTACCTAAAACTCTTCCAGTGCAAGAGGCATGGTATAAAATATGCTACTATTGTTTTTGCTCTTTCTACGTACGCGAGAATACAGGTATATATTAGTGTCCAATGCCGTGTTTTTTATTTCACAAATTTCCACCTTATATAAGCCCCAAAGGGCCACTCAAGGTAGAGAATTACAGATGGCAGTTGTTGTGTGAGCGGTAAATGTAAGAGGCGCAGCTTATGCAGATATGAGAGATAAATAACGGTTAATCCTAGACTTGAAGCGGTTAAGATTGTCGTGGTTGGGAAAGCAACTGCCTCTGATTTTATGCCCCAAAGCAACAGTTGTTGGGAAATGGTTATTCGTGTGGAACTTCGCGATCACGATCACCACATCTACTCCAGCCGCATTAGCAGTGGTGTTTCCTGGGCAAGATCACCAGACCCTTCAGGGCTGTTTTTTGAATTCAGCTTTTTTACTTGTCATAAACTGGTTGCCACACAAGGTTCAAGTCTGCCTTGCTGGAGGAGGGAGAAATGATGGATTCATACCTTTCCCAAGGATATTAACACGTAAGTGAATATAAGTGAATATAATGAACTCGACTGAAATCCGAACTCGGCTCTCCAGGCGGAATTTGCTCCTTAGTAATAGAATACGAAGGAAATAAATGTGGTTCGAATCAATGAATACGGCGTGTTTTAGCTGGGAGGTTACAGATGGGGGAACTGATGAATGTCGCTCGTCTGAAAATTATTTCAGCTAGTCAAGCTCACATGTTATTTGTTAAGCTCAATTTCTCCGTGTGGCAATTAGCAAGATTTTGCATCTTTCCGTATCTGGAAGTAGGAGCTATTACTGAGCAAAATCAAATAAGCCAAAATGCCTTAAAATGATCGTATTGGATTAATCTTAAGCGTCCCGGAAATTTTTAATTAAAAACCAGCATTTTAAATCAATTCGTTGTATCATCGAATTTTCATAAGCTCAATTCCCCCGTGTGGCAATTAGCAATATTAGTCAATATTTTCTATAGAGTCTACGTCATCCCCATGGCATTACATACGCATATATCTTACACAATACACTATCCAATCATAAGCACAGTCATATATACACTAGTTATACACACATGTATTATACACATGGAAAAACAACACACACAAACACACACATGCAACAAACTAAACATCACGCCTTCTCCGTGCACTAGACGTATTTGCGTACAAAGCTCATACACACATGCATGGGCGAAAATAATATGTTTAAATGTTTAAATATAATGTTTTTATACCAGAACAATGAAAATTAATGACAAATGTTTTATCTTTTTAGACTGACTAATGTGATATTTACACTGATAACACTATAAATGCTCACCAAAAGAAGAGGGGACGCTGAAATTTGAAACTTATAATATTTAAATTATTTTTAATTACATTTTTCCTTTTATGTGCCATATCCCTTCAGGACGTTGGCGATTGTGGTTCTTCACAATTTCCTGTCCTTTTTTAGCCCTTAGTATAGTTTGTATTTTTGTTATATCTCCTAATCCCTGTTCTGCCAACCATTTACACAAATCCGTTAGGTCGGTGATGAGCTTCTCTCCTCTGTTCCTCTTGCCTTCAATCTGTTCGGTGATTATCAACATTTCCAGTCCCCCTTTCTTCATTATGCGCCCTAGAAATGTCAGTTGTCTCTTTCTGGTGTCCTTTTTGCTTCCATTTTCCCTTACACTTCGTCGTTGCTCACATATTCGGTCCATGGTATTCTCAGCATCATCTATAGAATCATATTCCCATTGTCCAGCATTCACTGCCCCAGAGGATTACTGACATTACACAACAGCTCAGTACTATTTTCTTTGTTGAATGAAATTTCCCTATTTCTTAATACTTTACTTGCCTTTTGGAAGGCCTCTTTCACATTTTGGTGTCTCGTTTCCCGTCCACTGTTAAAAAAAACAACTTTCTAGATATTGAAATTTTCAGATTATTGTCCTTATCTTTGAAGTTATTATCGCAACCTTTCGGTCGTTATACCGTTTGTCACGTGTTTGTTGATCTGGTTAACGTTCAGGGGATACAATTATAAATGTGTTTGTCCCTCTCTTCGTTAGTTCGCACGACCTTTACGCTCTGCCAATACCTCGTAAATAATGGAATATTCCTCATCTTGATTTCGTGGAAAGTGGGGAAAAGACATTATTTGGTTTCAGTGAGAAAATGAAAGGAAAAAAAAGGAAAGAAAGAAGTGGAGCGAGAGAATACGATTAAACTGATACTACACTTTTGGTTTCAACCAAAAGGCCCAGAAGCAGGTATTTTTCAGTGCGCTCACATCGCTACTGAAAGTGACACAAGTTTAGATTTAAGTGGGTTTAACGGGCAATATCGTGCAAAAATTACCCAATCCCCATTTGGAGACCTTTTGAGCGTCGGTCAATAACCCCCCCCCCCTGAAAGAGAAGTACTGCCTGGGGGAAGTATATTAATATTATTTGAACCACCTCGAACCAAAAGGCCGAGAAGCAATGGCGACCGAGATTAATAAACCATTTTTCAACCACACTCTATCGAATGACGGAAACCGAGTACGCAATCGCCAAATAAAGAAATGACTATAAGTTATATAAAATAACATCGGCTGCTGAATCATTTTAAAGTTATTATTAAATGTTCGTATGACGGGAAGATAAAAGTGTTTAATGTCTCCAGCCAATATCTCATAAATAATGGACTATTCCGTTTTGATCGCGTTGAAATAGGGGAAACATACTACTTGATTTTCAGTGAGAAAATGAATGAATGAAAGAAAGAAAGAAAGAAAGAAAGAAGTGTTTGACGGTTATTCAAGTGAAATGGAAAAAGTCTTTTCATTTCTAGCCAGTTCTTAAAATAACGACCAGAATTCATATTTATATTAGTTATGGTAATATTTTGTTAAAGTTGTTAAGCATTTCTACGGATATTTTATTGTCGTAGAACTTATTGGAATTGTTACGAGTCTTTCTGAGAAACCACCTTTGAACGGGTACTTTGGCTTTGTTAAAAGGATATCTGTTACTGACTGAAAATTAACACATCAGAAGGCCCCTTACTGAAGCTGTCTCATCAAGATCTGTTTGAATATTTCTTCCTCTTTCCCACGTTGTCTTTAAATGAGTAGCCCTTACGAAAACACTATTTTTGGAAAAAGCTTCATCAACAGCTCTGTGGAACCCCGGGATTGTAGCGCCTACTCCTCGTGAATATCTTCTCGGTTCTCATGAAGTCCGACGCAAAGATATTGCTGCAAAGAACTGTTAACAGGGCGTTTTTTTCTGTGACAAGATTAGTCCGCAAAATACCATTTTTTGGGGGGGGGGGGGTACTGTTATACTCATAAAACGTCCGAAAAGTTTGGTTTCGTTCTTTTTTCTCACGTCACTGAATTAGCATTTTTTTCTACAGCGGTAATTTCTCTTTTCGAACAAACTTAAACGGGTGAATACCAACAAACTCTCAATCCTTTTTACTTAAGAGTTAAAAATTACGATTCATTAGAAATATTTAATAAGAAATTCGTGTAATTTTCACAGATCTTTCTAGTATATACAATCATCAGGAGCGGAGTGTACACGCGGGGATCAACATTCATTCACAGCCACTTTTTTATATTCTTCCTTTCGTGATAATTCCCTCTGTTAAGTCTCGCTTCTGCTTACGGCCAAATATCTAGATTTGTCAAGGATTTTTACAGTTTTGTAAAATTGCTAGCTAAGAATGCTCACCGGAAATAAATTGGACGCGAAATTTGTTTTGGACCCATATTGAACCGTTTTTTAAAAGTCTGATTAACAAGAGAGAAGCACAATAAAGTCGCGCATGCGTCAAAAGAAAGCGTATCATGTCAATGCTGACATCAGCTGCCCTGTAAACACTTCTGAGTGTTTGTTTTGATTCCTTTCATTGAAGAAAATTTATGTCATGTTCTTTTACCTGCTTCTCCATTCAATATTTGTGTGCTTAAAATGGTTTCATTTCGTCATGTTTTTTCGTTCTTAAATATTTTTTCTTTTTCTTGTTTTTCCTTATTTTTTATTAATTTTCTCTTGTTTTATATTTTTTGACGCATATAAGTAATAATTTCATTCTGCCGTACGCTCATATCACGTTAAAAGGAATGGACACAAATTCACCACTAGGTCAAGGGCTTTCCAACAAGGGATCTCGTAGGATCGCCTAAATTAATCAATGTCAAGAATGGTAACTACCTATATGGTTGACCGTTCGGGATTACCAGGTACTGTCAGCCTGAACGTGCGCGTGGTGTAATCGATAACGGCCTGGAATTGAAAAGCTTAGAGCCGAGTTCCAATTCCAGTCAGCTTCATTATATTCACTTACGCGCAAATACCCTTGTGAAACGAGTGAATCCACCCCTCACACCCCGAGAAACCTCTAATTGGAAGTTTTATCGATTAATGAACGTTATCAGAAAAGAATTTAATTTCAACAAAATCAGCCTTATCCAGATAAAACATGACAGATGTTAAGTTTCGAAACGATTATTTTTACTTTAAGTTTAGATCTGATCGTTTAAGAAATTTGGTCTTAACCCATTTCAAACCAGTTTTTATTTTTAATTATTTTCTCATTTATCCTAATTTTTACATCTCCTAAATTATCTTTTTAGTTTTATAGATTAATTAGTGTCTGTTCGGCCGATTTCAGATGAGTACCTATTTCTATTAATTATTCTTCAACAACGAGAGGCTTACGGCCGCCTCAGGTTGAATCACCGGTTCCAGTACGATCGCCAAAGTTAAGCAACATCGAGACTAGTCAGTACCTAGATGGATGACCGCTTGGGAATACCTGGTGCTGTAAACTTAGATGTGCGGTTGGTGTAATTGATAATGGCTCGGGAATGTTCATTGAGCGAGCGGAGTTCCAATTCCAGTTGAGTTCGATATATTCACTGACGTGCAAATACATCTGAAAGGTACGACTCACCTCTTATCCCCTAGGTCTCAATTATTTAGGAAGAATTGTACCATTAAATCATTATTATCTAAATTTATTAATTAAAATAAAGAACCTAAACATACTTTCTGGCTTTAAATGACCCGCAAAGTGTTGATAAGCCGTAAAAACAATCACTCAATATTTTCTTTGTCTTCTGTGCAAGATTTTACTTAGTTCATTTTGTGTTTTCTGTAATGCTTCAATTTTATAGTTTCACTAGCAGTAAAGCCCGGCGTTGCTCGGAGTTTTATGCAGTTAAATTGCATTCTTTTTTCTTTCTTTCTTTCTTTCTTTCTTTCTTTCTTTCTTTCTTTCTTCCTTCCTTTCTTCTATATACAGACATTTCTCTTTCTTCCCTTAATTTCTGTCTTTTTTTTCTTTTTTCTTTATTCCTACATATGGATATGTTTTCCTTTTTTCATTCATTTTTTGTTTTCTTTCTGCTTTTCCCTACATTCTTTCTTTTCTTTCTTTCTTTCTTTCTTTCTTTCTTTCTTCCTTTCTTCTATATACAGACATTTCTCTTTTTTCCCTTAATTTCTGTCTTTTTATCTTTTTTCTTTATTCCTACATATGGATATGTTTTCCTTTTTTCATTCATTTTTTGTTTTCTTTCTGTTTTTCCCTACATTCTTTTTTCTTTCTTTCTTTCTTTCTTTCTTTCTTCCTTCCTTTCTTCTATATACAGACATTTCTCTTTCTTCCCTTAATTTCTGTCTTTTTTTTCTTTTTTCTTTATACCTACATATGGATATGTTTTCCTTTTTTCATTCATTTTTTGTTTTCTTTCTGTTTTTCCCAACATTCTTTCTTTTCTTTCTACATACGGATATTTCTGTCTTTTCCCATCACTTTTTGTTTTCTAGAATAAGCTGGCTTTGAAGTGTTTCTTTTGAACATGTCAACGATGAATGCTTAATAAATACACTCTTGCGTTCAAAAGAGATGCGTGTATCCGGCTATTTAAATTTTGATTTTTCGCAACCGACACACAATTAATCTTTTTTTTTCGTTTATTTGCACTTATCCTAACCTGTCCGCTTATTCGACTCACCCTGTTTTTTTTTCCGAAAATGTCCTTTTATTGAAACCTACCTTTCTATTTTGGACTTAGAAGTATATATTAAAAGGAAAATGTTAGTGGCGATCAGAAAGAGACAGCTGACATTTTGAGAGACATAATGAGGAAATATGACTTAACAAATTTAACACACATCGGACTTATCAACACAGTCTAGGGGAGTAGACAATAGCCAAGTGAACACAATAATAATAAGAATAATAGTAATAAGAATGGTGAGGAAATAATAATGAGGATGATAATAATAATATTAATGATGATAATAGTAATAATTTATTATTATTATTATTATTATTATTATTATTATTATTATTATCTGAGCCTTCAAAATCTGGGACCCTAACAGGTGCTATCACCCGGGGTCAGTGTGAACCTGAGAACACCAGCAATCAGGGGGTGGTTCCACGCTCCTCAAAACCTCCTGATCAGAGGCCTTGCTGTTGGAGGTATTTTATTGATTTACCCAGGACGCAGATGTAGCTTATCGTCATACCCAGGACGTATATATATATATATATATATATATATATATATATATATATATATATATATATATATATTCAGGGAAGGAAAAACAGGTGAAGAAAACAAGAAACTTTTCTAAAAATAATTCCTGTACCAACGAATGTTCATGAATTTTTTTTTATTTGTTTTTTTAATGAAGTATTGTTTTATAGGAGATAAAAAAATTTCCTGGAGACAATTCAGTTTGTTCTCTTTTTGTTTCCTCTTGCCTGAGGAAGAAGTGATGTAGACCGTTTCTTCTTGGTCACTTGCAATTTTAAGAACATCAGTGGCAGTTCTTTATATGTCCACTGTTGTTTGCTTCAGAATCGCCTGCCGGAATAGCTATTGTTTTGGTAGGGTCTCTTGGGGTAACTTGTATGATGTTGAAAAACCCGAAACTTGTCATCATCTCAAATCATAACATCACTGATGAGGTGATCCTACGCACCTGGTGGAGTGTATTTATAAGAAAATTCATTCTGACTTTCAAAGTGACGTCTGGAAATCGACCAGATGACGACCGAGGAAAAGTCTCGGTGACAGTTGGAGTGTCAATCGTCAGCCGGAAAGACTGCAAACAGGAGCATGTTAGATTGCCATTTTATTATTTTTATTTCTTGAGAAATGATCCCAGTTTTGCCAAGACTACGCACAACAATACACACACCCTGTGAATCCAGAGACGGGGAAAATATAAAGATTCACGCTGAGACGGATATTTCAATGATTGATTTAAGGACTTCGATTCTGTTTTGCAACTGCGGAAAGTAATGCATGAATCTGTGCGGCTTTAGAATACACCAGGGTAGGATGAAATGCATGGATAAGGGTTGTATAATGCAACGCACATGTTTATCGCCTGGTGACACGAAGGAGGTGCAAGGCCGGGACTCACACCACAGGGCCCAGTCACCCCAAGCAACTGAACAAACAACCCCAAGCAAAGTAATGCGTAACCAGATCAAGTGAATTCAGCGAATGGAAACAGTTTGACGAGGACGTAAGTAGAATCGACCTTACTACATCAGAAGGCAACGTTGACAGGCGGTTGCACGTCTTGTCTTGTTGACAGAGACCCGGGATGAGCCTACGAATTATTTTTAACAGCTCTTTAAAGGATACTTCGTCCATCCGAGTGACGATCTCCGAACTGGAATTATGGCTTGTCGACGCGGAGAAGTCTCAAGGTGTGGATTTATCAGCAAGCTGTGCTCCCGAGAATTCTTTGGTCTTTGTTTATCTAAGAATCCCCAATGACATCATTGGAGGCCATGGAAAAGAGAACTAACGGCTACCTTCGCAGATTGCTAGGACTGCCAAGAGGTCTATGTAGTGCCGCGCTATATGGCATATCAAATGCACTTCAATTCCGCTTCAATGGGTTGGTGGAGGAATTCGTAGTCTCTCAGGCAAGATAATCCCTACAGTATAGGGATTCTAAGGAGCCAAAAGCAGCGGCAGCAGGCATCGATGTCAGCACTGGATGGAAATGGGGTGCAGGAAGTGAAGTGGGTATTGTGGAGTAGCATTTAAGGCTGAAGGCTCTCGTGGGGACGGTGGCGTCAGATCATGCGGGATTGGTCTCCTCTCCTGGTATCCGAATTGAGAAAGCCAAGAGTAAACAGAGATGGCAACTAATTCAAGAGGAAGTACGAGCCAACGCTGACGGGAAAAGAATATGCAAGATCATGGGTGCATGGACACGATGTGAGATTGATTTTACGGCGGAAAATAAGTTGGTCGGAAATCTGGCACGAAGACCCTACTCGGATTGTCTTGTCCTATCGAGTGGTGCAAACTTGCATACATGGAGGATGAGTGAGACACAATCATGCCCAGTTTGTTCCAGAAAAGGTAGACTGAAACACATTCTAACCGCCTGTCCGAGGGCCCAAAGTAGTGGCGGCAGCAAATCAGCAGTTGTTGTTGCAAGGCTGAAACGATGGCGATGTATTTTGTCAAGGCCGGCAAAAACGCCACCTCGGTGCGTAAATTGTCAACTTGCATGCTCTCTTCTGCTCGAGATTGGCAATTAAATTCCAATTGAAATTCCTGGAGTAGATAACGACATCTTCCCTGCACCCGGATTTATTAATCTGGTCAACTGTTTCCAGGCAGATTACAATGCTCGAACTTACTGTACCCTGGGAGGAGAAACAGGAAGAGGCATTTGAAAACAAAGCTGGAAAAATAATGGGAAAAGTACCAGGATATGTTTGAGAAAATCAGGTCTCATAAATGGCGGACTACCTGTCTCCCAGCTGAAGTGGAATACCGTGGCTTTGCAAGAATATCTGAATGCCACTTGGAGTTAGATTCACCAGCGGTATCAACGCCTAAAATAGCCATGTGTGAAAACAGGCTGAGAAAAAAGGATGCGACGAACTATGCAAAACAAAGATCGAAATACAAGGAATATTTTAAAGGAAAACATTTTCTCACTATTCCCGAGGTGAACGCCGTGAAGGCTCGAATTATATCTTTGCTGGCCACAGACATAAAGGGTCGGAAATTAATTGGGATCAGCAGTGAAACCATGGAAGAAGCACTTAAAAGCTTAATATTGGACCAAAAGTGCTAGCCATCAGGTCCAATTCAATGTGGGACATTCTCCTGGCTACCAAGCTGGAAACAGCTGGGCGGAAATATCCTGAAAACGAAATCTGTGAGACTCTTTTCGTAGTATATGGGCACCCAGATGAAAAAAATCACAGTTCATGGAGTGCCCGTGGATATATGTAAGTGTCGTATGGGGACCTCCTTTTCCAAATATGGCGAAGTAGAGGAAGTCAATGTCATCATAAGTAAATCCAGCATCGCCACTGGGGACATAGTTTTGCAGGTAACTTGGCCTGGCAAGGTTTCGGAGAATCCTCCATCATATTGATATGTAGGGAGAAACAGATGTTGGTAGTAGTGAAGTGCCGCCGACCCTACTTCTGGTCGTGTGGTACCGCGGGGCACATGCCCAATCGTGCCCCGCTAATACTCAACTTCCACCTCGTCCAACGACAACAACAAAAGCAGCAGCAGTAGTTGCAGTAGAAACAGAACAAGGAGCCAATGCGCCTTCTCCCCAACAGCAGGACATGCCGCCACCAAAGCAGCAAACACCGCCACAGGAGCGGTAAAGAGTGGTGCATGCAGAAAAAACAAAAGCAGCCACAGAAGGCGGGGCAAAGAAAGAAGGCACAACAGCAAAAGCATGCAAAACAAAAGCAGCCACAAAAACAACAGCCACAACAGCAACAACAACAGCAGCAAAAATAAAGAAAAAAGCGGAGTAGGGTGGAAGAAGAGGAAGAATATTTCTTTTGCCAAAAACACTCCGTGCGAATTAGTGAAGGATTTAGAGAAGGACATGTATGAAAAATCAGCGGACCCGGTGTCCCCAGTAGTATGAACGCCCATGTTGGTGGTCAGATGCAATGACTGGACATGGACCCAGAGGTTGGACCACTTAATGCACGCACGAACAGGATCGGCCTTTGTCCCTTATGGAATGACAGGTAGGGTTTGCAGTGGAGACCCTAATGTCTTGAAGGGACCTATTCAACACCTTGAGTGCTTGTTTGTAAGCCATAGTGCACTTGTCCCACACTATGAGTTTACATTGCCTTAATACATCAGCCGGACCCCATTCTTTTGAAATGCTGCAAGTTGGAATTTCGGCCTTGGCAATATCAAGCGGAAGTCTAAACATAGAGTGCGCCGGCCGGCCGTCCGCCCGACAGCAATGTGGCCGCAATCCCGCGTGAGAAAATAGCAATCGCGATGTATCCGTGCCCTCTGATTTCAGCTAAAAAAAAATTGTTTATGGTAGTTGGAAAAATGTAATTAAACAGACAAACGGAAAACAAAAACGTAAGAAACAACTTGCGGTAGGAGAAATGATCAGTTGAAGGAGCCTATCGTATCAACCGGATGGCGGCGTAACAGGAGCAGAAGTGAGTCCTTCGTCCCATCGCACAGCAGGTTCAAATGCGAAGTATTACTGGCTAATCGGCTGTGACAATCAGCGAGCGTCCTAGGGTCTCGAACACCAATCAGCGACCGCGTACTGCACTCAGCCAATGAGTTACAGCTATGTGAGCATGATCCCCCGTGTGTGAATAACAATCACCTCTAGAGTCTGTAATGTAGACGTCTACGTTGAATATACGTTTGATTGGTGTATTCGCAAATTCCGATGAAGACATGATTGTATCGACTTCCCTCGGGTATTAGTTGGTCACAAAGAAGCTCACAGGGCAAACGTTTTTAATTGTCACGGTGAAAGCCGATAAAGTTTATTAAAATCCAAAGCAAGTTGCGAAAAAACATCGCCAAATTCAGCTAAACTTTATTTGAATGGAGAGTCAAAAGGGGATGATTTAATCGATTTTTATCCGATAATTGAAATCGATATTGAAAACGAAAATCAGCACCTCAATTCTGTCGGTAAATACGATGCTCAACGAAAATTTTCAGCAAAATTCTTCGGCATTTACGAAAAATATAGCCCAAAATCAGCTAGACTGGACTTGAATCGGATGTTCCAAAATGATCGATTGTATCGATTTTTCCAGTAATTGATACATATATATATATATATATATATATATATATATATATATATATATATATATATATATATGTGTGTGTGTGTGTGTGTGTGTGCGCGCGTGCGTGCGTGTTTCTGTGTGTGTCCTGAAACAACAAAACTTATTCGCGATTTCGAAAGGACATTATTGCAAATAAATAAACACAATATGTCTAAAATGTTTAATCAGACAGCTTTAAATGAAAATATGCTGCCAAAATATATGGAATTTAAATTACATTATCCAGCAGTTTACAAGAACACCGACATTTGGAAATTTAAATGTATCCTTGTGAAAAGGCAAAATTGAATTAGCTGATGACAAATGAAACACCATTAATGAAAGAAAAAATTCATCTACTATAGACTCAAACAGAAAAGTATTCATGATCAAATAAAAACAGTTATACCAACACTTACAGAAATTACCAATCTTCCGAACAAAATGGATAAATTTATCAATATTTACAACTATGAATTAACTAACCATCAAAAAGAATTACTTAACTTCGGGCACAAATGTTATATATATACGGCAAATATGACAATTAAAAAGACACAAATGAAGATGTATCAAAGTATAGAAAAATTCAAGAAGAGGAACTGATAAAAACTGGCCAAAAATTCTGGACCTACTCAAGACTGAAGCTATAAGATAGACATGACAAACGGGAAAATTCTTCTAAACTACTAACTAAATCACTACAAATTTCTGCCAAACAGTTACGTTAACATTCCGATAGAATTGTCAAAAAACCAGACATCTTCGTAGATTTAAACAAATCTGTTTATAGTACAATGTTAGAACAAATACTACATGACCACACCAAATTTCAAAAGCTTCACAGGAATCGTATCAACCAGATGGAATTAAAAATCAAACTAATCACAGCCAATAATTTAGAACTAGACAATTTAAAACTTATCAAAATAATTGGTGATTATACTCCAGATTATATTTATGGAACCATAAAAACACATAAACCAAACTTTGTCTTATTATATGCCGAATCCCCACTCCTGTTTATCAACTAACCAAGATTAGGAACCAATTTATTGCAACCTACATCTCCATTACAGAATCAAATCAATTCTTGAATTAATCCAAATCCTAAAGACACCATAGCTTCACTTGATGTTGAAAATCTATTCACCAATATCTCAGTTAAAGAAAGGATCGACAGAATTATAAGCAATCTATACAATAATCCACACCCCGTCCATTAGAAATTAGATCCATCATAACTTCCACTGCCTAAGTTCCATTCTTTTGGAAACAAAAAACAATGTATATGTACAACGTGATGGTGTTTACATGCTTTCAGCTCTGGGTCCAACTTTATTAACTTTTATATGGCTAAACTTGAAAAGAATATATTTAGTATCTTTTTAAAAATCCATCTACTTAAGATATGTTGACGATTTCTTCATCTTAGTAAAAATATTGATGAAATACATGAACTACAAGATTTTGAAAAAATACACTGTCCTAAAATACACATATAAACTTAACAATAATAATAAAATTACATTTCTTGATATATTGATAGACTCTAATAATAATACATTCACTACTCCCCCTATAAAAAACTACTAGCACAAACTCATGTACTGTTAATTATAAGAGTGAATGTCCTAATTACAACAAAATAGCAATTATAGAAAACTTAATAAAGCGTGCTATAGTTAACTCACCGATAAAAAAAGATTTTATTAATAACGATTTTCCTAACACATTGTTGATGAATAAAAAGGCGATTTATTACAAATATAATATAAATCAAACAAAAAATAACATTTCCTGAAGTAAGCCTAAACATATCAATCTTTTATATCATAATTAGATGCATGCTAAATATAAGCAAGATGAAAGAAATCCTAAAAAACTCATAAATACAAATATATCCCCACAGATGCCAGTAAAATAAATGAATTATATACTATACTAAATTTAATGAAAATAACTTAATCATCCGTAATAACACGTCCGAACGAATTGACGTAATGCAGAAAAGCAACACTATATATATCAATTTACATGTCCCTATAAATAAACAGGTAGAGCCAATTTCATGCATTTAAAGCGAAATTTCTCCTATCATAGATTTTTCGAAGTTTTTTTTCTATCTGCACACAGTTTCGCATCCAAGCGGAAACAAAGAGAATTTTAGAATAGATTTTCATTAATCCAACGCGCGCACTCACACACACACACAAACACACACACACACATACATACACACATATATATATATATATATATTATATATATATATAATTGATATACGTGATCAGCCGCGCTAAATTTATAGGTAATATGAAAATAAATCTTTTGATTGCAGTGTCTCTTGTACAACTCCACCAGAAAGATTATCCTTGGCTAAATATCTAGTTTCCTTTCCTCGCCACAAAAAACATTTATAAGGTCTCTCTTTAAAATGACTTCGGTCGGTGGGATGTCGATAGAAGACCCAAAAATTTCCCTATAACCTCTGGTGTCCTAACAGTGATTAGGTACGTCGGGAGGGGATTAAATATATGGGGTCACTTTGGGAGGCTAAGGAGGCCTTCCCAGACATCAGATCTCCTGATTTGAAAAAATTGCTGTTCCTCGGTCCAGTGACCTTTCTCAGCCTAGGAACGTCTTCTATCGTCATTTAGTGGAGAGGGTCGCGAAGGATTCTCTACGTTAGCAGCTCGACTTGTCGGAGGACGAGTTTCGATCTATCTGGCATTGGGCGCCAGCGGGGGATTATCTCAGTAGTCCTGAGTTTTCGCTTACCTGGCGATTTTCTCGGAATCGGCTGCCTCTCAATGACAAGGCCTTCATATGGGGCTGGGTCTGGAAGAAACGGCTTCGCACGCCTTCTACCATTCTCCTGGGGTCCGCCCCTTATGGGACCATGTCGGCCAGCTGACGGCTCGTCTCGCTCTCGAAAAGCTTGCGCCCATTGATCGAGCATACAACTAGTGACAATATGTCGCCCCCGTATTCTGGGGTTAAACGAATTGTGTTTCTGACGCTGTTAGCCACGGCCCGAATGGTGATTTGGACGACGCGAACGGAGAAAGTCTTGCGAGGCAGCCGTTTTTCACATCAGGATCTGATCCGATTCTTTGAGCATCAGCTTAAGATGAAGATTAGAACTGATAGAAAGCGCCTGCATTCGACAGTCTTAAGCGAAACGGTGGGTGACTGAGGCGAGCTTGGTCCGTCTGAACGAGGCTAGCCTTGCTTTTAGGTCAACCTATGTCACATCGAGGCAGCTTCCTGTGGAGCCCTACCCTGGTTAGGTTTGACAAGCTTTGTGTACCTAGTTAATGTGAGTAAGTGTTGTTCCCGGCCTGTTCCAAGTCACATGTTTGGTTATGATCCAGGTTGAGATTCCCTACCTCCCCAGTTTGTTTTCGCTCCCTTTTTTTATCTCGGGTGGGTCAGCTTTATATTTTCCCATGCCCGTAAAATTTTGTATCCTTTTCCCACTCCCTTAGAGAGACAGAGCTTCTTGATTTCCTCCAATGGACAGAATACAGTGGCTTCTTCGTTTTGAGGGTAGGGCGGGCTGTACTAATATCATTTATGCTTCGTTGAATTTGTTTTGATTTTTAGTTTATTAGTGGGTTCATCTCCCTCCCATCTCATTCTTCATTATTAGATTTTGATGTATTATAATTTCTTATCATTAAATGTTCATGGCATGCGGAGCGTTTTGTATGTCTCCTTTGAGAGAATGTGATATTATGGTGTATGGAGGATTGATTGGTGACGGATGAGTTCTTATGGTGAATGTGGAAATTGTAATGTATGAATGGGTCGTGAATCAGATTAGCTAGGTATAAGATAGTTAGTGACGACCAGACTTAACCCCTCCCCCATTTCGGCCTTGTACCACAGTTGTGTATGAAAATACAATAAATATTCAAAATTTTGTGTATTTTGGCTACTGCGTTCGTCGGAGAGTGAGTGATATTTCTGTCTGGTGACGTACATTTTGATTTGTGAGATAGCCTCTGCGAATCGAGTTTTCGGCGGCATTTCCTTCTGCCCCCGATATTCGAATCTGAACTTACAGTGATTTGTTCTCTGCCTTGTGGAAGTAATCTACGACAAATAAGCTTCTAACTGTAAACATTCGTCATTCACCAAAAATGAGCAGTTAGATAGCAAGTACATCGAATGCAGCTATGCGAACAAATAGATTTGAAATAAACTACAAAGCAAAAGTTTTTTTCAAAATATATTAAATAATCTTTAAATTTGCTAATTTTCGTCAAATAAATTTTGAAAAATGTATAATTGATTTTTGGACGAATTTTAAACTAGGATTCTAACTTAGTTTACAAAATTTAACAAAAATTGCTGATATCGAGTTTTTTTTATTAATTTCGCTGACAAAAAAATGATTTTTAACTAAAATTTCGAACATGCTAAGAATGAGTAATTAAGCAGATAAAAAAATCATCTAATTTAAGGCCGTTCTTGTAATGTGATTCTCTTTTTGTTGACTTTTTTTGGAGGTACCTATACTAAACAATAAATTTATTCAATAAAATCGCCATTGATTTTAACCACAACCCTCAGACGACGTTGGAAACTCCTGCATCTCTTCTGGACGGTCTACTTGTTTAAATTGATGAATGCTGCCATAATCCTTGCCTTCAATTCATTCTTTGGTGTTACAAGGAGTTTCGTTGGTCTCTCGCTCAACTGCACCTCACACATAATAATCAAGGAGGTTGCAATCTGGGGAGTTAGGTGGCCAGGTGAAACGGGTGATGTGGTTGCAGAAATTGTCTCACAGCAATGACTGGGTTCTGCTTGTGTGGCATAGTGGAGAGTCCTGTTGATAGACATAGGGTCTTCAAGCAGCCACCCTCTTGAACTCAGAGCAGCACCACATTCTCAAGGCGCCTGAGGTAGGACTCTGCGTTGAGCCTGAGATCCTCACCAAAGATTCGGGGGTTCTTATCTGAACAATGAGAATGAGTTTTCCGAGCTGCTGTACCTTCGTAATCACTATAAAACTCATCCAACTCTTTCCGAATTCTCTGTACTGTTCTCACATTGACACTCAAAGAGTCTGACATGTTTGTATTGGAGTGAATGCCAAGTAGTACAGCATGCCGTTTCCAAATTTCAGGCTGAGTGAATTCAGTCATCGTGCTCTGTTTTTCATAGACGGTCGCCATCTGACCCTACTATACTGTGCAGTTGACAAAACAATAAATAAATAAAACAAAAAATAAAGCGCATGCACGGATTTAAAAACATAAAATTGGCGACAATTTATTCATCGCATAGATGTAGATAAAAATTGCCCAGAGAACTGGGTAAGGAAGAATAACAAGTAGCAGTGTTTGTAATTATACTGGAGAAGGAGAAGAAAGAAGCATTGAAAAAGAAAAAAATAGATAAAAATTTAAAAAAATAAATGTTTTACAATGATGTTCACCCTGTACAAGGCTCAAGGGCCACTTGAGGTAGAAGATTACAAAGTAAGAGACACATTTTATGGGCTATGCAGGTCAGATAACCTTTGATTTGACCCGAGATTTGAAAAGGTTAAGAGTGTAGTGATTCAATTGGTTAGCACACATGAAAAAGCCAGCCTCTTGGCCTTCATTTGTTTGAAAATGTCGACCCTGACCCTGCAGGACGTGAAATTCCACCAAAAGAAAGACTTTGCTAGCAGATATGGGGGATTGATAGCTTTGGTCTGGGTCGGTGGTTGGGGGATGGTCGAGAAGGTAGACATGTGTAATGGTCATATAAAGATGTACATCAGCGTTGGCCCGAGAAGGATGGAATGAGACAATGGCAGATCCATTTCCATCTATTAAAATATCCAACAACTGCTCTGATTCGAAATCTTCTGCACTCACTCAAACAATAGAGTATAACTTTCAGAAGTTTTCCTTCTTGTTTTTCTTAATTCACATCAATTTCTTTATTGCTTTATTTTTTTCTTCAATATCTGTTTATATTTCTGAGATAAGGCATTATATACACTATTCACCTGACGAAGGCCGGAGCTTACAACGGCCGAAACGTTGTGATAAACATGGCGAGAAATATGAGGACAATAGTCCGAATATTGTAAATAGTGTATTTTTTCTTTGTTTCTCATTCTTGGTTAAATATTTTTTGCTACCCTTCTTTAATTTCGCCTTTTCATGATTATTTTTTTTTGTTTCTTTTTATTAATTAATGTTTTGTCTTCATATTTTCGGTTTTCTACTCTTCTTCAATTTACGATTTTTCCTTTCCTTTTTTCGTAAATGGTAAGAAAACCCTTCCATAGCTTTCGACTACGGCTTCCATTCTTTGACTCTTTCTTTCTTTTTTCCTCCACATCTTTTACCTCTTTCTTGATTCCCTCCTTCTCTTTTCTTCTTTCTCTTTCTTCTCTCTTTCCATCGTTTTCTCATTCTTTTTCTGTATCTCACCTTTTCTCTCCTTCTTTTTCTTTCTTTTTCTCTTTCCTTTTTCTCACTTTCACTTTCTTTCTATTTTCCTGTCTCCTTTTCTCGCCTTCTCCTTTTCTCTCTCTCTTTCTCTTTTTTTCTTCTGTTCCTTTTTCTCTTTTCCTCTTATTTCTTTTAGTAATTCTATTTATTTCTCTTTTTATTTTATTTTCCTTTTTCCCTTTCTCTCTTTTCTTTTTCTCTCTTTCTCTTTTTCTCTCTTTCTTTTTCCTATTTTTCTCTTTCGCTTTCCTCTCTCTTTCCCTTTCTCTTTTTTCTCTTTCTTTTCTTTTTTTCCCGATTTTTTCTTTTTCTCTACTTTACCTTTTTCATTTCCTCTTTTCTTATTATATTTCTCTTTATTTCTCTTTTTCTTTTTACTCTTTTTTCTTTTCCCGTTGTCTTTTCTCTCATTTCCTTTTTCTCTCTTTCACTTTTTCTCTCTTTTTCTTTCTTTCTCTCCATTCTTTAATTTCTCTTTTCCTTGACCTTTCTTTATTTCTAATTTTCTTCTCTATATTCCTTCTTAAATTCCTATTCTTTCTTTCTACTCCCACCATTAGTTGCTCTTCGCCGATTTCGTAAACAATTTTCTTTTGTTTTTCTTTTTTTGCTAACCCTCATTCTAGGTTTCGGATGACATCGAAATGCCTAGATGAATCTGTGAACTAACCTTCTGAAACAGACCTTCTAAATGTATCTCTCATTCTCTCAGTACAATATCGTAGCCAGTGGTCGCTTGCGCAAGAAAATATTCCATTGCCTATCTTGACACGAGCATCACCTTCTAATCGTCTTTCTGGAAACTTTCTCCAGTGGCCAGGAAATGAGGGAAACAAAGAAGTCAAAGGTAAAAATCCTTCAACGCATTTAAATGCCGATCGCGCGGATGAAACATGATTTAAATTTTGCTAATGGCAGCTATACGGCAAACAGCGGGATGGGCTTTATAGCGAATTAACAACTGACTGGAAACCAGTTATGTAAAAGGCAAAGCAAAAATGCTCGAAGGCAATGTGCGCCTTTAATAAAAATGTTCAATTACACATCTGTATGGATCTTAGTTTATCTCTAGCTGTTTGAAATGCGATAAGAATTCGGATATTTGTGATTTACATTAACTTTTTTCATAAAATCTTGAAACATTACAAAAGACGCGCTTTCAAACACCAGAAAAAATGAATACAATACACAAAAAACAGTCCAGAAATATGGACACATGGCAGATTCGTGACAATTTACGGCGCAACAACACCCAACACATTTATTTGTGTCCCAATATTTTAAAAATAATTAAAACAATTTAGTGCTTAAGCATTCCTTATTTTTACCTATGGGAACATATACATGGCATAATCTTTAAAAAGGTCATGTAATTTTATATTATTTTAAATTTTACATTTTTTCGTCAAGTATATTCAAGGTAAATAAAAGTCAATAAAATATTAAATAATTGCTGAAAAAATATGTTAATTTGTAAAAATTAATAGATAGTTAAAAATTAAAAAAATGCGTTCAATTAGACTTCATGAATTTATGTCAATTCTGGTTATCCATACTGTCATCACCTCGTAACTTATCGGTGACGTCGATAACGTCAATAAAGACATGATCAAAAAAAGAACCGTTCTTAAGAAAAGAGTGTATGCAATATATTTCATGCTATAAGTAAGTAATATTTGTTTCAAATAAGATCAATGTAAATTTAAATTTGCTAATTTTCTCAAATAACGTGTCACAAATATATTATTTTATTTTTGGAAGATTTTTAAATGTCGATAATATTGTTTTGTTTACAAATTTCTTAAAATTAAGAAAATAGCTGCTTTTAATAAAAGCTGAGATTCTAATCTATAACATTTTTATTTAAAATACACCAAAATAGTCTACTTACTGGAAATAGTAATTATACTCATTTAACTTAAAATTAAAGCTAAAATTAAATATTCAAAAACGATTTTTCATTTTTAAAATTTAACTTTAAACCTTAGGTATCGAAAATTCAGTGGAGATCCCTAACATAAAGACAACCCTCTCTACACCAAAGTAAAATTCTGATAAAAATATGTGAAAGTCGCAAATGCTTACACAGTGGACAATTTATATTCAAATTTCCCTGAGAAATCAGAAAATTATCCTATCGAAAATTAAACAAAATAACTCTCTCTCTCACTCTCTCTCTCTCTCTCTCTCTCTCTGTATATATCCCCTTCCTCTTTATCTTTCTTCTCATATATATATATATATATATATATATATATATATATATATATGTATGTATATGTGTGTGTGTTGCGTGTGTGTGTATCCTCACTTGTATCGTTAAATCTCTCTGTCTCTATCAACACCATCGCCCTCTCTCTCTCTCTCTATATATATATATATCTACCCTTTCACACTCTATATCCACCCACTTAATATGGTAAGAGACTTTTTTTTCAAAATTCAACCGAAACCTCTCTTTTAAATGTTTTGTTGTATTTTTGTCAATTTTTCAACAAAATATTTATGCGTATTAAAACTGCGAACAAACTGTGCAAAGTTCAGGTTTTCTTAATAATTCCAAATCATGAAATTCTTACATTGGCCTCAAATGTACAACTCTATCTCGTAGGGTAACTTGTCACTTATTGAGATTTGGTGCAACTTTTGCACATATCCATCATTACATTACAAATATGCAAATTAAAACGGTTAACATTAAAAATATTAGAAGATATTACCAAAAAAGCTATATATCACTCACTGCAAAGAAAACACACAAAACTATTATTACGCAAAAGAAACAGCGCGTATAAACTAAAATTTCATTACATCAAGTATTATTGATTGGGGTTGCATCAGATGCAAGTCATTCGGTTATTGGAGCAGTGATCCTACACAAATACGAGGACGTAAAAACTAAACCAATGGCTCATGCTTCAAGATTATTAAATACAGCTGAAAGAAGCTACAACCTGAGCGAAAAGGAAGCATGGATCATAATATTTATCATGACAATGTTTCACAAATTCATATATGGTAGAGAATACATACTACAGACAGACCATCGGCCATTAATGTCCATATATGGATAAAAATGTGTGTTTCCTCTAATACTGCGAATAGACTGCAGTGGTGGGAAACTTTCCTATTGAATTATAATTATAAAATGGAATTTCTACCATCCAAAATATTAGGTCATGCAGACGGATTGTCTAGACTAGTACCAAGATTCTGCGAACCACTTCAAGACAGCAATTGCGGCGATAAGGACCGAAAATTAAAGTAATAACGTATTATACAATACTCGTAAGAGAACTGCCCATAACATTGGAGGAAATAAACATTAAAGCGGAAAAGACGACTTTATAATGAAAATGAAGGAGAGATTAAATTTAAAGGAAATATAATTCTCTAAATAATGCATTTTATTTTGTAATGATGTACTTATCTAAGCAGATAGAGTGGTGATACCAGCATCGTTGCAAAGACGTATGTTAAAAGAATTTCACAGAAGACATCCAGGAATTTCTAGAAATAAATCCTTAATGATATGTTATACTTACTGGCCAAAAATGGATAAGAATTTAGAAAACTTAGTAAAATCATGCAGCGGTTGTTCTCTGGCAGCGAAGTCACCGCCTATCAAAATTCAACCTCGGCCGAAGACCGATATGCCACAGTCCAGAATTCGTATAGACTTCGCAAGACCGTCAAACGGAGCATACTATCTAGTGGTCGTCGATATTTGTACTAAATGACCAGAAATATTAAAATATAGAAGACCGACTACTGCGGTAACGATAAATTTCCTACACGAGATTTTAGCAAGGTTCACTGTTCCTGACTCTATCGTTTCAGATAACGGGACTCATTTCACGTCTAGTGAATTTAAGTCTTTTTGCAAATCATTGGAAATAGAACGTTACAATTCCTTTTATCATGCAAGATCAAACTGACAAATGGAACGGTTTGTCGATACGTTTAAAAGGGCACTAAAAATGTCGGGGGCAGAGCAGTTAGATGAATTAATGTTTCAGCAATTTCTGAGTTTTTACAGAATAACACCAAATCCCAAATACCGTGATGGAATATCAACTGCAGAGTTGATGCTCGCCATGAGGATTAAGTCCGTTTTCAATAAGTTATTACCAGAACGCAAAGCGAGAACATTAAGAAATAACAATTCAAGTAGATACTACAAACCTAGAGATAAGGTATTTTTAAAATGTATCAACGCGGAAAGGAATTCTGGAAAGATGGCGCTATATAACAACGGATCGGTAAAATGACATACATGGTATAGGGACAAAGGTGAGAACATAAGCCATACCATAATCAGTTAAAACGTAAATTCACTGATTTAAAAATTTCTCGAAAAGAGGTACCCATGAAAATTCTGTATGACACGTTTAACGTAGATACACCATCAGAAATTGTTGAACCAAGGGTTTATGGAAAATAAACAGAATTTTAGCAGAATTTCTAACTATTGAACCGAAGCTGTGGTATGACTACTGTTTCTGCGCCTCCTCCGTTTTACCAGAGCTTGTACCTGCACGTTGCTCTCAGTTTCCCCCCTCGAGGCATTTCATCCAGCTTTGATATATCTTTAAGCCGCGCTGATTCTTGCAATTCTTCCTGCATATGCATCTGTTCAAATCTGATTGGTCATTTCTGATCGATTCCTTTAAATCCGTCCTGTTGGGGATCTCTTCCGTCCCCCCTCTTGGGATACGCCCAAGGTATGATGCACTTGGGTACGTCGTAGAATTTTGGGGTTGCTCCTCGTAGAGCATGCAATTTGGGTAGCTAACCCAACTTGCCCCACTACTCGTCTTTCCAGGATGCCAATTGTCTCTCCAATCGTCACCTGGTCTATTTCCTGGTTGCCAACTGGTCTGTTCCCAGTCGTCAGTGTTAATACCAGCGATTTTAGTTAAATCATACATTTTAGATGCATCAAGGGTGGTCTTCAGTGATACACTGTTCTCATCGCCGATTTCGGGTTTTGCATCATATTGGCTCCAACAGCAACACCGACGTGATTCTAGGTGAATCAGGCCTCCTCATTGAAAGCGTCGTGCTACGCACCGCGACATTGCAAAAAACAGTAATCACAAAAAACAATATTTATTGTATCAAAAATACAATTGTGGCACATGGCCTAAAATGGGGAAGGGTTGAGGTTGGTCGACACTAACTATCCTATACCTAGCTAATCTGATTCACGACCCATTCACTCATTACAATTTCCACATTCACCATAAAAACTCGCCCGTCACCACTCAATCCTCCATACACCACATTACCGCATTCTCTCAAGAGGGGACATGCAAAACGCACCCCTTGACATATAAATTTTAATGATAATAAATAATACATAAAAATCTAATCATGAAGAATGAGAGGGGAGGGAGATTAACCTAATAATAAACTAAAAATCAACACAAAGCAAACTAAATATAATGGATGTTAGTAGGACCCGTCCAACCCCCAAAACAGAGAGGCCGCTGTATTCTGCCCATTGGACAAAATCAAGGGGGTCAAAAACAAACTGGAGAGGTTGGGAATCTCAACCTGTATCATAACCAAAGATGTGTCCGGGGACAGACCGGGAACAACACGTACTCACACTAATTAGGTACATAAGGCTAGTCTAACCTAACCAAGGGGAGGGCTCCACAGGAAACCACCCCGATGTGACATAGGTAGACCTAAAGGAGAAAATCTAGCCCCGTTCAAACGAACCAAGCTCGCCTCAGTCACCGACCTTTCGCTAAAGACTGTCGAATGCAAGTGTTTTCTTTCAGTTCTGAACTTCATCTTCAGTTGATGCTCAAAGAATCGGATCAGATCCTGATGAGAAAGACGGGTGCCTTGCAAGACTTCCTCCATCCGCGTCGTCCAAATCACCATTCGAGCCGTGGCCAGCAGCGTAAGAAATATCATACGTTTCATCCCAGAATACGGGGGCGACACATTGTTACACGCGTATGCGCGATGAATGGCCACAAGCATTTCGGGAGCGAGAGGAGCCGTCAGCTCGATGACATGGCCCAATAAGGGGCGGACCCGGGGGCAATGGTAGAAGCCATGCGAGGCCGTTTCTTCTAAACCAAGGCCACACCGTTCACAGTCTAGCAAATCCGCCAAGCCCCATATGAAGGCCTTGTCATTGAGAGGCAGCCGAGTCCGAGCCAGTCGCCAGGTAAGCGAAAACTCAGGGTTAAGAGGTAATCCGCCGCTGGCACCCAATACCAGTAAGAGCGAAACTCATGCTCTGACACTAAAAGACCTTTGCTCGTACTTCAGACCAATTTTTCTCCAGCTGGAGGTCGGGTCCAAACCACACTCCAAGAATGCAGACAGGAATGTCCGTGCAACCGTAGCGGCCCGGAAGATCGACCCCCATCCAGGCACCTAACCGCAAGCCGGACGATTTGTTACGGTTAATCTTGGCCCCTGTCACTTTTCCGTACCGGTCAAGCGCCTTCTGTACCACCTCAATGTCACTGCGGGACGACACGAAAGCTGTTACGTCATCGGCGTAAGCAGAAACCCTGGCTCGAGCCCCTCCAGGAACGGCAATTCCACGTAGGGCCGGACTGCACGCTCTGTCCCTCAGCCGACGTAGGAGCGTCTCCAACGCCAAAGCATAAAGTAGGGACAAACAGTGGACAACCCTGACGAACCGACCTAGACAGCGCAAAATCGCCCGACAGCTTCCTGTACCACGACACTGGAGGGGGGCGGTACAGGAGGCTAATCCAGCGGCAGAAGTCGGGTTCGAATCGGGCGGCCAGCAGGACAGCAGCAAGGTAGTCTCAACCTGTATCATAACAGTATTCATAAAAAAACTAGTAAGTGCCGGAATTATGGAAAGATGGCGCTATATAAAAACGGATCGGATCGGTAAAATGACATACATGGTATAGTGACAAAGGTGAGAAAATAATCGACATCTTAATCAGTTAAAACGTAAATTCACTGATTTAAAAATTTCTCGAAAAGAAGTACCCGTGGAAATTCTGTATGACACGTTTGACGTAGCCACGCCATCAGAAATTGTTGAACCAAGGGTTTATGGAAAATAAACAGAATGTTAGCAGAATTTCTAACTAATGAACCGAAGTTGAAGAAGTATAGACTCCAGGGGAAGTCATCGCAAAGGGTGGAGGGTGTTATATAGGAATAAAGTGCCGCAGATGACACTGGAGTTTGAACACATATCAACACAGTCGATCCCATTTTGAAGAAGTCGATGTCGAGAGACCGTTTCATCACCAGCCTCAATAACCTACAGTTTATGTCATTTTTGTCAGATTTTTCTATTGTTGGTGACACTAAAAACCCTAACACTGCTTAAAACTGAAAAAAGCCATAAAAAATATTTTCATATTTTAATAGAATTCTGTCAGAAATTCTGCGATGAACTTCTGCCAACTTTCCTTGACACTAAAACTTCGTCTCTGTTACTTGCATTGGTCTTCCTAGTAGCTTGCTGTATGTCACGCAGATAAAAATGTCAATACGTAAGCATTTCAGGAACATAAAGATAAAAACTTAAATTTAAGAATTCTAAAAGTTCCTCGGAAGATTGCTGAACTCGAACAAAGTATTTTGCTCAAAATATATGAAGGCTCCTTTTCAAATACTCTAAATTGTATTGGATTATATCTGCATTGTCTGGAAGGTAGCCTGGTCGAAAACATCTTTCTATTAATGATCTGAGAGACCCCTTCCTGCCTTTCATCAGCATGTTTGATGCTAACCCCTAGGAGAGTGACTCGTTGCTCTTTCTCGGACACGTGTCCTCTGCTGGCATGAAGTGCAAAGATTATATCAAGGGGAATGCTCGGTCTCTTTCTAAGGCATTTAGTTTCCTAAGACGATCTAGACAATTTTTCTCTACAGAATCTACTTAACATATTTACAAGTCAACCATTTTCCCATGCTTAGAATATTGTCTGTTGCACCTGCTATATATTTAGAGATTCTTGAAATCCAAAAAATAATCTGCAATGTCACTAGTCCTGATCTGGTATTCCAGCCTCAGTCAACTTTGCCACTGCCCTGTGCATTTTCCATAAATATTTTCATGGTAATTGTTCTGATGAACTTTACTCTATGTTACCGAGACTTTACGAAATTAGCCACAGTACTATATTAGCAGCTAAGACTTGTCTTTTACAGTTGAATTGGCTAGATGTAACCGTAAATTCTATGCTAACATTTTCTTTTCTCAAACTCATCACACGTGGAAATCTCTCCTGGCTTCTTGCTTTGCCGCAAACTTTAAATTCAATATCAATCATTATCTAATGTCTTCTTGATTTCTCTGCTTTTATTGAGCTCACTCTTTAATAAAGTTTTCCTTTTTCTTATTCTTTCACACTCAGTAACTCCTTGTGTCTAAGTGGATTTACTGCCTTTCTTGGGGTGAAATAATTAAAAAAGATTGTTTTGATAAATACAATTACGATGGGAATGCTATTCCTCAACGGTTCTATGAGGAGGAGTCATTAATAATTTCCATTCTTCTTATCAACTTTATTCTTCAAAAAAATAAAGTACAATTCAATTTCATTTAATTATATATTCACCATTATTTGCATTGAGTTATTGTCATTTATCAGGCAGCGCTTCGATAACTTTTGATTAAAAGTTTGCAGGTTTTGATGTGAAAATGTTTACGATTGATTCTTGAATCAGAGAAAAATTTCCTCCTCAAATCGTTCTGCAGCGATCAAAAATAGATCGTAATCGGGCAGTGCAAAGTCATGTGCATATGGCTGGTGGGACAGAACAGACCAAACATCTTCTCTGCGGTATTCTTGCTCTATGCTACCTTGTTTATGGAAGAGAACAGAATTCTACCCATTGACGAGCAAAGGGGGATTTTTGATCAAACCTTATGGACATGTTGCATTTGTTTGACATATAAATGTGCGTGTAGTATTATGTTGTGTCTTAAGAACTCTAAATGAATAATACTCAACTGCACTCACAACGTTACCCTTTTTTCAAGGAGTTCAGGTGTTGCAGTCGTTTGTGGAGATTTATCTTTGTCAGTTCACTGATTTTGCGTAGAGCATTGTCATATGTAACCTATTTTTTATCCCCTGTTATGATATATTTGAGGAACGGTTAGCTAGGTGATATATTTGTCATTAAAATTGGTTCCCGAAAACTGAAATTAATTCTAATTAAGACGTAATTTTAAATCCTTTACAGAATAAGAGTTAACGCCTTTTATAAAAATGACTTTTGATTTGCAATTGACACAAACATATTTGGTTATTACTTTGTTACATTTTACATCAAGAACGTGTCTGCCCCACACTTATTACACCCAGTAGCACCAATTTCATGAAATCAGGGAACATGATTACAATTATTCCCAAACGAAATGTAGAGTTTTTCTGAAAGATCCAAGGAGAGAACTTTTTTCTATCAAACGAGGATTTTACTGATATAAATAAAAAGATCATAAGTATGAATTTTTATGTCAGATTTTTATGTCATTTTTAAGTATGAAATCTGTAAATTATGAATCTCGTCTTGTGATTTTAGGTATTATTTTATAGACTGTATCGAATACATCATTTTGTTGCACAAATTTGAATCCCTATTCAAGGTATATAGTGATCGGATTAATAATCTTATAAAAATGCAAGGTTGTCCTGATAATGGCTGAGAGTATTAGCTTGAGATACTTGTGGAGTAAGCATAATGACTCAACTCAGAATTTCAAACAAGATTTATAAATCGCAGAAGTGGATGTTAATTGCTTCTTTTTATGTGACCATTGCAACCCTTTCACTTCTGCCACTGCTGACTGGTTCCTGTTTTATACCCCATCACAATTACACAGATATACACACAGATTTACATTTTGTTTCCTTATTAGAAGTAGATAGGTTTACCTATCGTACGGTTCACATTCCTCTCCGGTCTTTGAACAGGAGTAGATGTTTATCAGTTGTTTCCTGTTTACGATTTTCATTTCTCTAAAGCATCACAATCACACAGATATACACACACCGTGATAGAAAGACGGGGGAGAGGCAGACAGATACAGACACGGAAAAAGACAGACAGACAAGTAGAGAGAGATAGGAAGACGAAGAGAGCGCACGTGTGCGCGCAAGAGAGAGAAAGAGAAAAAGAGTGAGAAAGACTCAGACTGGCAAGAAAGATTGAGATGGCGAGCGAAAGTGTGCGTGCGAAAGAGACACATAAAGACATAGAAATAAAGAGACAGCGACAGTGAAACAGTGAGAGAGAGAGAGAGAGAGAGAGAGAGAGCAACGACAACAACAACAGCCAGCAACAATGTATAATTTCAACATTATCTCTCCAGACTACCTCGGTAATAGCAACAGATAAAAGTTACAAGCTTTGAATACCTGTAAATAAATTTTACATTTATTTGTCCATACGTAATAAGGAAAGAGAGCTTAGAAAATGTTGAATAATTGGCAGAACAGGGATTAGGAGAAACAGGAAAATACAAGCTTTACAAACTACGGAGAATTATGGAGAGGCATGGCCGCCCACGTCCTAAAGACAGAAGAAGTTTATTAAATTGTCAAAGGAGCCTTTACTGTAGACCAATTGTCCGTGATATTGTGGAACTGTACATCCACACACACACACACACACACACACACACACACACACACACACACACACACACACATTAAATTAAGAATATACATAATAAACGAATGTGATATATAATAAATGTTAAATATTCACTGATTGGTTCGATCCAGCCAATCAGAACAAAGATAAGTATGATTTCTCTTACCGCCAAAATACAGGATTGTTTGAACTCCTATATAAACATTTTCCCGCTAGAAATAAGTCAGTTGCGGCACTCAGACTCAAGGGACAGGCATGCATCTGCTCAGCACAAACCCTTTGCCCAACTCAATCATTTTATTAAGACTTTGTCTAAAACAAATATCACTAACAAAGTCTGTCCACTAACATTTGACATGTAATATTTCACGGCGAATGGGAGGCTACTTATGCAACGGACCACATTGCATGCAATTCAACCCAAAATGTAAATATTGTTGAATATATAATTTTACCTTTGAGTAATTTCACAAAAAATGATTGCATTGGTCGACTTATTTTATAACCCTTCTTGTATAATGTCAAGAGTTTTCGACTTTCATAAATTAAACAATAGGGAAGAGAAATTAAATTTGGAAAGTACATCTGGACATGGCCTTGTGCCAGATTTATCTTCAGAGAGTTAAATAAACCAATTTTAATGGAAACCCCTACAATAAAATCGAGTGTTTAATAATGTGGCTAATTCCATCACCAATAAGCTTAGTAAATGTTCATCACTCAGTGGCCCACAGCTGTTGTTTTTGTGATTTATACTAGCAGAGATAACACGCAAGTAAACAAGGCCATAAATAGCATGAGAGAAGCAAGAGATTAATTGTTACATCAGAAATAATGTACTTTTCGAAGCATAGAAAACAATTAACTTCTTGTTATAGAGGAAATGATGCATTTCTTATATAGAAAGCGATAAACCATTTGTTGTATGGAAGTCAATGCGATGCTTGTTGCATAGATTATAAAGAACTTCTTGTTGCAATGAAAGCAATGCTCGTTTTGTAGTATGAAAAGTAATATAATGCTTGCTGCATAGGGTAAAAGCGCTTCTTTTTGTATAGAAATCAATGTACTTTTTGTAGTATAGAAAACAATACATCAAAGGCCATACTTGTCTTGTCGTATAGAAAACAGCGTATTATTTGTTGTATGAAAAACAAAGCAGTTATTAATTGTTGCATATAAATCAATGCACTTCTTGTTGTAATTCATACTCCATTGTTCTTAAGGACTGCTTAAGTTGCTATCCACTTTCATACCGCTACCCGCTGTACTGTGCATGATTAGTGTGTTATTCTATTATCTTAAATCACTTAACACTGTCTGGTACATTAAATAAGTATATCATTGAATTGCGTCGATTTTATAAGGTTTTTTCTACTTGCAGTGAAATGTTTAACTATACAAAAGAATATTCCATGGGGGAGTTTTTAACTGTCCTTATCAAGAAGTGCAGAAATACTTGGCAATAATCACGTTTTACTGGCTAAATATATCATTGCAGAAGGGAATAGAATCTATCAATCAAAACGTTGTGATGAAAAAACAAAAAACAATGCCCTTTTCTTTTTTTAAAATAGGTGTCGAGTGATAAGGTAAATAAAGTATAGTGCAAAGATGGAGTGTTTAAAACTGATAGTAGGAGGTCCAGACCCAAGAAGGCGATGAATTCGTTATAAGTAGAAAGATATATAGAAATTGATATATGTTGTTTCGTACAGAATTGTTTGCATTTCGATTTCTTACAGTTGCCTAACTTGGCCTTAGAAATGTACACTTTCACCAAAGAGGCTGATAATCTGCTGAACAATAAAATTATTGACAACGTATGCCTGTTAGAAAGATATTTATGATTGGCAAATAAATTTTCAATTTTAGTTCAATCCTATAAATTGCCCCCCTTTAGGCATTTCTATTTTCCCTGATTAAACTGACGAGAAAGTTCTAATTGCATTTTATGAGATTCGGTGAGAAATAACGCAATAAATCATATATCCTTTAACATGGCTTTTCATGCAACTGATATATTCACACTTGTAAAATCGCACTGTGTTTATATTTCAATGAAATCAAACCGTTATCTTTGCGCGTCCCTCACATGATAAAAAAGAAGCTAAAGACACCGCTGGTATGTATGCGTCTATTTATCACTGCTCACATAACCGTTTGACGTAAAAGACTAATTGTCTAGGAATAAACCGCGTACTATGCAATAGGCAACCAATTAATCGAAGAACAAACGAAAAGTGGCAATAAGCCTGCCATCCACTGTTAACGTTTGTCTCTTGCATTAACAAAAATCATTTTCTCTCCTCGTACATGATTGAGATTTACAAGTTTTGTCCAACACTTAAGTACCTTGAAAAAGGGCATCGGTAGAAAGATATGGAATGAAGGAGGAGGAGAGAAAGGCGGGATTTGGTATGCTTTTATTCGCTTAACACTCGGAGCTTGATCTCATGTAAGTAATGTCGGTATAAACTTATTAAAGTTATTTCAAATGTGAAGTGCCATAAACAACTTAGCACATCGTTTATTTATTGTGCTCAGTCACTGTCACCAACGTTATCAAAGTTGTGCCTTTTTCTACACAAACCGAATCGATAACCCAAAGCAGACTACGTAAATACGTTTGCTGAGCATAGGCTCCACGCATACATCCGCTTCAACCAAAAGAAAAGGAACAAATTAAATTGGACGACAAGCTGAGCGATGCGACACAAACCAGCCTTCATGTCAATACCAGCGCGTAGAGAGAGTGAGAGAGAGAGGGGCGAGGGAGAGAGAGATACAGAGAGAGAGAGGGAGAGGGAGAGATGAGAGAGAGAGACAGAGAGAGGGAGAGAGAGACAGAGAGAGAGAGGGGGGAGAGAGAGAAAAATACTACAGTCAGCAGCAATGTCTAATTTCAACATTCTCTCTCCAGGCTGCCTTGGATAACAACAGATAAAAGTTACAAGCTTTGAATATATGTAAATAAAGTATACATTTATTTGTCCATACTCAAATGTATTCGTTTTTACTTGAACAAACGTTTGCCGAGGTGGGGAAGGAATTAACCCTCACAACAGTAACAGCAACAACAAGGCTCTCTCTTCCAGGTTTTACCCATTTCCGCCTTCACAAGAAAGTTATTTCCCCCTCCTGCTTCTAATTTCTATTATTTCCTTTGTTTTCGTTTTTTATTGATATTTTTCTTGCTAATTTATTCCTAATTATCCTCACTATCAATAATAATAATAATAATAATAATAATAATAATAATAATAATAATAATAATAATAACAATAATCTCAATAACGACCATTGTCCGTACAGAGCATCACATGAAGATTTAAAATAAATTAATTTAGCGAATTAGCTTAAACTAATATTAAAATTAAACCTGAATGGTAGGAAGAGTTCTCCATGCAAATGTCTGCGATTTTCAAATCCACACAGACGATTCAAGCATAAAGCGCGGTTGTTCCAGAGAACATAAAGTATGATGTTTTTAGTAAGAAATTAAAGTCAATCAACCAGTTCGAAGCAGGAGACTACATTTAGTTTTCGTAAATAAATAAATAATATCAGATTTTGATTTTCTAGTAGATCGTAGATTGGAAATGAACAGTGAAATCTGATTAAGATCTGAAAATTCTTAAAAATCTAATAAAAATATTAACATGACCACAGTTATCCATTATTATTAGAACGTTTGAGACATTATCAGAGAACTTCATGGATATAATAAAAGAATTAGGAACGAGATTGAAAATTGAATCTATTGTAGAAACAATAATAACATCGCCAAGTATACTCAGATGACAAGCTTTCCTGTCATCTAATGTCTACATACATGCGTGAAAATGAATTCTTCTCACTTAGGGTTATCTTTGTATCACAGATTTCTGTTAGTAAGTAATTACTAGTGTCTTGAAATCTCCCCCACACTTCTCGGTATACTTGCGGATTTTTACCTTGTATTCAGTATCGTCTTAATTCTTACTCAGATGTCTATTTTCGGTGATGTACAACCTATACAGGACCTAAGAGCCCCTCGAAATAGAGTATTAAGGAGTAAGATGTAAGAGGACATCGGATATGAAAAAGAAGGAAAATGCTTTAGAGAAACGAAAATCGTAAACAGGAAACAAGTGATAAACATCTACTCCTGTTCAAAGACCGGAGAGGAATGTGAACCGGACGATAGGTAAACCTATCTACTCCTATTAAGGAAACAAAATGTAAATAAATAGTAAATAAAAGTTCAAAGTTTTAGGCAGGCACATTAAAAGTATAGAGTTGAAGTAGATTTTAGAAGGAACCGGAAACCCAATCCTAACCAAGAAACTCCATTACTTTTCAAAAGGAATTTTCTTTTCGTTGGAATCGTTTCTCCCAATATAATTACCAGAATTCTTACTTTTTAATCATTGAATTTCTACACCAATAATAATTGGAGATTAACTGAGATTAAGTATTCTTAACACTAGAGTAATCTACTCTCTAGTATAGCTGATTACAATAATACAATCGTCTAGATGGTTCCAACTCTTCCCAAAATGTTAAATCCTTCTAGTCTTTTCTTAAGATCTTCAAGACCGTTCCCAATCCGATAATGACTGATAAGATCACCTTCATGTTCCACAACCTAGATGATGGGTGACTATTTGAGAATACAAGAAGTTTGGATGTACAGGTGGTGACAGAGGAAAACAACGCATCACCTATGTAGTGAGCTTGAGTAAATGGAGAGGAGAACAGAGTTCAAGGGAGATAAAAAAATGTAAAATATATTAAGAGCCACAAAGTAAAGAAAATGGTGGAGAGCCATGATCGCCACCGTCCCGGAGGACACATTACTTAGTAGAAGAAATAAATTCTGGGTACCTTTCAGATAGATGATTACCATTTCCAATTGACAGTCTTATTTGAAAACCTTGTTTATAAAGTAAATAATAAAAATAAAAAGTAAAAGAAATGCTGCAGATAATAGTTTTTAGAGCCAGATAGGGATCATTACGTTGTGAAATCTACATTGAGAGAAGATATTTAAAAAAATGTTTGGCTATTGAGTAATTCAAAACGGCCTTCAAATTTATCTTTCAAAATTCCAGGAAAAGATTTGGAATTAATTCAAAAGAGATTGGAAATGATTTTATACTCAAATTCATTTATATCAAGAAAATACAAACAATTTATCGCGTAGCGAAACCAAATGCTTCTGAGCTAACCTTTTGATTTCATTGATAACCTCATTTTCCAAAACTGTAACGCTTGCATTCTTTGTAAAAAGGGGGAAAGTGACAAAAGCATGAGATATATGATGGTGTACTCCTGAAATGTCTCTCGCATAAACGTACACAGGTTTGAGAACACTTTACTTGTATAACTGAAGATTTAATTTGTTTCTACAGCTGTAAGAATTTGCTATTTTGTTGTACCCTTTCTATTTAAACATTGACAGATTACATTCTAGGCCGGAGGATACTATTTTATTATTGTATAAGTATAAGCCAAGTACATAGAGAGTCATCTCTCAGATGTTATAGAATGCGGAGCCTGGACCAGAAGGGCCAGCATGAACATGGAATTCTGAGAGTGTCCGCAAGAGTTTTGAAGCATTGACACGCTCGCCACATCCAGATTCCGTACATGGGTTGATAATAGTCAATAAGTAGATAAGTGTTCCTCTCTTATAATAAAACGAATAGAAAAGGAAACTGTCTTTCGTTGGTACAGCCTATGAAATGACGTTAAGTTTCTGAAGCCAGTGACGACACGGAACGCAACACAAACGGAACCTCCACATTGCACTAAAAAGAGTAAAGTGAATATGCATGCACGGACAATTAAGTTATTTTGGGTTAAGTTCAATAGGAACGGATTGGAACTACGCAATTTCTCATGAGAAATATTAATGACTTGTTACCTTTTATCCTCGGAAGCAAACGATTTGGTAGGTACTCAGGATTCTGTTTCTATTTTCAACTATTCTTTACGCGCAGACCTCATTGTTATTTCCTGTACAGTCATGTTTGTTGGTCTGTCTATTCAGATTCTCGCACCATTGTATATCCTCTCGTTACACTGCATCAGTATATTTACTCTTTGCATCAGAAATTTCTGGTAGATTCTGTTGAGGAAAAGCAGGTAACCCTGAAACCATTAACCATCCGATAGTCTTGCCAACCTAAATATTTTTATACTATTAGATTTACTATTTTATTAATCCCTATAGTTTTTATTTGTTTAGCTCCAGCATCAGTAAAGATATATATATATATATATATATATATATATATATATATATATATATATATATATGTATATGGAAATCTATTAGAAAGTAGCTTAAATTTTGTCAGGAATTAAGTTAATATTACTAATGCCTAAGAAAAGATTATAATAGCTTCTAGACAGTTTACTTTGATATATAATGTCTCTCCTTGGGTTAAGAAGAATAATAAAAATTTCGACGTTTCCATGTAAGCTTATGATTCTGTACAAATAGCCGATTTATTGTGTCTATATATATTAGATACACTAGGTAGGTTAATTGGCCCTAAAAAGTGTAGGCCTGTAGAGGGATGATGGACTCATTGTTATACCTAATAGTAATGGACCTCTAACTTCCAAGTTACATAAAAGATATTAAAGCTTTCCAATTTCTAGGACTTAAAATTGATATATCATCTAACCTAAAAATCGTCAGTTTACTGGGTGTTACATTCAATCTCTCGAAATACATTCAAACCTCTCCAAAAAGAAAACCAAACCCCCGTCTACATCAATTTCTACTCGAACAACTCCAAATCAGCTATAAACTAAATTCCCAACACTGTGAACACCAGGATAAACAAATTATCTTCTAGCTGCAAAAAATGAAAGCGGTGAAATGCGGACTATAGCACTGGATATCTCGAAAGCCTTTGACAGGGTCTGCCATTTAAGTCTTCTCTATATGTTGAAAAGTTACGGTGATAATATTTGAACTGATCTAGTCTTTCCTATCAAATCGTGAAAGTTGAGCTGAACAGAAACACGTTTAGTTCCTTTCGTACTAACGTTGGTGTTCCTCACGTTTCAATCCTTGGTCCTACTCTGTTTTTAATTTTCATGAATGACCTTCCTGATGACGTCCAAGTTCGTTGTTAACTGTGGCAAAAGATGGCTTGTTAATTTTAACGCCTCCAAACCTAAACTTCTCCCCATTAATAATCTGAGAGACATCTTTCTGCCTTCCATATTGAATCTGTTGCTAGATCAGCTGCTAAGAAGTTCGGTTCAGTGTCGTGCTAGACAATTTCTCTTCCCAGAATCTACCTTACATATCTATGAGTCTAGATTTCTTCCATGTCTAGAATATTGCTATGATCTTGCGCCCCTGTTGTTTACCTTGAGCTCCTTGATAAGATCCAAAGAAGAATCAGCAATATTACTGGTCATGACCTGGTGGCTCGGCTTCAGTTGCATCCCCACGGCCGTAGGGTTGCTTCTCTATATCTTTTCAATAAATACTTTCAGGATTATTGTTCGGATGAGCTCTTCGCTATGGTACCTAGACCCTTTTTAATTTAAGCGCAGTACTAGATGGCGTCAGTTTATTGTTGAGCTGGCTAGACGTAGCCTTAAGTTCTATTCTAATAGTTTTTTCTCGCACTTTCCCTTGCCAACTTTAATCTGCAAAACTTTAAATGCAATGTCAATCGATATCTACTGCCCTCCTGATTATTCTTTTCTCTTTCCGCTCATTATTAATGTTTCTCTTCCTAATTCTTCTCTGAAACCCCCGTGTTTTAGTAGCTTTCTTACCTTGCAGGGTGTGACACGGATTAAAAAAGTATGAATAAGTTTTTATTGATATATATGAATAATTATTTTTCATATATACATGTAATTTTATATATAATTATTTAATTTTATAAGTAAGTATTTATATTATATTAAATTAATTGTTTGAATAGATTATCTATCACCCTCACTGACCAGACTTAACTCCATCTGATGCCTTCCTGTTTGCTTAACTCAAATCGCACACGCGTGGTCGGCATTTTGGAAACAATGAGGAGATCATAGGATTTGGAGGACCAGGACGCCGACTTCTTTCCTAAATGGATTACAATACTTAAGAATCATTGTACCACGTGCTTTGAGGCATAAGAGAATAACATGCTGAAAACTCTCATTTCTGGGTGAGACTCAGAAATCTTTGAACGACCCTCGTATATAAATTATATTTACTATTTATATTATATATTAATTATATTTATTAATTATATAATGAATTATATATTTATTCATATATATATATATATATACATATATATATATGCATATATATATATATACACAAATATATATATATATATATATATATATATATATACATATATATATACATATAGAGATATATAGAGAGAAAGACAGATTATTATTCAGTTATACATATATAATTATTTATATTATATATAATCATTTATATCAATATTTGTCTATTCATATATATATATATTTGACACCGCACGGTGTTGTGCCTCACCTTGCGTGGAAATGAAAGCGATTAATACGATGAACAATGGTATTGCATGGCGACAGAGAGTCTAAGGAATCCGTGCAAGAAGTGCGACCTGATGCTGATAAAATGAAATAACGAAACATAAAAAATTTATAATGGTTTTTGTTGTGATGGTATAACCCAACTTCCCCATTCACGATAATGGACGGACTGTTTGCCGATTAAGTACGATCACAGCCGACAGACAAGAGCGACTTCGTTTGTTAACACCTATTGAGGTTTAGCATACTCTCGACTCTGTCTCTGTACTACATCCGATTATAAACTTATTATTGAAAACCTACATTCGGGTTACTTTGTTTATTATATCTTGCACGAGATATAACAGCTGGCGACGAGGATTGTGGAACGAACTTCACCAAAGAAAAAAAAATTACCAGCAAAGTTATAACTTTGCTGGAAACGTACTTACTTGGAAAAAAAATTATATATATATATATCAGTTGACGGCGAATAGGATTTCGAAAGCGGAGTCACAAGGCAAAAGGAAACTTTTTGAAAAGTAAGAAAATTTTTACTGTTAAATTGTGATTTGGAAAGTATATATTGAACCGTGACTAAAATGCGAGCCGGTCTAAGAATTCGTTATTCAAGTAAAATGTACCGGTTGTAAAAATATTACGGCTGTAAATTGTCTGTTAACCGTTTAAAAAAAAAAAAAAAATTTTTTTTTGACGAATTCTGAATAAAGTCAGGATGGAACAATTAGTCGAAATGACTAAAATGCTGTGAATAAGCTTGCAACAGCAACAACAACAGCACCAAGAGTTACAACAACAGCAACAACTACAGCACCAAGAGTTACAGCAACAAATATTACAACAGCAAAAAGTCTCGAAAAAATTCTGAAACAGTCGACTGGAGAAAGAAAAAACGCTGTTTCTTCTGCCGAAGGAATAGCAAATTCATTATCCGAATTTATATATGAACACGATTCGGGCATTACATTTCCAGCATACTTTAAACGTTTCGAAACTATATTTACCAAGAGATGTCAACATTGGTCGGATGAGGAACGACTAACATTATTAGTCCAGAAACTAGGGACAAACGAGAACACGAAGTACTCAAACTTGATATTGCCCAGAAAACCAGAAGTTTCGTTTGAAGAAACTATAAGTATTCTGTCAAAAATATTTGACGAAAGAAATAGTATGTTTCACACGTGATACAGATGTCTAAACATCGTTAAATCAGATAACGAGGATTTTCTGGCATACGCGGGAACAGTGAACTCTCTGGTTGAACAATTCAAGTTAGAAAAAATTTCCAAAGATGTATTCAAGTGCCTAATTTTTCTTCAAGGACTAACTGATCCTAAATATAAAGAAATTAGGTCGAGAATAATAATAATGGTCGAGCAAGACTCGAACATAACATTACAAAGGGTGACCGAAGAATGCTAACGTCTCATAAACGTAAAAAGGGATAATACACAAATTGAGGAAAAAGTGTGGCTAATGTTCGACACGTAAAAACTCAAAAAACCCCAAAAGCCAAAAAGACAGAAAAATGTGAGACGTGTGAAAAAAATAACCATACCAAAAACACGTGTTGGTACAAAAATAAATTCTGCCAATCGTGCGGAAATAAAAATCATGCCAAAGACGTGTGTTGGTACAAAAATAAATTCTGCCAATCGTGCGGAAATAAAAACCATACCAAAAACGTGTGTTTGTACAAAAATAAATTCTGCCAATCGTGCGGAAAAAAGGGCATAAATATTCCGTTTGCCAGAAAAGGAAATTACAAGATGTAAGCCTGGTATTATCAGAAAAAGAAATTCAGAACGGTAAAAATAGAAAATACGTAGACGTACGTATGGATAATCTTACAATTACTTTTCTATTGGATTCTGGTTCAGACATAAGCATCATTGATGAACAAACATGGAAAAATATTGGAAGACCGAAATTATCTGAAACCAAAAAAACCGCTAGAGGGGTTTCAGGAAAAAAATTAAACTTTATGGGAGAATTAAAGTGCAATATTTCGTTATGTGGCAAGACTGCAAAAACGAAAGTGTATGTAATCCAAGGGATTAATTCATGTCTTTTTGGAGTAGACTGGATAGTAGTTTTGATTTGTTTGAACTCCCGATTAACTCATTTTGCAACGTAATAAACAGTGCAGAAAAACAAAAAAAGTATTAAAAATGAAAAATACATGAATGAATTAAAAGAAGAATATCCCAGAGTTTTTTCTGAGGGGTTGGGTTTATGTACTAAGACGGAAGTCAAATTTGAACTCAAGGAAAATGTGAAACCAATTTTTAAACCTAAGAGGAACTTTCCTTTTTTCTCCTTAGACACAATTAATAAGGAATTGGAAAGGCTAGAAAAAATTGGAGTGATATCTAAGTTTGACCATGCTGATTGGGCCTGCGCCCACAGTCTACGTTAAGAAGAAAAACGGAAAAATATGAGTGTGCGCAGATTTTTCAACAGGGTTAAACGATTGCCTTAAAAATCACAGTTATCCACTACCTTCACCAGAAGATATTTTTTCAAAGTTGAATGGTGGTAAGATCTTTTCAAAAATCGACTTGTCTGACGCATACTTGCAGATTAAAGTGAGTGACGAATGCTAAAAATAATTGGGTATAAATACACATAAAGGTATTTATAAGCTAAATAGGCTTCCTTTCGGCTTAAAGGTTGCCCCATCTTTGTTCCAACAGGTGATGGACACTATGCTGGCAGGCCTTGAGTTTGGTACCGCCTATTTAGATGACGTTCTAGTCAAAAGTAAGAATGTTCCAGAACATAAGACGCACATCAGAGCGATATTTAAAAGACTAGAAGAGTTTGGCTTTAAATTAAGCCACGAGAAGTGTAAATTCTTCATGGAAAGAATTACATACCTCGGACAGGTGATAGACAGTGAAGGCAGGAAACCGGACCCACAGAGAGCCGATGCAATTAAGAACATGCCTGCACCCGACACAGTTGCGAAACTACAATCGTTTCTGGGGTTGGCCCAGTATTATGCAATCTACATACCTAAAATGTATGATTTAAGAGCCCCCCTTAACGAATTGTTGAAAAAAGACAAGAAATGGTTTTGGTCGAAAGATTGCGAGACGGCTTTTCAGAAAATAAAAAAATGCCTACTCTCAGATCTCGCCTTAGCACATTATGATCCTGAGAAAGAGATCATCCTGGCAACTGACGCAAGTTTTTACGGAGTGGGGGCTGCACTGCTACACAAATATGAAAATGGCACTACTAGACCGATCGCGCACGCGTCGAGGACTCATCTTCCGGTTGAAAAAAATTATAGCCAGATCGAGAAGGAGGCTTTGTCGATTGTGTTCGGGGTTAAAAAATACCATCGCTTTTTACATGGTAGATCATTTGTACTTCAAACGGACCATAAACTGTTACTTACAATATTTGGAGGTAAAAAAGGTATTCCTACGCATACAGCTAATCGTTTACGGCGATGGGGTGTAACCCTGCTTAATTACCATTTTAGGATGGAATACGTCAAATCTAAAGAACATGGGCATGCGGATGGACTGTCAAGGCTAATCCCAAAAAATGAAGAAATTTTAGAAGAGACGGTTATAGCAGCATTAACTGAGGAAAAAGAAATATCAGGTCTCTTGTTGAATACAGTCAGGGAATTTCCGGTAACTTTGGACAAAATAAAAAAAGAGGCGGAAAAAGATCACTATATTGTGAATTTAAAGAACCAGACGAGATGGAACAAAAAACAGAAAAGGGAACTCAGATTTCACCTTTCTCAATTTGCGACAACACGTTGCTGTACGCCTGATAGAATTGTTATACCTCAATCTCTACATACAGATATGCTGAAAGAATTTCATACCGGTCATCCTGGAATGTCTCGGATGAAATCACTCATGCGTGGTTATGTATAGTGGCCAGGAATGGACAAGGATATTGAAGTTTTTGTAAGACTATGTAGATGTTGTCAATTGGCTGCAAGAACACCTCCGATCAAAATGAATCCTTGGCCGAAAACGGATTTGCCGTGGGCACGTCTACATATAGACTATGCTGGACCAATTAATGGGTACTATTATTTGATATTGGTGGACTCTTTATCGAAATGGCCTGAGGTAGTCAAGTGCAAGCATCCTACATCTAGGAACACCATCAGTGCATTGGATGAAATTTTCAGTCGTTTCGGGGTTCCCAGAACATTGGTTAGCGACAATGGTACGGCGTTCACAAGTATGGAGTTTAAGAATTTCTGTACTGCCTTAGACATTGAACACATAACTACACCAGTGTGTCATCCCAGGTCGAACGGTCAAGCCGAGAAATTTGTTGACACTTTTAAACGTGCTTTACGTAAAAATCAAGGCATGGACACAGAAGAAAGAACTATTCAGAAGTTCTTAGCAATATATAGGGTAACTTCTAATGAGAACAACGATGCGAAAATGTCACCGGCGGAAATTATGTTCGCAAGGAAAATTAGATCAATTTTCGATAGATTGTTACCCTATCAAAACAAAAAAGTTGCTAAGAAAGAGGAAGAAGTCAACATAAAAAAGTACACTTCAGGAGACAAAGTTTTTTTTTAAATTTTCAAAGTGGAAAAAGCTATTGGATGGATGGCATAATCCAGAAAAGGGTTGGTAAAGTGATCTACACGATGAAAAGTAAAAAATTTACGTGTAAAAGACACATCAATCAGATTAGACCACGATATGGTGAAGAAAGTGAAAAAAGCGAAGAAGAAATTCCGATGGAAGTGCTATGCGATGCTTTTAACATGACACTACCTAATAGTGTATATGAACCTGTATCGCATGGACCAGCCTTACGAGCTGAAAAGCGAAAATTATCTTGGCCAAAAAAGGATCTAATTGTGACGACTAAAAGAAGGAGCACACGGGAAAGAAAACCAGTGGAGCGTTTTAGCCCGGATCCAAAAAGAAGACGACATTAGAAGCAGAAATTTTCAAAAATGAGAATTTCAGCTTCGGGGGGAGGTGTTGTGATGGTATAACCCAACTTCCCCATTCACGATAATGGACGGACTGTTTGCCGATTAAGTACGATCACAGCCGACAGACAAGAGCGACTTCGTTTGTTAACACCTATTGAGGTTTAGCATACTCTCGACTCTGTCTCTGTACTACATCCGATTATAAACTTATTATTGAAAACCTACATTCGGGTTACTTTGTTTATTATATCTTGCACGAGATATAACAGTTTTCTTTCATATTCTTTATTTAATCAAATATGGAAGAATCTTTAGCCAGGTGGTACCTAACCGAGACTGTGCTTGTTTTCATATTTACACTTGTAAAGGAATTCACACTTGAATTGAATTGGCTGTCATGTTGGAGGAATTCGAAAATGGATGGCTTTTTCTTCCAAGTATATTCGACACCTTAAAGAGCCAGCTTTACAAGTTAATATTTTCCACTTTGTTGAGTGGAAAATATTAACTTGTAAAGCTGTTGTCTTGACCTTCAACTTTCACAAATATAGAGAAAGTGACGAGCTGTTGGCTTACTGCTTTCTTGTGAAAAGAATTGTGGTTAGAGAATCTTTGTTTTCATACTCCTTCAGTGAGGCTAGCTTACAACATATCGGGTTCACCTGTAGTCCTTACAGTTGTCTGGTATATAAACCTTCTCCATGCATAGTGCAACTATCTCTATTTCTGCAGTTACAAGAGGGGCTTGGATTTTTATTACGTGTACGGATTTTTATGTACTGTGTTGTGATGTTAATTTTCCATGCAACAATAGCTGGAGTTAATTAATTGTACACAAATTGAATAAGTTATAGGGCTTAAATAGAATGGAAAGTTAGTAATAGAACCTTGACAAAAATATTAAAACATTGGAATATGAAGACAGGGGAGTTCTAATCATTTCTGCAAGATGAAGCACATTAGTAAAATACTAAAGAGGTTGCTTGAATTTTGAGAATATTTTTCATTCGATAACCCGTTAGAGTTATCAGATAACACTAGTATGAAAAGGACAGAAATAATTGTATGTCTCTGACTAATTTCTGTTTATACTCAAAAATGACTCTAGTCTATACAAATTTAATTTTTTTAACAATCATATTCGCCTTATTCACGGCACAAGAGCTACTCGCGTTAGAAGGTTACAGAATAAGAATCAGGGTTTATGGCAATATGATGGAAAGATAACGGTTGATGCTAGATTTGATTATCTTAAGATTGTAGTGATTGGGAATCCAGCTAAACAGTTCGTGGATATAAGCTGCTGGAGTGAAAATTACATCTCATCAAAGACAATAATGGTGGTTCGTTAAAATGTCAGTAGGATGGCGGGTCTTATCTGTGAAGGTTAAAACTGCTGGAAGTAAGGAATGTAGTTCAACTGAACACTTTTCGTGAAAATGGCGATAGAGCAGCGAGAGGTTTGCAACGTTTGGGCTGTGGGAAAGGTTGTAGAGTGGAAAATAATTTCGTCAACCACAAGGACGCGTAGATGCTTTGGGAATCTATCAAGGCGGGAATGTGAAGACTTGACAGTTCCTGTCCATATATAGCAGCAGTACTCCATTGTTTTGTCTGATCTGACTCTTGTAAATGCAGATAATAGTAGGGGGAGCTATGTACTTATTGGAGCGATAGAGTGAACCGACAATTTTCCCAGGTTTCAAGCCTTAATAGGTTTTCAAGGCACGGGACGTCCTTAGGAAAATACTCGTTCATCGCGATGGGTGAAAATTCTGAATTTGCGCCGTGGTGATGGAACTACAATGATGGTAGAACAATGATGACGTAAAGAGGACACTGTTTTGTTTTAAAACCAAACTTTTAAAATATAATGAAGCATATGCCTTTTTTTTACCCTTGTTTAAATTCATTTCTTTCGATACATATTTATAAGCAATATCTAAAAAATATCCGATGTCGAAAGGAAAATAAATTATCGTACTCCTTTACGGAATGTGATTAACTCAACAGGGAGAATACGAAGATTTTATGCGTCATAAATATATTTTATCTAGATTCGATAAGGGGAAAATATTTTCGGAGAACAAGTTACTGTCAAGCGACATTGGTTTACAGACCTCCCTTAAACAGAGTATTTCTATCACTCAATGTCAACAAGATGTTCATCTTTGATATCTTAGTAGTACAATCTACTCATCCAGTTTAGATTATTTGCATCCAGGGTTATCTAAAGTGACAGATCAGCATCCCAATTGTATAAAATGGGGTTGATTTTTCTCGTTTGACGGAAATACTGTTATCAGAATCAATTCTTTTGTGTCGCTTTTTATACCTGAGTCTATATTAGTAGTAGGGACAAACTAGAATAGCGAGGGACAAAGGCGACACTTGAACGAATCAATATAGTGGAGAGTAGAGAAAACTGATGCAGGTAAATCATTTCAGTTAATCATTTGAAAGGCAATATAATTCCGACTCTTGTTACACACTACACTCATTTTTCTAATAATTATTCAAATAATATCAAGAAAAAATGATACGATTGATAGTAAAAATATGAACCTGTTTTTTTTGGTTTGAACTGAAGCTTATCCAAATTAAAGATTATCAATTTCTTTTTCTTGTTTTAAATATACACCGATACCATAGAGGAAAATAATAAATGCATGGGAAATTATTTTAAACGGGTATTTGTTGAGTGATCAATCGTTTGCTTTCTTTTGAAGGCGGGCATAACTGGTCGGAACATGAAGCGCGCTTCACATTGTTTCCAGACAACAGCTCAACAGGCATCGAGTTGGATCTGGTCAAGATCTAAAATAAAGTTAAATAAAACCATGCTCGCAAAACAATGCTACTTCCGACGTCAAACGCATCTGTATACCTTCTATACATTATATATATTGCAGATTATTGCACGTTTTTATATGTAGAAAATTACATATATATATATATATATATATATATATATATATATATATATATATATATATATATATATATCAGACTACAGGAAATTATATATGTATATATATCAAATATTATTATAAACGACAGACATTTTGTGTGGAATAATTTTTTTACTGATCGACTTTTTCAAATTACGAATAATCCTCCTCAAACAAGAAGGACATAAATCGACTAAAAGTACAAGAGATATGATCTAAGCTTTCGACTCATAATCAGGGTTGGCAAGGTTGGCAATTATGTCTGTTTTTACTATTTGATTTTGCTCGTATTTTGGTTTATGCGTAGCTCTTTAATGTTAATATGCTCCTAATGCTGCTTATTAAGGTTTTGTCTGATGCCCTTCTGTTCCGAAATGAGTCTCTGTGAGAATGTGGATGCGGCATATCCTATGAATTTCGGATCATTTCTGACGGAAATTCATCCTTATGTTCGAAGGATTATTTGTAATTTGGAAATGTCGATCATTAAAACTAATCGTTTATAATAATATTTGACTTAAAGGACATTTATTGCCTAACTACGCCGAATACACACACACACATACACACACACACACACACACACACACACATATATATATATATATATATATATATATATATATATATATACTGCCGGTTGTTGTAGAATTATGAGTCCACATAGTTAATAACGCAAGAGCATAAAAGGAACAGTTTTGTTTTAATTTAGTTTTATTTTCGACAATGTTTACTTACACAAACTTGGCCGCAGATCGTCTTCGAGGGTTCTCCTCTCTTGTCTACACTTAGTATTGCAATATTAAGACCTTTGTATACGACAGGATATCCTCATAGCAGACGTTTAGCATGTTTGCTTTCTTGCGGCGCAATTAGTTACAGAAAACAAAAACTCTAATAGCTCGATAATTAAATTTCTGATATTGATTTCCGTTGGGCAGTTCATTGATTTTCTTTATTGTTCCTGAAATATAAAACACAAGAAAATATTAAAACCAATAAAAATGTTCGAATTTTGTGAAAACAATATACATAAAGAATATCTTAAATTTTAGGCAGTTAAATAAAACATTTGAATCTTTGGAAAAGAAATCATATTCAACACTTCTCAATGTTAACTCGACTACACATGAGCAATGTCAAGTCGATGTTAAGAATTGCCGTATAACGATGTCGATTTATTTCAGATGGAATGATCTATTATGTCACTAATTTGTATTTAGATACATTGTATTTATTTTCAATTTTTCTAGTTGAGTTGTTCATCTATTTACATATGCTCTATTATTATAGATAATTTGCTTGCAATAAAATCTGTATTTTATACCAATACTATCTTATGAAAACAGATGTAGTAGAGTGGGGGGATCGAGACCCTTGCAGTGGCCCTGCACATATGCCACACCCTATCTCACCCATCTATACTTATGAAGAATGAAGATCAACAAACCTGTACAATATGCCAAGCCACCCACACGCTGACAGAGATTTTAACTGAATGTACTTACTAAGCATCTGTAAGACACAAATACTACAAGGAAATCAACACGAGAAAAGTATTTGAAAATACTGAAACCGGTAACATAATGTTCTTCCTGAAAGAAATAGAATTATACCAAAACATATAACACCTACAATATATCATTTACAAACAAGATATCTAAAAATCATACCTTTTCCCTGAAAGTATAAAATATCTGGAGTTGAAGGTATAAAAATGCGTTCAAAATATATGCAATTGGAGCCATAAAATTGTATGCAAAATATTTTCGACATTAAATAACACACAGAGTTTGATATGCCGCTAAACTAAAATAATAAAACCAATCAACACCTCTCGTATTATGTTTGCATTTGGGGTGATAGATCAATATGTAAGGAAATTTGTCGTATGATATTTGCCTTTAAGGCTGTCAATGTACAACTCTTTGCAGTTTGGCTAATTCAGGTGTCTCTTGGAATATGGGTGCTGCTTTCTTTAATATCAACAGTTTTATTTTGAAGTTAAATTATGTGACCGATCCACCAGTTGGTACATATGTTTAACGGTGTAAAACTATATTTCGGAATTTCTTATTGAAAGTTGTGTAGTCAATGTAGTTTTTTGTTTCTTTTCTTGTGATTCTCCATGTCTATAAGCAGCTACAGCAGTGTTTCTCAAGCGGTGTTCCACTGAATAATTTTCGTAATTTTATTATACACGTACGGCGTATTGTTGGTAAATTCCTGGTTATTATAATAAAGGCTTCAACTGCGTATATTATTTCAAATTATAATACTTGTAGGCAACATATTTATAAATTTTTCTGGATGGCTTAAAATTCATGCAAATTATTCTGTGGTTGAACTATATTAATCGCACACGTGTAAATTAGCATATAGAGGAGTAGAGTATATACGATATATGTGTTTGTGTTTGTGTGTGTGTGTGTGCGTGAACAAAATATTTTGAGAACGAGAATTTCTTTATTAGATGTATGCAAACGTCTCTAGAAATAACTGGCTTTCTGTGGCTTCATTATCAAGTCTGAAAAGAAGGGCCTGTATGAAGATATTGCACATCTAAGTAGGGTTTACCTGTTCAGATATACAAATAAAGAGAGACTGGCGGAAAGTGAAGAAAGATACATAGAAAATTATGGATACCCAATAATTGACAAAGCATATGTCTAAAGTGGAAGGCGAGCGTGTTACATATTCAAACACACATACAAACAGTGGTCATCAGTACCGAAAGACGAGGAGATCTGCAAAGATGAAAAAGAAAATATCCAATAAAGATTCAAATGCTACAAAATACAAGTTTGATTCAACTTACGTGTACGCAAATCGAACCTCAAGTGACTTCTGCTCCACTCAACTGAAACCAATAGATCGGTTTTTAATTTCCCTGTTTCCGATTCAAGCACTTCTCACAGCATATATTTTGAAATATGATGACTTCACTACTGAACCGTGCTGTCGATAGAATATATTCTACACTTTCTTTCTTTCTGGGGTTAATAAGAGGTTTTTCGAGATTTTTCCCTTTTATTACTTCAATAATCCTTCTCAAGGAATCTTTGCATCAACGGTTGTTCGAATGGCAATTTAGGATGGAACCATATGAAGAAACTAGTGCAAAGACATCAGCTCATCCAGTAAAAATTTTGTTCGCGTGTAACTTTGCCTTGGTTTTTTACAAAAAGATCTTATATACCTTCAATTTTATCGATTTTATCTGCCAAACTCGGGGCCTGGACATTGAAAAGTTGGTCTTGATAAATATGCCACATGTGTTTATAATTTCATCGAAATCGCTTGAGAAATGTAGGCATGCATAAATAGCATGCGCACAGACAGACACACAGACATATTCTGTCACACACACACACACACACACACACACACACAGAGACACACATATATATATATATATATATATATATATATATATATATATATATATATGCCCGTATTATGTCTTCTCTTCGTAAACAAATGGACCGAAAGAATGATCCGAAGATAAAAGGTCATATAAAAAGAAGACTTGGCGAAGCAAGGCGGAGAAGGCCACGGAAAATGCCAAGATTCAACCTTCCCGTTTCACCAGAAAGAAAATAAAATTAAAAGCACCATACCCAGGTAAAGCAAGGAGCTTCTCTTCTCCTTCTTGGGATCCGCCATCTCAAATCCATCACGCAAAAAGGAAGGTATTCCCCAAAGAGCAAGGAATGCTTAAGCCTTAGAAATACTGGCGGTAGATTGAAGTTCTGGGATCTAATATCTGCTACAAAAGAAACTTTCTTGGAGCTCAGGATGGTTTAAGTAGATTAATCTGAGCTAAAAAAAATAGAAAAATTCCTCTGGGAGGGCCCCGATTCTTGTGCAAATCCTCCTTATATATGGCACAATTATTAAGGATGGATGAGTTACGTCCGACATGGTCTCTGATAGCCTACAACAATCCGCCGGTTTCCTGAGCTCCGCATATCTCCGAACTGTATGTACTTAAGCACTGAAAAATGTTAGCATGCCTGAAAATGAGGACTTGAGAGATTGGAGTAAAGCCACTCGCCTGCTTCACGATCCGCTGTCCTTCAGTGTGGATGTAGCTGCGATCTAAAATGCTAACTTTGTCGATGCTCGTGTGTTGTCTAGCGACTCTGTTGTCTATTCATACAGGTACAGGATAGCCGGAAGAGTTACCTTGCTGGTGAAGCGTTTCCTGGTTGCGAAGGTGGACCTTGAGAGGGGCGTCGTGGCCCACATTGCCTTGAAATGCAATTTGTTTCAAATCGCTGCGGTTTATGTGCCCAGTGATCAGACGAGACGTGCGTATTTCCATTAGTTTGGGCCGCTCCTAGTGGACCCGGAACGATAAGGTTTAATGAAAATTGGAAGGTCACCCAGGGCCCCAAGCTAGACAGAGGTCGGGGAGGGGGGCATGATCGTAGCTTGGTCTCGTCGATAGATAACGGATCGCTCACCCTGAGCCGGAGATGTAGACGTGTTTGCTTAACTGGCTTTCTACCCAAGGAGACAGATACCTCAAAATGTTAGTGAGAATGGTCGATATAGAGATGCTAGATTGTCCCATGTTCAACTGGTTAGGGTATTCGGACCACAAACTCGTTTGTGCCCAGATGGCGGTAGACACTAAGCCTAGAATAGCTGGACATTGGAAGTTAAATGTGTCCTTTCTGTAAAGTGAGGACTCCCGGCTAAAGCAGAGTAGATTAGTGCAGCGGGAATTTATGGGGGCGGTAGTTGGGAATAAGTGGTGGGGAATTCTTAAGAATATGATGAGATCTTTCACCACCGAATATAGCTAATGAGTCGCCTTATATATGGCTAAAGGTTGAAGACATTAATGTGTAGTTTGGCTCGTTTGTGGTCGGGGGGATCCCTTGAAATCTGTGAGATCACAGAGGGTGGTGTCCACAAGTCATCGAAGAGGGTCAGTAGTGATAAGTCTCTGGGAGATGATGGATTACCTCCGAATTGTACTTGAGGCTGTCTCACATGTTTGTACCGATTTTGCTGGTAATGCTCAACAACTGGTTCCGGCAGGGGTCCTTCCTCGATCGGATCGCTAAGCGTGTGATCACTCTGTTGAAAAAGGACAAGCATGATGTGAGGGAATTGGACGATTACAGATCTCTTAACTTTGCTAAACACAAAGTTAATGCTTTGGTCTAAGTTCTCGACGATGTGTTTGAAGTCAGTTGCTGACATTTTAATGGAGACAGGTGGGCTTGTGCTGTGAACTGCCGAGTAATTCAGAGCAACCTTCATCCTATCTGCACGATCAATAGAAGCCGTAAAATACTACAAAGAAGCAGCGCTGATCAATTTAGAACAGTCTAAGGAATTCGATCGAGTCGACTATCACCACCTGGAGACTGTTCTGAAGGCTACTGGATTCCAACCCGACTTCTGTAAGGGGATTAAGTGATCATCATTGTAATAATACTTTTAAAAAACTCAACAGCGAGCGTCTCGGTAAAAATGAGCAATATAGATAAAGCATTATTTGCAATTTGATCGCAATAGGCATGTTTAAAATTATTCATATGCATAACTAAATCGACTGATAAGTCCTTATTAGTTATCACAGCTTGTAACCTGTCTTACTTTGTCACGATATTCCGACAAGTCTCAACAACGATTTTAGCCCATCCTTTTGCTAAGGTCACCGGCCGGTTCCATAAGGTTTCTACTTCATTAATCGTGTTTTCCATTCTGTCCACATTTTTCTAACAGGCCATTCTAAAAAATCGTCATTATTTTCTGGTATGAGTAATTATTGTTAGTTAAATTATTTACATTCGGAGTATTGTCCACGTCTTGAAATTGTAATTGAGTAGTATTAAATATGTACTAAATAAGAAAACGAGATATTCCGAGGCATAGAGTGCTGAATCAGAAGAACGTATTAAATAAAGGGTCCCATTCGTTATTGCCTGGTTATCCAGATCAGCAGTAACCTGAAAAAAGCCCGAGGGAAAAGCGGTGAAAACGTTACGATTATAACAACAAAGATGAGGAAAATAGACCGAATGTAAATAAGGCAAAACGATTTGTTTTAAATTACATTATTGTGAATTACCTTTTCTTATCCAACTTTGCACCAACAAAAATGGGCATCACATTTAACTCGAAGAGAAAATAATGGCAATTAAGTTGTTGACATTGCACACTACTTTAAGTAAAAAGTTAGGAAGGAAACCTCCTTCGATACTTGAAAGATCGATAACAGCTACTGGACCTAAGAAACCTGTTTCTTTGAAAAAGTTTTAAGAGAAAGATTTTATAAATTTCAACCAGACAGTAGTATTAGTTGCTCGGTCAATGGTTACCAAATGTTTCCTTGTAGGGAAAAAGCTAATATGACCATTATCATTAGTCTTATTGTTAATAACATGATCAGGAGGCACATTGAAATAATCGATTGCGACTCGGGTTGAGGAATCGGGGTAGAGTTTTTTACGTGTATTAAATTCTTGATTTCTTTAAAAGATTTTGAACTATTGAAATTGCTTTTTGTATAGTTTTGTAGGCTTTTCCCTGGTTTTGGGCAGTCACAATCTATAACATGAGATCCTCACTCAGTTCTTTAAACTTAATCAGTGACTGTCGAGATGGAGAACATTGCAAATGCTACTCGGTCCTAAAAACGCTTATTCTACACTACCGTATCAACCTGGTTTACATTCGTTTGAAATATAGTGAACAACTCTTTAATGTAACGGAGAAAACTAAATTAACTACATACATCGTTCATTTCCCTACTGTAAAGTCTTCTGCATCTACGCTTTATATCCTTTCAAGACGTGGCCAGTCATGGCTTTCCATCCCACCCATATTTTGAAGCCCTTAGAGACGTTTGTCCCTTTGTCAAACCTCCCGCATCCCCCGTTCCACTATCTATTTACACAAGATTATCACATAGGTAAACCGACGATTTTCTATGTTCCTTTTGCACTTGATATGTCCTGTGAGTGTCGAATTCTCCAAGTCTTTCTTTCTCATTATGTGTCCAAGAAATCTTAGCTATCTCTTCCTGATTCTGAGTATGCTTTCTTCTTATTGCCTTTTTTGAAGACTTACTCGTTGTTTACTCTCACTGTTTATGGTAATCTCAGTATCCTTGTGTAGAACCACACTTCTATTGCCTCCAGTTTTATCTCCATTTATGAGGCAATTGTCCAGCATTCACTCTCATATAAGAGGATCAATATCACATAGCAATCCGGCATTTTTTTCTTTCTTCCTAACAAAATGTTTCTGTTTCTCGGCACTTTATTTAGCTTTCGGAATAGATCTTTCATTAAGCTCATGCCTTTTCCTATTTCAGTGTCGCATTTTCCATCTTCGGTTGAAACACTTCCCAGATATTTAAATTTCCTTACTTGTTGGATGTTGACATCTGCATTTTGTACCTCACATCTTGGGCAATCTTCCGTTGCTGATCACCATACTTTCTGTCTTCTTGCAGATAATGCTTAGTTCTTTTTACTCGCTTCTTTTACTACCCTATCGAGGCGATCCTGTAGTTTTCTTTCTCGCACTAGTTTATTTCACTCTCGATTTTTCTAGGTTCATCTTGGTTAAGGAAATTCCTTTCATGAAATTGTTTAAAACACAAATAGTTTCTGGAGTATGAATAATTTCGGCTTTAACTCTGTGTCCGTGTATGATTTTCTGTTTGCATATAGAGACAAGCATCCCAAATCGATATTCATACGGGCATTCATAAAAGAACATTTACATATAGTTACGTATGGTGATCTTCTAAATTGTAGCTTGGATGCAGCTCAACGCCGAAAGTGTGGAGGCTGCAGTGAGGATCGAACTCACTATTCAGTTGTAATAGATCTACTGAGCTGAACTCGCTAACCATTACACCACATCGAAGTGCCCAATTACAGTTACGTATATACATATTGTAAGGAACGTTAATATGAACGAGTGTTCTGGTAAATCTTTTTCTTTTTTTCTCTGTATTCTGGCTCATGTAACCCTAGTCTGTCAGTCTATTTTATTTTCCCTTTCACTGATGTCATTTTGTAAAATAAATTCGCATATAATGCTATCATTACCCTCCATAAGAAAGGTAGCCGATGTCCTTCAATGTGGTGTAGTGGCTAACAAGCTTCTCTTGCTAGATCAATTACGACTGAGTAGCGTATTTGATCCTCACTGCTGGCATCATAATTTCGTCCTTGTATCACATCTGAACTGCGCTTAGAAAATCATGAACATAAGAGAGAAAACCGTGCCGATGAAAATTGGTGTTACATTCAAAAACCAACAATTTATTAGCATTATTTTTTACAATTTTCCAGCAACGGATTGTCTTCATAATTTTCAAGTTTCCTTTATTATTTCGTGGGGGTTTTCATTTTTTCTTTTATAAATTACTTAGGCAGATAAATTCATCTTATCTTTATCATAAGTGCCTACAGATAAATATCTTTTGTAAGAGTTATATTAGGTTCGAGACGAACGTGACGCGGACTGCAGTTATTAAATGCCATTTGTTTTCTGTTTCCTTCTCTGACATTTCAATCGTCTTGAAACATTAAAAAAAACAAGTATTGCAATAATTTTTATCCATGTTTACTGGAGTGAAAGAAATGGTCACTACAGTTTGATTTGAATCGGATATCGAAGCAGACCCTGTTTTATTCATTAATCTGTTATACCCTCTATCACAGTTTATAACTATTCAAATCTATCTTCTATCATCTATTAACCCCAAATATATCTATCTATCTATCTATCTATCTATATATCTATCTATCTATCTATCAGTGAATATAAATAATATTAAACGTCGATAGCAGAGTTTCATGCAGTTCTTGCAATCTTCAGGTGCAAATATGTATATATAGAGAGATTATATTTTCGCCTGAAGAATGCAAGAACTGCATGGAACTCTGAGTCGTGCTATCGACGTTGGATATTATGTTTATTCACTAATATATACTTATAGCTCTATTTCACAATATTGAGCACTATATTTATAACACCTGACGAAGAAATATATTTATACGTACGTGTATGTAGATCTTCTATCTTACCCATTCCTATATATATTTATACACCGCCCCCATATATATATATATATATATATATATATATATATATATATATATATATATATATATATATATATATATATATAAATATATATATATATATATATATATATATATATATATATATATAATATTAATGGTAAATATACACATACATATGCAATCGTATATCTAAAATATATAAATAAATATACATACATACACATACATGTGTATGTGCTTAAAAAATAATTCCAAGAGGATAGAATCCAGGTAGAACTAAATGTCTAGGACAGAGTAAGGATATAATAAAAAGACTTAAACACTAATATTCAATGGTTATAATTATGACCATGAGATATTAGTGTTTAAGTCTTTTTATTTTATATATATCTTTATATATATATATATATATATATATATATATATATATATATATATATATATATATATATATATATATATATATATATACATATATACATGTAAAATGAGAATGAATAGAATCCAATTCCGACATTCGTAACATTCAATAAAGATTTAAAGAATAGCGGGTATAAGTGCGCCGAAATTCAGTTTAGAAAATATAATGACTGCAATTCAAAGAAAAGAAATAAGAATTCGAAGATCATCTGGTACACACCTCCATTTAATCAATCATTTAGTACTCAGTTAGGCGATATATTGCTCACATTGATCGATAAACATTTTCCGAAAAGCAACCCTCTTAGTAAAATATTTAATAGAAATACATTAAAACTAAGTTATAGTTGCACGAATAATCACGGGAAAATCATAAAGTTGCATAACAATAGAACCCTCAGCCAATTTATTAATCTTAATCATAATTCAAGTACCAATGAAAATATTCTTAAGGATACTGACCTATGTAATTGTAGGAATCCTAACCAATGTCCTTTGTGAAACAAATGTTTAACCGAATCTCTTGTGTATCTTCGTTCTATCTCTACAATAGAAAATCTGAGAGTTGAAATGCTCTATATTGCTAGTTCTAAGAATTCTTTCAAAAGCCGGCGGTATCAACACATATAGTCTTTTATTAATAATACTTATATACTTAATACTTCACTTTCAAAATATTTTTGGAGGTTAAAATATGAAAATATAATTCCTAAAGTGAAATGGAAAATTTTAAAATTGGCAAGGACATGTAAATATTTATATGAAGCCTGTTTTCTGTGTTTGCAGCATATAAGGCTTATCTTTCTATCAGTAAGATCCATTTTGTCGTAGTATAATTTTCACATTAGTCTTCTATTAGTGTTGATAATATTTAGTATAGATTTATTGACGTTCGGCTAACATTTTGATATTTTGCTTTGATTGCTTTTATTAACACCTTATATAAAGACCCTTTAGTTAACAGAAGCATTTTGTTTTCTTTTCTTTTATGATCTATATATTTAAATCATTTTTTTATATCTATATGTTTAAATACTTTCATTTGATCTATATGTTTAAATAATTACATTAGATCTATAGGTTTTAATATTTTTTTAGATTTATTTATTTAAATTTTCCTTTTTCTTCTTAAAGGGCTGGTTTATTTACCAACTATAAAAATGTGAAATTTTATTTTTTTTAACTCACAGGGTATATAGTTTGTCGAGTATCTTGTTAAGTTACGTTTCTTCTCTCATAGGAAATGATATTTGTCTAACGAATATTTTTTGTAGCAAATTTACTTCGGTAACGAATATGCAGTCAATTTACTTCGGTAACGAATCAGATGTCATCTACAATTCTAAATTTGTGAGTCATGACTTCTGACGTACGACTGCTTCCTTCATTTCTCCCTTTGAACTTAGCATAGGCCTTTCTGATTGGCTGAGTAAATATAAACAAAAATTTCTACTATCCCCCCTCTTCTCTTTCTTAACTTTTTCTTATTCTTCCTTTTCTCGAGAAAAGAGGATGTATCTTGTGTCGTTTTTTCTTACTTTTTTTTTTTACCTTTTCTCATGCAAAGAGGGGGTGTTGTTTTTAAATCTCAATAAATTGTCACCTAATCAGTCAGTTCTAACGCCTGATGAGATGTATTAATACACATCGAAAAATGATTGCATTTGTGTCTTCATATTAACGGAGAAGCCCGTGCCGTGGCTCTAGATATCTCCGTTTGATAGGGTTTGGCATGCCGGCCTTCTTCGCAAACTTCAGGAAAATGGAATTTCAGGTCAGTTGTTTGGCCTAATACAATCATTCCTGTCAAACCGTGTATTGAAGGTCGTTCTCAACGGATTTTCCTCCAGCTTCTATCCCACGAACGCAGGTGTTCCCCAAGGCTCCATCCTAGGCCCTACTCTGTTCCTTATCTTCATCAACGATCTTCCTGACGTCATAGATTCCCAAGTAGGCATCTACGCGGTCGACACTACAATTTACTCCTGCTGAAAAACAAATTTAGTGTCGTTGACAAAATTAACCTGGCCGTTCGTCTTGAAAAGGACCCCCAATCGGTTGTGAACTAGGGGAGGAATTGGCTGGTTAACTTTAATACTACAAAAACAAAACTGCTCTCTATTACTCACCACAGAGAACCAGCCCTGCCCCCATTAGAATGTCTGACACTCAACTTCTCGAGAGCTCCTCTTTGCAGCTGCTCGGTCTCACATTCTCTGCCGACCTGAGATAAAACAAATACATTGAATCAATAGCTTCGCCCACCGCAAGAAAAGTTGGCTCCCCGTGCCGCGCCAGGAATTTTTTTTCGCCGGAGTCGATCCTTCAAATCTACAAATCAACTATTCACCCTTGCATGGAGTATTGCTGACATATATTATCTGGTGCTCCTTCTGTTTGTCTCAAGGTCCTTTGATAGGATCCAGAGACCTATATGCAATGTAATTGGCCATGATCTGGCATCTCGTCTGCAGTCGCTCTCTCTCTCTCTCCTTTTACAAATACTTTCATGGTAACTGCTCCAATGAGCTGCTTTCGCTGGTTTCCAGACTTCATGAATTTAAGAGTTCTACTAGGCTGACATCTCGCTCACATACATTCACTGTCGAAACTTCTACTCCAATAGCTTCATGTTTCGCACCTCTCGCCTGTGGAACTCCCCCATTTTCCTATTTTCCTGATGGCTATAATCTCCAACTATTCAAATGTAATGTTAATCGACATCTCCAGATGCCTTGATCTATCCCCTATCCTTCTCTTCATCCTTTCCTCTATCACTCCTATTTGCTCTCGCTCCAACTCTCTGTAACCCCTTGCGTGCTAGTTGTACAAAGATGATAGCCTTATTGTTGCAACGAATTCTACTAAATGAAAAAGCTTTCGTGTGACGAGAAAAAAAATTAAATTAACATTTTTAGCGCCCTCTCGCCTTCGTGTGCATGTGCAGTTGCATAAATGTAAACATAACTTTCTCTCTCTCATTTGTACATTCGAATAAATGACACCTACAAGACGTGTATGGGGGAAAGAATTTATTCAGCAACGTCCGAACACCGCGTGGTGATAACTAATAATATCTACCCCCACGTTTCCGCCTCAATCGTACCTCACTCACGGAGAAGCTACAAGGGTGACTACTTCATGTTGATTAACAGTTCTTCCCCTTTTTTCTTTTTTTTCTTCTTTCAGATGATCATCTAAAAAAGAGAATTAAAAAATGAATTAATTAGACAGATGATTCCTTGAGCTCTGGTAAAATGTCAAGGATTATAAATGATGGTACTCTTTTTTTCTTAAGGAGTCTGAGACTTGTTCATCAGCTGGTATCCAAGAGATCTCTACAATTTCGTTACTCTCAATGCGAAGTAGCTTGTCCAAAATCTGTGTTGATGAATGTATATGATGAGTCATAGAGACAGGAATTGTACGTTTTGCATATGATCTTAATGTTATCAGTTTCATCGTTTAGTTGCAGTAGTTCCAATAATAGTTTTCTGTAAAACAGACAAGCTTCTGACAGGTCAACTATGGCTAGAGTTTCAGCAGCCAGTGTACTTTTGCCACTTTTCTAATGAGCTTGGATTGCCATGCAATGGCCATATAATTATTATTATTTCCTACCAAAAAGAGTAAAAAGAAAAGTGTCCAGTTTTTGGTATAAATTTTTAATGCCATCATCGGCATTTAGGGTGGGAACGTTTAATTCTAGTACAGCTTCCCCGGTCTTTCCTTCTAAGGACAGAAGTTGCACTGGGATAAAGACAATGAAAGAAATTAACAGACAGAGATGCAGCTTGGAATTTAAAACTGATGAGGGAAATAAAGGAAATTAGATATGAGCTTTCTATATGAGATGAGCTCACTAAAAACACAAATATGTCAACACGCAAGTGCAAGAAGATTAAGCAGAAATATAAAATTAAATGCTTTATTGAAATTCCATCAATCAAGAAAATGCTGAAACAGAAACTTCAGCTAAAGGCACAGGGAACAAGACGTTACGAAAAACGTTTTAGGTTTTATTCCAAACGAACCTAAAGACATTTTAGAGGAAAATGGAAAATACCTATAGATATTGAAAAGCCACAATCTATTAACAACGTGCAGACATTTTAGGAGTATATTTGGAGCAGACCAAAGGAATATAACCCAAAATGCAGAATGAATATAACGTGAACAAAACACGAATGCCGTATACATCACTGCAAGAGTAATAAAATATGAACACAAATAATGTTAGGCAAGCTCTAACGAAATCCGAAAAATGGAAATCCCTAGGAAATGAAAAGGTGCCCAATTTCGGTCTCTATCATCTCTCATCAATCCAAGAAATCCTTGCAAAAACTCTATCAACACTTGTAAATAATCCTAATGAAATTCCGGTATAGATCCCTGAATGGATTACATATCTCATGCCAAAAACGAGTGAAACAGATGATCTGAAAAATTATAGGTCGCTCTAACACGTATAAGTTGATCACATTTGTCCTGACGAACCGTACGTACTCTTTTTTCGAAGCAAACAACATTTTTCCACTGGAACAGAAGGGAGGGAGAAGAGATTCATATGGCTGCAAAGATCAACTAATGATAAATAAAATGATCCTAGAAAATTGCAGAAGACGGTATAGAAATCTAATCGCAGCGGGAATTGATTAACGTAAAGCCTTTGATAGCGTATCACACTCTTGGATCCTTAAGGCTTTGGAAATGTACAAAGTCTATCTGTGGTACTAAATTTTCTTAAGCACAGCATGGGAATGTAGAACACCACACTATACCTAAATCACACCGGATGCACTGCCATCTCCAACCGTCTGAATATCTGACGTGGAATCTTTCAAGGAGACTCCCTCTCACCCCTTCTATACTGTTTGTCCTTATCACTCTTACGCATGAACTAAACAACAGTAGGTATGGTTAGAAACTAAACAAAAAATAATTAAATCATCTACTCTACATGTATGATCTCAAAATCTTTTGACAAATGCGACAATGAGTTGAAGGGCTTCCTCGATATTGTAAAATGTTTCAGTGACGACGTAAGTTTGGACTTCGGATTAGATAAATGTGCAAAAGTAACATTCAAGAAAGAGAGATATACAGAAACAACCTCAATAGATTCAGACATTGTCACAATGATTAGGGACCTGGAACAAGATGAAGCCTTTAAGTACCGAGGAATTAGCAAAGGAGATGGTATACAGCATCCCCAAATGAAGTGGGGGTAAGAAATGAATACTACAGGCGTGTGCGTCTGGTACTGAATACCGATCTGAATTAAAAAAAAAACAGAATATATAGTCATCAACAACTTAGCTCTCCCTGTGGTGCAATACAGCTTTAACATCCTTAAGTGGACCATAGCTGATAAGCGAATGGACGCTAAAACGAGCAAGCTTCTCACTTGCTACCTCATGCATCATCCCAAAGCTGATGTTGACCGTCTGTATGTGCCCAGATCCGAAGGAGGTAGAAGATTAGTTCAACTAGAACTGTTCAACAAAACTACAATAATAGGCCTTCAAAGATACCGGAAAACTACAGAAGTCTGGATGATGATATGTGTCAAAGAACATGAAAGTGCAAGCGTCTTTATTCGGTAATAAAAGAAGCCAACAATTTCAAAATGGAGTTACAAATGGGTGCTGAAATACAAGTAAAACACAATACACCGACTGAAGCTGTAAGATACTTAAAAAAGAAAATGAAACCGACAAATATACAGAAACAATGGCAAGATTAACCGCTTCATGGCGAATATTCTGCCCGTTCCAAAAAGCCGATGTAGACAAACTCAGTACACATCAGTGGCTACGCAGTGCAGGGTTAAAAGCTGAAACCTAAAGTTTTATCCTTGCTGAACAGGAATAGTTCTTGCTGACTAGACATTATCCCGTACACATAGTAAAATATTCAGTGATAAATAAGCGAAACAATTGATCATTTCGTATTAGTTTGCACGGTATTAACACCCACTGAATATTAAACTCGGCATGACAGAGTGGGCCAATATCTGCACTGGAAAATCCGCAACTTCTACGGGAAGAAAATGAAAGAAATTGGTATGAACACCATCCAGACCCGGTTACGAAGATAGGACCTGACCCAGTTTTATGGGACTACACAATATACACAGAGAGAACAATAAAAGCTAACCACCCAGAAATTGTTATTAGAGACCACAAACAAAAAAGTGCATCCTTTTTATATGGCAGTCTCCGCAGTCTACAATATATCTTTGAAGACCTACAAAAAGCTATCAAAATACAAGGACATTGATATCTAAATCTCAAAAATGTGGCACATGGGAACATCAAAAATTCCTGTTGTAGTTGGAGCCCGCGTAATGGTTACGTAGAATCATTGAAGGGATTTTAATTGGTCAGGGGAAAATGTCATGATGCCATTTCTAAACTTAGTTCTCTGGGCGGAACACAGAAAGAAATAATGTATGCGCTGATACTACAGCAAGCATGGCTCTCATGGCTTCCGATTTTAATTGAGTCCATATGTTAATTGGATTGTTTAAGATGGGCTAAATATGGCAGACTTGCGGCAGGCACACACAGCCATCTTTGTGCCTAAGACACCTGATTTTTACCAAACGTCATTGTGCAGACATTTTGGTTAGTTCTGGATGCCGGTGGGGATTACTTTGAGGATTAACGGTATGGCAAATTTGCTTTATACATTTTTCTAATAAATCAAAAGCGACAAAGTCGTATTGGTTGCCTTGTAGTACTGTGCTTAAAGTCATAAAGTCTAGGTACCACAGCGAAGAGTTCATCCGAATAATTTTCATGAGAGTGTCTATAGAAAAGGCACGGGACCATATGTGGCAGCAATATTCAAGGACGAATGGTAGACTTATAAATATGTGAGATAGATTCCGGAGAGAAGAAATTGTGTAGCACGACACAGTGAAACAACTTTCTTAGAAGCAGACGCAGCATTGGATTCATTATAATCTTTCCACGTCATGTCAGTGGCGAATGTAAGCAAGAGAAGAGATTAGCATCAGCCATACTGATGGAGTTAACAATATTCAAAGCCCAGACGAATGCTAGAGTTTTGTTATTGTGCATATGTTGCTAATTAAAGTAAAACATGGATAAACTTGAAAAATAGCAGTTAGAAAAATACATGTTTATATTTAAGAGGATATTAACCCAACAGATATCATACACATGCATTTTATACAATTATATATAACATTTTGAAAGTCGGTAAAATGCAATTAAAACAATGTTCAACAGATGCTTTAAACATACATACACTTTATACATATCTATATGTATCAAGAACAATTTTATGGAAATGTATGTCGAGTGAGAAAATTTTTCGTGACAGGAAAAAAATAAAGTAAAGATTTTTAGAGCCTTCTGTTCTCCGTGTGCATGTCTAGTCGCATCAATGTAAACATAACTTTAGTCCGATGAAATATTAAGAGATGAAACCCGTCACATGAAAACACTGTCACAGATTTCCCAAAATATACATGTAATATTTATTTCTATAATAAAACAATTATAAGATATATACATATATAATCTTTATGCTATAGGTAATTAAATGTGATTTATAATGTAGAAATTTGTATTCTTATTATCAAGTCCCTCAGAATTGAAGAAAACATAACAAGATTGATAAATAAAATCGATTATGTGTGAATCATTAATAAAAAAACAAAAGCGATCAAAGAATTTATGACCGAAGAAGGAAGCAAGAGAGAAATAATCTGCTGCGCATTAACTGAATTAACAAAAAAAATCTACAATTGCCAAAGAAAATGTTTGCATACAAGATTCAGAAAAAAAAGATAAGGATTTCAATTGAGGTGATGTTTGTGAGTAATTTGCAGAACAATTTATAATACAACATATCAGATATTCACTGTTTATGACCGAAGAAGGAAGCAAGAGAGAATTATTCTGTTGAGCATTGAGTGAACTAACAACAAAAAAATTTACAGTTTGCATACACGATTCAGGAGAAAAAAGATAAGGATTTCATTTGAGGTGATGTTAGTTTTTTAATTAGCAGAACAATATATAATACAACAAACAAGTAACTTACCATTAATTGATATATATGAAGATTGTCTACTAAATACTGGAAACAAAATATTCACGCTTAAAACATATATTGGCGTTCCTCATATACACCTTTCAATAAAATCGATGATGTCGTAATCTGTAATATAACAGCTGCGATCAAAGTATTTATGACTGAATAAGGAAGCAATAGAGAATTATTCTGTTGGGCATTCAGTGAACTAACAACAAAAATATTTACAATTTCCAACGAAAAGTGTTTACATACAAGATTCAGAAGAAAAAATGATAACGATTTCACTTGAGCTGCTGTTAGTATGTTACTTGCAAAACAACTTACAACACCACAAACCAGTAACTTACCAATAATTGATATATATGAAGTCTGTCTACTAAAAACCTTTAAACAAAACATTCACTCTCATAACAATATAGGGGTTCCTCAAATACACCTTTCAATAAGATCGATGATGTGGTAATCTGTAATTTAACAGCAGCGATCAAATAATATATGACCTAAGAAGGAAGCAATAGAGAATTATTCCCTTGGGCATTCTGTCAACTAACAACAAAAAATCTTGAATTACTAAAGGAAAGTGTTTGCTTACAAGATTCAGAATAAAAAAAGATAAGGATTTCACTTTAGGTGATGTGAGTGTGTAATTTGCAGAACACTTTATAATACAACAAACCAGTAACTTACCAGTAATTGATATATATGAAGTTTTTTCTACTAAAAACTGGAAACAAAACATTCCCTCTTATAACATATATAGGCTTTACTCATATACACCTTTCAATAAAATCGATGATGTGGTAATAAGTAAGATAACAGCAGCGATCAAAGTATTTATGTCCAAAGGTGGAAGCAATAGGGAATTATGCTGTTGGGCTTTCAGTGAACAAACAACAGAAAGATCTGTAATTGCCAAAGAAAAGTGTTTGCATACAAGATTCAGAAGAAAGAAAAGATAAGGATTCCACTTGAGGTGATGATGTGTATAATTTACAAAACAATTTATAATACCCCAAACCAGTAACTTACCTGTAATTGATATATATGAAGTTTTTCTACTAAAAACTGGAAACTAAACATTCACTCTTATAAGATATATAGGCGTACCCCATATACACCTTACAATAAAATCGATGATGTGGTAATCAGTAAGAAAACAGCAGCGATTAAAGAATTTCTGACCGAAGAAAGAAGCAATAGAGAATTATTCTGTTGGGCATTCAGAGAACTAACAACAACAAAAATAATCTATAATTGTCAGAAAAAATTATTTCCATGCAAGATTTACAATAAAAAATGATAGGGATTTCATTTAATGTGATGTCATTCTTTAAGCTGCACAACAATTTATAATACAAAATAACAGTAACTTACCAGTAATTGATACAAAGCGAGTCTGACAATCACTGACATGTCCAGCCCTTCAGTTAAACTCCTTCACCACTACTTTGAATATATCAGTGGTGTGAAAAGACGGCCAGCGATCTGAATTTCTTGTTACATGGCATATCAATCATCTCCGGTTGGTGCAATGAGCATTGCCAGGCCCAACCTTTAATTACACACACTAGTACATGTCGTGCCTTCAAATCATTACGAAATAGACTGTTAGTGTTGGTGTGATTTCCCGTGACTGAGCTGTATTTATACATATATATATATATATATATATATATATATATATATATACACACACAAACACACACATATATATATATAGAGACACATATATATATACATATGTATATATATATATACATACATATATATAAACATATACACACATATATAGATATATACTTATATATATACATATGCACACATATATATACATACAGATGTACATGCATATATACATACAGATATACATACACATATATATACATATATATATACGTTATATATATATATATATATATATATATATGTATATGTGTGTGTGTGTGTGTGTATATATATATATATATTTATATATGTAAACACAGACACACACACACATATAAGATCTACCTTTATACCCTGCCTGGTGGCAAACGATGCCGGTGGCTGTCCCGCCATAGCCACCGAAACCGTGATATCACCCCTAGTCGGCGACTGATGAAGACAGGTTACCGCACGTGTTAATACTCGTTGTGTGTTTATATAAATATATATATAAATATAGGTCACTATACTCGTGTCGAAAAACCTTCGAACTCTTGATTTAACAACAGCCAAATCAATCACGAAGGAAAAAAAAGGTTTTAAAAAAAGAAAGAGCCAGGAACATGAAAGTCTGTCGAAAATAATCGCACAGATACAGGTTCAAGGCCCAAAGAAAAAACCCCGATACGAGTAAACAACTAACTAAAGAGCTCAATACAAGCGTAGAGCAAACCTAGTCAAACCTAATGAGCCAGACACACCTACCAAGGTTTCACTTAGGCAGATCGTCAGGGTCGGCTGGCTAAAGAGGCAACAGAAACTGGCATATATATGGAGACGACCACCAAGACAACACCACGTGACCAAGGAAGAGAAAAAAAAAAAAAAAAAAAAAAAGCGACAACGGGTGGTGGAAGCTTCTCTCTCCCGATTGTAGCGTTATCATTATTGTTTGTGTTTTTTTTTTTGTTTTTTTTTTTTTTTAATTATCCCCTCTCCTTTTAGTTAGTTGAATAAATCTATACCCACCCCCCGTTGTCGCTTTTTTTTTTTTTTTTTTTCTCTCTTCCTTGGTCACGTGGTGTTGTCTTGGTGGACGTCTCCACATATATGCCAGTTTCTGTTGCCTCTTTAGCCAGCCGACCCTGACGATCTGCCTAAGTGAAACCTTGGTAGGTGTGTCTGGCTCATTAGGTTTGACTATATATATATATATATATATATATATATATATATATATATATATATATATAAATATATATATATATATATATATATATATATATATGGACATACATATGGATGTATATATGTATATATTTAAATTTATATATGTGTATGTATATATATATATATATATATATATATATATATATAAGTATATATATGTGTATATATATGTATGTATATACGTATTGATATATATGTATGTATCTATATGCCTATATATATATTTATATATATATGTATTTATACACACACACACACACATACACATATATATATATATGTATATAACATAATGAGAAGCCACTTATACCTTCTTAATATGTATATATAGTTGTAAAAACAAAGTTGTAAATTAAAGAAAATGTAATGTTTTTTATATGAATGTATTTATTTATATTTTTTATATACATGTAATTTTATATTTCAGACCGACCTTGATCTTTCATCAGAAATAACTGTTTTTAGAGGCTTGTTTACAAGTAGCGTCCGTCGCGAGACGCAGACGTCACGTGATATGGAATGCAACTGTGTTCGAATATTTTTAACGTAAATCTAAGTGTAATAATATTTTAGATGTTGTGTAAAAAATGTTAAAGTATTGAAATATTTATGAAGATTTAAAATACCCAAGTCTTTATTTAACCCTAGTTTATATGTATTTAATTTTAAAATCCAGTATTATTCTGTTTTTCTACGTGTGTATGTGGGGACTGAAATCAGAATCTATCAATTAACATTTACAGTTGTCTAATGAGTGTCCTGATTGATTAAAGTGTTCAGTTATGGGGGGATAAGGATTGTTTTAACGTATGGTTTGTTTATGATTGTTGAAGCGAAATCTAAAATTATTTCCAGATTCACCAATATATCCTCTATTGAGATATATTGTGCAGAATAAATAGTAGATTATGTTATGGCTATCAAAAGTGAGGCGAAGTGGGTGTATCTTGATATTGGTGTTAGGTACAGAAAATACAGTATCGATTATTAAGTGTTTGCAAACTAAGCAACGCGGTTTTTTACATTTGTAATTTCCTGATTGGTTTGTATTGTTTTGATATTTGGTAGAGGTGAGGATAGCTGATCGGTTAGGTGATTGTTTCTTTGCATTTATGGGTGGTTTTTCGAACATGCTTTTGATATTTTTGTTTAACTGGAGGTTCTTGTAATCCTTTTTTAAATTATGAATAAGTGTGGGCGAATATTGATTGTGGTTAAAAACCATAGGAATCCGATTGTTGTTTTTACTTTTCTTGTATGTGAGAAGTGTGATGCGATTATATGTGGATAGTTTTATTTAGTTCTTCTTTTATTATGTTTATTGGGTATTTACATTTTAGGAATTGTTTTGTGAAGTTATTAATGTTGTGTAGAAAATCTAGATGGTCTGAGCATATGCGCTTGATTCTTAGAAATGAGCTGTATACGATAGATTTTTTAAATTTAAGATGATGACAGCTATTAAAGTGTAGGAATTTATGTCGGTTTGTGGGTTTGTTGTATAGACTGGTAGAAAGTGTATGTTTGTTTTAATTTATTATAACGTCTAAGAAAAGGGACGGGTGTGTATGAGTGCTCAATGGTAAATTTAATTGTATCGTGGAAGTTGTTGCAGAAAGTAATTTTCTTTAAATTTTTCTAATCCATGAGTCCATAATAAGAAAATGTCATCAATGTATCTAAAATAATGTAATGGTTTAAATTCTGAATTGTCTATTATCTTCCTTTCTAGAATGTGCATAAAGGTATTGACATAACTAGGTGCCATTACTGTACCACTAATCTGTAAATAGTGTTTGTTGTTGAAATTAAAATTATTGTCCTTTAAAATGCAATTTATTAATTGGCATATATCTGTGATTTGGTTGTTAGGTAATTTTTTGTTACTAAGGAACTCATGGCAAGCTGATACTACTTAAACATGTTGAATGTTCGTGTAAAGAGATGAAACATCCATCGTTACTAGGATTGTATCCTGGTGGACTAAGTTAATGTTGTTTTTAATTTATTGAGAAAGTCAGTAGTGTCTCTAATATAACTAGGTATGTCAGGCAATAAACTTTTTAGGACATTGTCCATATACCCAGATATAAGTTCTGTGAGGGTACCAATGCCTGATATTATGGGTCTACCAGGTGGTATGATTTTAAGGGATTTTGAAATGTCGTAGATGTTCTCTTCCTTATTTGATTGTGTAATTTGATGCGGGTTGGATGAAAAAGTGTTTGGGTTTTTTTCTGAAATAAATTTGGGGAGTTTATGTAGTTTTGGGATAGTGTAAAATGTTGCTATTTTAGGGTTGTCAGGAATAAGAGATTTTATGGTATTTTTTATGTTGTGGTTCAGGTTCTGAGTAAGAAGTGATCATTCTTTTTTGAATGTACGAGTTGGGTCTAGAGGTAAGGGTACATAGAATCCGTTATTTTGAAGTTGTGATTCTGCTTCTTTAATATAGGTGTTAGTGTCTAAGATGGTTATAGCTCCGTCCTTGTCGGCTGGTAAATAATTATGTCACGGTTGTTTTTAAGAGTATAGATTGCTCGGTGTTCTATTTTGGATAAGTCAGCTTTTGGTTTCCCCACTCCGTCTTTTATTTTCTCCCTCCCCATTCCATTAGCGAGTGTGATTCTTGATTCGGTCTATCGACAGAATACACGACCACTCTTATAATTTCGAGCGGTGGACGGGTCCTACTAACATTGTTTGGTTTCCGTTTTGGTTAGTTTGATAATATTGTTTTCTTTTTGGGTTCATTCGCCGTCCACATCATTTCATGATTTCACTGAATTTTTAGGTATTTATATATGAACATTAAAAAAGAATTAATGCATGGGGTGTTTTTTTAGGTCCCCTGGGGTATATGAGGTATTGTGGTGTGTGCTCGAGTGATAGGTGATGGATGATTTCTTGTGATGAATGTGTAATTGTAATGAATGAATAGGTCATGAGTGTGGTTAACTAGGAATAGGATAGCTAGTGAAGGACCAGCCTTTTCCCCACTTCCCCTTCGGCTTTGTGCCACAATTTTGTAATTTTACAAAATAAATGATCACTAGTACTAAAGTACACCCCTCCAAAAAAGTGTATCGTGTGTGCATTTCTTGAACAGGAAATTATTGTAAGTGCCATTTTTGCTTGACTTTGAGTTGTTTTGTTACCAGCTTGTCTTTGTCTATTGTTTTTTGTGAAAATGGCCGAGTCTTCCCAGTCGACTGTTACTCAAACGGAGACGCCGTCTCCAAGTCCGACGGTATGGAATGGCAAGAGGCCAAAAAAGATGAGGCCTCTTATGAACAAATGAAGAATGAGTATCAGCAGTTCATTCAGGGAATGAATTAATCACTATCCCTGAAGCTATGAACGCAGTGACTACAAGGACCATCTCTCTTCTGACGTCGGACATTAAAACAAGGAAACTTGTCGGTGTAGGCACGGAAGCGGTAGAAGAGGCACTAAAATGCTTCAAGAGAGTCCCTAAAATCCTGTGCAGGCGCTCAAATGCTATGTGAGATATGTTGCTAGCTTCAGAAGAAGATGCAAAGCAATTGGCTGGTATCATTCTGCAGACCAAAACCCTGTGACTGCAAACGGAATACATGGGTTCCCGCTGAACAAGGGTAACTTTGCACGGTCATAAAGGAGGATCATGTGGGAGCTTTCTTTGCCTCATATGGGCAAGTGGATGAGGTGGCGCGGATTTTGAGTAAGGCTGGAGTACGAACGGGGGATTTCGCAGTCCAATTAACAGTGGACAGGGAGAATTTTCAAAAGATTCCGGATACCTTAATTTGTGGAAGGAAGAAAGCCGAACTGTTGGTTGTGCAGGGTACCCGGGCATATGGCTAAAATGTGTCCGGGCCGGAAACCAACGCCTGAACTCAGCCGCTATAAACAAGGCGGTAGTGTCGAAAGAAAACCCCTTTGAGTCAACTGACAAACCAGGAGAATGGAGGGAGGTGGTTAAAAAGGGATCGAAAGTGGTTGCCCCTCCGCCCTCGCATCAGAAGGATGAGAAATCGCAGAAGCAGGTGGAGGAGGGTGAAACACAGCAGCAGCAAGAGAACAAAAAACAGACTCAGCAGCAGAGACGGTTCAAGCAGCAGCAGCAAGAAAAGCACAAAGACCAGCCTCCGGTGTCTCCACAGGAGCATCAGCAGCAGCAGCAGCAACAGCAGACAGATGTGTCGAACGTGGATAGCAACATGGAGACAGATGGCATGCTACCTCCACGGTCCACCTCATTTAAAAGGGTAAGGGATGAGGGGGAGAAGGCGGAGGGGGAAGAAAAGTACTAAAAAGAAAAAAAAAGAAACAAATCGACACCTACTTCGCCAGTAAAAATCGAAGAACCAGAAGATAAAGGTAAGGTAAGGAGCCTTTCTACTTCCTCATCTAAGGTTCCGATTTCTCCTTCTCCTTAGTAGTTAGCTACCTTGACAGAATGTTAGTTCGTAGAGCCGACTGTTAGATTGTCCCACGTTCCACTGGTTAGGCTAGTCGGATCACAAACTCGTTTGTTCCCCGGTGGCGTTAGAAAATAGGTCTAGAATGGCTGGTTACTGGAAGTTCAATGTCTTTACTGGACAGCTAACTAGATTAGTGCAGCGGGAGATAGTGGGGGCGATTATCGGGAATAAGTGGTAGGTGGGACTTAAGGATAGGATTAGGTCTGTCATCACTGATTTCGGCAAACGGCTCGCTCTAGATAGAGCTGAAAGGTGAAGACACTTAAGGCTAATTTTTCCCGTGCGGAGGCTGGGGGGTCCCTTAGAGATAGCTCTAGCTAGGGAGGCCCTGCAGCTACATATGTCAGTTAATTAGATATAAGTCAAGTAAGAGGTCTTCTGAATCTGTGAATCTGAGCGCAGATCTGCGTTGGGAAGAAGTCCGTCGAGGTGGCGATCGTTACATTTGTGAAGTCAAATTCCCGCAGGGGCGTACTCTGCGGTCGACTGATGACATGTGCGAGGCGTTTCGACGGCATTTCGAGAGCCCCTTTACGAGGAGTCTGGTCTTCGTGAGGACGAGTTTCACAGCTATTTGGCTGACTTTCTTCGGCTTTCGCCGACTGAAGCAGCTAGCTGCGAGGGAGAGATTACGGAGGGTGAAGTCTACGAGGCATTGAAGATGGCCGGCAGAGTCAGGTCGCCCGGTCTGGATGGTTTTCCCTATGAATTGTACTTGAGGCTGTCGCACATCTTTGTTCCGATTTTGACAGCAGTATTCAACAACTTGTTTCGGTCGGGGTCCATCTCCAACCGGATTTCCAGGGGTGTGGTCACTCTGTTGAAAAAGGGCAAGTGTGTTGGGGGGAACCTAGACGACTATAGGCCCATAATCTGCTAAACACAGAGTTAAAGATCATGGCCAAGATCCTGAAGGAGCATTTGCAGTCAGTTGCCGAGTCTCTATTGGGACCTGAGCAGATTGTTCTGTGAAGGGCCGAACAATTCAAACCAACATGCATCTGATCCGCACGATCATAGAGGGTGTAGAAGACGACGAAGAAGTCGCGCTGATCAATTTGGATCAGTCCAAGGCATTTGATAGGGTCGACCATCGCTACCTTGCTACTGTCCTGCAGGCCGCCGGATTCGCACCCGACTTCTGCCGCTGGATTAGCTTCCTGTATAGCTCCCTCAGTGCTGTGATACAGGTGAACGGAAAGTTGTCGGGCGCTTTTGTACTGTCTAGGTCGGTTCGTCAGGGTTGTCCGCTGTCGCCTCTTCTTTATGCTTTGGCGTTGGAGCCTCTCCTTCGCCGGCTGAAGGACGAGACGTGCAGTCCGGCCCTACGAGGGATCGCCGTTCCCGGAGGGTCTCGAGCCAGAGTTGCCGCCTACGCCGATGACGTATCTGCTTTCGTCTGGTTTCACAGCGACATTGACGCGGTACAGAAGTCCCTTGATCGGTACGAGAAAGTGACAGGGGCCAAGATAAACCGCAACAAGTCGTACGGCTTGCGGTTAGGTGCCTAGAAGGGGCGTGATATTCCAGGCCGTTTCGGTTGGAAGGACGATCCTGACCGCATTCTTGGAGTGTGGTTTGGACCCGACCTCCAGGTGGAAAAAAATTGGTCTGAAGTACGAGCAAAGTTCGATTCTGCCGGTCAGACTTGGAATCGACGGAGGTTGTCGGTGAAGGGCATACATTTTCCCCCTGATTCTTTATCGATTGTCCGTACTTCCTCTCTGTAAGGCCCACAGGAAGGCGCTCGAGCGATCGCTATCCTCCATTTTATGGAGGTGACGCGTGAACAGCGTCGACAGATGAGTCTGCACTAAATGTCCGTGTCATGGGCGGCTGGGAATGCCACACTTGATGAGTCACATCCGTGGCTCTAGGTTGGCTTTACTACGCCGCGCATTGACTAGAGGAGATCCGATTCTAGAGGGGATTGTTAGGGACGCGTTCACTTGCCTTACCATCAGTCACCCCATCTCGACGGTTGAGCGCTGTCGTAAACCCCGGGATCATTCGCTTTTTTTCCGCGAGTGTCAGTCAGCTTTGAAGGCTATTTCGCGGTCCAGTGACCTTTCACGGCCTAGAAAGGTCTTCTATCGAGGATTAGTGGAGGGGCCCGCGAAGGATCCCCTACATAATACACTCTCCTTGGAGGAGAAGGAGGAGTTTCGCTCCTACTGGTCTTAGGCGCTAGCGGCGGCTTACCTCAGTAACCCTGTTTTCGCTTACCTATCGATTGGCTCGGAATCGGCTGCCTCTCAACGAAAAGGCTTTCATATGGGGCTTGGCGGATTTGCCAGACTGTGAAATGTGTGGCCTTGGTTTAGAAGAAACGGCTTCGCACGCCTTCTACCATTGCCCCCGGGTCCGCCCCTTATGGGACCATGTCAGCGAGCTGACGGCTCGTTTGGCTCCCGAAGAAATCGTGTCCATTGATCGCGCATACGCGTGTGACAATGTGTCGCCCCCGTATTCCGGGGTGAAACGAATGGTGTTTCTAACGCTGCTAGCCACGGCTCGAATGGTGATTTGGACGACGCGTAAGCAGGAAGTCTTACGTGGCAATCGTCTTTCACATCAGGATCTAATCCGATTCTTTGAGCATCAGCTCAAGATGAAGATTAGATCTGACAGAAAACGATTGCATTCGACAGTCCTCAGCGAAAGGTTGGTAAAAGAGGCGAGCTTGGTTCGTTTG
>OZ038478.1:146310757-146325757 GCA_964036315.1 Acanthosepion esculentum | reverse complement strand
GTGCGTGTGAAATATGAATTTGACGAAAAAATTAATTATGTTATTGTTAGAAAACATAAGCAATGAATCATTTCAATTTTCATAAAAAATAAAGAAATTTTTCCGTCTTTGATTACACTATAATTGTTACATTTTAAAAATAAATTTGGTCCAAACTAGTATTTTTAGTATTTATTATTATTATTATTATTATTATGAATTCTAAAAACAGAGTGGATGTACATATGGCCTAAAAATATCAGCGCTGAAATTGGTTCCGGCGAGAGAAGTTCAAATTCTGTACTTTTCTTTTGCGTTCACTTTTTAACAAATGTCCTTAGGAAAGACGTGAATATGAAGTTCAAGTCAGAGTTCTGACCATTAGTTTATTATTCTCAGTCAGTCCCCTGCCTTTGTAGCATCAGTCTGAATACCGGCTAGGCTGTTCATGAGAAAGGGACATGAATTATGATTCTGACATTGTAGACAAATTTGACATTACTCCATCACTGTAAGTTTGGGTGAGTCGGGGATACCAATTAGAAAGCATTATCGTCACCGTAGACAACACAGACAATGGGTCCGTAAATATTTTTATGAGAGATATCTGGTAATATTTATTTAACTGACAAGTGACACTGGCTTAAACCCCAGCCATATCTGACACAAGAGATGCCTGATGAATCTCATCAATATATTTTAGTCTCCCTGGGATTTGAGAGGAGACCCACTAAAGTGCCACTGTCAACAGCAGGACACCGGTCATAGCACTTAACATCGCCAACTGGACGCTAGAAGATTGGCAAGGTACGACATGGCCTGATAAGTCGTAGTTCTGGCAGGATCCAGCTGATGGCAGGGTTCCATGCTACCATCGACTCCAACTGTCAACGAGGCACTGGTACTCAGGGTCCATAAATGTCTGGAGTGTATTTATATGATATAAATCGAGTCTGTTGACCCACGTAAATATATCACTGAGCTATGGACGTTCGAGTGAAATCATGAGAAGTTTGTAGCTTACGTGCAATAAAATTGAACTTGCTAACCAGACGCTCATTCGTAACTAAATTGGTATAGCACGTCAGGTTATATGACGTTTCCGTGTAGGTTACAGGTTCGATTCCTGTCGGAGGACGCTTATTTTCTATGAAATGTTGTTAATACTGTTTATTATAAACAGAAAATGTACTTAAATGTTTGTGTATGCATAAAAAACGTGTAACAATAAAATATACTAAATTAATTGTCGGACATACTACATTTCGTAGTATATATATATATATTAGTTTTAATACTTCAAGTCCACGAATTAATTTAAAGGAAAACTCATGTCCACATTCACAGTTTAGAAAGATATTAGTCGAAAATATACCAGTGCTTAAACAAGATAATATGCAAAATCTTAAAATTCTAGAAGGTATAAGAGAAATGTGGCCAATGGTAAATATATTCAACTACGAGTATAGCAAGAAAGTTCTTTGATGTTTGTCAAAGTGTTATATAAAAAATACAAAATTAAAATAACACAGTTAAAGAGTTTTTAAAAAAAGCAAATAAGTTTCCTCCCTTGTATAGAGGTAAAACATATTTTGAATTTACGGTATTAACACATAACACATCCATAGATAACCAACCCCTGAAGATGGTCTCAGATGGGATAAAAAGTACTTGGGAAAATATAAATTATTTGAAAGAAAATTTTGGAATTATCCTTAATCAATGCTGCCTAGTATATATAAAAAGGTTTTCAGTTTCCTCTCTGACCAGTGGCAGATGAACATCACTGGGCGAATCGTCCCAATTCTTAACGCACTGCCTACCGAAATGAAGAAGACAGCAAAGTCTGTCGACTAGAGAACGAAAGGACTGCCATGATACTGGCTCGACCAAGGAAACACCTGTAGGAGATGTTGTGGACCCTCGACCATTTCCGAATGAAAAGGAACCCAGGAAAAATGACGGCTGACAAAAATATTGTTTTAACATAAGAACTCTCGCTTTGGCGAATTGGAACTCTTTGTGCCGATATCAATTCGTCTGATAGATAAGTTGATTTCTTGGCTTGATCTTTTTGTGTGTTCGCTCGTACCTTCTGTTCTTTCATGATCCTGTCCCATTTGTTAATGAATTTTCTTTTTATTTCTTTACCTGTTTATGTATTTATAAATAAATAATAATAAAGCTCCCACGTTTTCACTTTCTAAAAAAACCGTGGTACATATATATGCTACAAGTTCGTAACATATAAAATTAGGGCTCGTTCCGAGAATCTTTTCTCTCTGTTATTCACTCAGTAAGAATCGCATAGCTTCAGAGTATCGGCGAACTACAGACCAAGATGTCGGTTATAGATAGCTTTCCGCATCACCCTCTATGGGGAAATTGGATAAAGTAAAAAAGACGATTTAGTTGAAATAGGGAAGAAATTAGAACTAGAGATAAGGAAGTCTGAGAAAAACTCAGCTAAAGTATTCGCTGAATATATGGTAGAGAATGACATCTTCGACTTAGAAGCATTACGTCAATTATCAATAGAGATGTCGGAACTTTCGCAGGCTCAACTCAAGCTCGAGAAAGCAAAAAATGAGGCCTAAAGGAAGGGCAAAGGGTGAAATTGAAAAGGCTAGAATCGGGCAAGAAAATCGATTTCGAGTGCTAGATGAAAGGCGGGAACTTCACGAAGCTAATAGTAAAGAGTTCGACTCTTACCGCAAATTAACGACTTCGACAAGTAATTCGAGCATTTCGTTGAAGGTCGCCTCAAACCTCGTATGGCCCATAGAAATGTGACCAATTTTACTGCAGACCGCATTGAAAGGCAAAGCCCAAGAAGCGTATGCCGCTCTCTCAGTAGCAGACTGCGCGAAATATAGCATTGACAAATCAGCCATTCTTAAGTCATACGATCTAGTGCCCGAGGCATACCGGCAAAAATTTAGAGCCTACCGAAAAGGAGATCGGCAGACATACGTAGAGCATCGAGACAAAACTTTGAGTCCGATCATGACAGGCTGAGGCAAATGATCCTGATAGGGGAGTTTAAAGAATCTGTGCCTAATGATTTAGAAACCTACCTCGATGAAAAGAGAGTAGATAGTTTATATGAGATGGTTTTTATGATATGATCCGAATTCGAAGTCGAGTCGATCGGTTAATTCAAGCCAATCCCTCCCAGTCCGAGAGGTACCGACTCTCAAATTCCTAGTCTTCAGTCATCAGGATATCGGCAGACGAATAGGAGAGAAAGGAAACACCCGATGTGTCACTACTGCAATAAAGTAGGACACCTCGGGTCAAATTGTTGGGTGAAGCGGAATGCCGAGTCCAGAGTCCCAAGTCAAAACAGACTCCAAGGGTTAATTTCTTCCTATCCATGGTAACGTTGTTTACCATGGATAGGAAGTCTAATGACGAAGATGTGAGGGGGTAGTATAGGCCATTTGTGTCTACTTGTTCTGTATCCCCGTGGGTAACCCCATGGAGAAAAATCCATGAGGATTTTGCAAGACGCTGAGGTGACACAGTCCCTGATCGTGAAGAGCTTCGTGCCGTTTGGATTGAATTCAGCCACTGGCGAATCTGTTATTATACAGGGTGTTAGCGGCCGCTTTGTTAGTGTCCACCTTCATCGAATTCATCTTACGTCTGGGTTAGTATCAGGCCCCGTGGAGGTCGGAGTAGTACCTAGTTTACCCATGAAAGGCATATCCATGTTGTTAGGAAAGGATTTGTCGGGTGGAAGGGTGATTGACCGCCCTAAAGTAGTTTCGGAACCGGTTGCCTCGGTAGAAACTGAAAATATCGAGGAAGAGTATTCCGGTATATTTCCCTCGTGTGCAGTGATCCGAGCGCAGGCTAGAAAAAAAGGCCCATGAAAAGATAGACGAGAAAATCGATAGGACAGAAGACGAGGTAATTGACCTGTCGCTGACATTTATGAATTCTGATGTGGGATTAAGTTATCTTCACGATAGTCCCCCAACTGGGAATAGGGATGATATTGTTGGGCCCGCTATGGACATTCCCTTCTCGAGGAGATTACTTATCACAGAACAGGGGAGAGATTCTGAGCTCACCCCACTCTTCCATAATGCCTTGCTCGAGGATGAGTTGGAGAAAGTTTCAACCGGATATTTTATAAAGAATGAGGTACTAATGAGGAAGTGGAGACACCCACCACCACATCTCAGTCCACCAAGTAGTAGTCCCTAAACTGTACAGACCGGAGGTAATGAGAACAGCTCATGAGATCCCTCTCGAGCGGTGGGAGTCACCTTGGCGTTAACAAGACACACGATAAGATCATCAAACATTTTTACTGGCTGGGTATCCGGAGGGATGTGTCTGAGTGCCATACCTACCTGGTAGTAAGCAAGCCGAATCGAAAATCCCGATCGCACCCCTACGTCCCATCCCTGCCTTCGAGGAGCCCTTTTGTCGCATTATACTTGTGTGCGCCTCGACCAGGTTTCCCGAAGCGATGCACATGAGAAATCTTCCCGCCAGCAAAATAGCAAAGACCCTCATTACCTTTTTCACCATGGTCGGCTTACCGAAGGTGGTACAGTCAGACCAGGGATCCAACTTCATGTCAGGGGTGTTCCAACAACTTATGAGAACTTTGGGTCCTACTCAACCTTGAAGAGCATGATGCGAAAATATTGCCTGGACCACCAACACGATTGGGACGAAGGTATCCCATTCCTAAATTTCGTTGCTCACGAATCCATTCATTAATATTTCCGATTCAGCTCATTTGAGTTAATATCTGGGATTTCAGTCCGCGGTCCTTTAAAGATGCGGAAAAAAGGTTTGTTGCGGGAAGACCCAGTAAGAGAGAATTTGCTGGATTATGTTTCCCGATTCCGAACCCGACTAGCAGAAACGTGTGAGCAGGTCCGCGGAAACCTCGGCTCATCATAAAATGAACTATCGATACGATCGAGACACGGCCGGATAAAGTGCTTGTTTTATTACCCTTGCCCGGACATCCTATCAAATCTCAACTCCATGGTCCGCATGTGGTAGTCAGGAAAGCCAGTGACCTCAACTACGTTGTAAGAACTCCTGATCGCAGGAAGTCGACGTATATGTGTCATATTACATTTCATCATATACAGTACAGCAATCTGCTTTTATGTGGTAAGATTTTGAATAGAATATTCTTCATGACCGTCATATAACATTTTATCATACAGAGTACAGCAATCAGCTTTTAGGTGGTAAGAATTTAAGGGAAGAATCTTCACGACTGTCATATAACCTCTTATCATACAGAGTAATGCACCCAGCTGTTATGTGGTAAGTGATTAATGAGAGTATTCTTATTTTTTATAATAAAATCGGCATAATTGAGTGTGTCCATATATACAATGGGAAATATGCAACTTTAAGGGAGCGAAACACTATGAAACTGATATGAACATCACACAGACCCGATTGCAGAGATAGAATCTGTAAAAATTTTATGGGAATTTATAATACACACAAACAGAACAATCAAATCTAATCGTCCATACAATGTGTGATCAAAGACTTAAAATCAGATTGCGCTTTTTTATTGATATGGTAGTTCCTACAGTTTTAAATTGTTTTCTTAGAAACCCGGAAGAAATTATTATACTACAGAAATCCAAGGAAATAATAATAATAATATTAATAATAATAATAATAATAATTATAAATAATAATAATTATAATAATAATAAAATTGTTCTGACAAATACAACCCACACTTTACGAAGAGCTTTATCTATGTAATTATTTTTTTTTCTTTGCAATGGAAAGTGTCATGATGGCATTTCTAACCTTTGGTCCCTGGGTGGGGCCCGGAAAGAAATGTGTAAACGCCAGATTGAAAGTGAAACTGATAGGAACATCACACACACCCGATTGCAGTGATAGAATCTGTAACGATTTTATGGGAATTTATAATACACACAACCAGAACGATCAAAGCTAATTATCCACAAAGTGTATGATCAAAGACAAAAATTCAGATTGCGCTTTTTCATTGATAAGGTAGTACCAACAGTTTAAAATGGTTTTGGTAGAGACCCAGGAGAAATGTGTATACAACAGAAATACAAGGAAATAATAGTAATAATAATAATAATAATAATAATAATAATAATAATAATAATAATAATAAAATATCCGACGTGGAATCTTTCAAAGAGACTCTCTGTCTCCCCTTGTGTTTTGTTTGTCCTTAATCCCCATTACGCATGAACTGAACAACTGTAGCTATGTTTACAAAATAAATAACAAAATATTCAATCACCTACTCTACATGGATGATCTCAACCTCTTTGCCAAAGAAGACATGGAGTGAAGGGCCTCCTTAATATTGTAAAATACTTTACTTACGGCATAGGTATAAACTTCGGATTATATAAATGTGCTAAAGTAACATTCAAGAAAGGTAGAATTTTAGAAGCACCCTTAATAGATTAAGATTTTTTCACGAAGATTAGAGAATTGGAGCATGATAAAGCTTATAAGTACCTAGGAATTAGTGAGGGAGATGGCATACAACTCACCCAAATGAAGGAGAAGGTAAGAAAGGAGTACTACAGGCGTGTACGCCTGGTACTAAATACCGAGCTAAACTCAAAAAAACGAATATCAGCCATAAACACCTTGGCTGTTCCTGTGGTGCAATACAGCTTTAATGTCATTAACTGGACCATAGCTGAAATTAAGGGAATGGACGAACGAATCGAGAAAGCTCCTCACTTGCTACCGCATGCATCATCCTAAAGCTGATATTGATCGCCTGTATGTGCCCAGATCCGAAGAATGCAGATGACAAGTTCAACTAGAACTATCCTACAAAAGTACAACAATTGGCCTCCAAAGATACTTGGAAAAGACAGAAGATTGGATGATGATATGTGTCAAGGAACATGAAAGTAGTAAGTTTCTTTACTCTGTAGTAAAAGAAGCCGACAAATTCAAAATGGAGTTTCAAATGGGCGCAGATATGCAGATACATCACTGTACAAGGGCTGAAGCTGCAAAATACTTAAAAAAGAATGCAAAGACAAATGCGACCAACCAGATAAAGAAACAATGGCAAGATAAACCGCTACACGGCCAATTTTTTTGCCATTGTTTCTTTATCAAAAAAGCTGACGTAGACAAAAACCGCACCCATCAGCGGCTACGTAGTGCAGGGTTGAAAGCTGTAACTGAAGGTTTTATCATTGCTACACAGGTCCAATGCTTGTTAACTAGGAATTATCAAGCACATATACTAAAATACTGTGTTAGCCCAAGATGCAGATTCTCTGATAAATATCCAGAAACCATTGATCATCTTGTATCAGGTTGCACCATATTGACATCCACTGAATATAAAACTCGGCATGACAGAGTGGGCCAATATCTGCACTGGAAAATTTGCAACTCCTATGGGAAGGAAACTGAAAGAAACAGGTACGAACACCACACGGACCCGGTTACGGAGATAGGACTTGTTATAATTCTATGGGACTACACAATACACACTGACAGAACAATCAAAGCCAACCGCCCAGACATTGTTATTAAAGACCACAAACAAAATAAGTGCCTCCTTTTTGATATGGCAGTCCCTGCAGACTGCAATGTATCTTTGAAGATATTTGAAAAACTGTCAAAATACAAGGACCTTGAAATAGAAATCTCAAAAATGTGGCACATGGGAACATCAACAATCCCTGTTGTAGTTGGAGCCCTCGGACTGGTTGGAAAAGATTCTAGTAGGCTGATTGAAGGGATCCCTGGAAGTCAATGCTTCAAAGACATACAAAAAATTGTTCAGACAAGTACAGCCCACACTTTACGAAGGGCTTTATCTATGTAATTATTATTTTTTTTTTTTTTTTTTTGCAGTGGAAAGTGTCATGATGCCATTTCTAACCTTAGGTCCCTGGGCAGGACCTGGAAAGAATTGTGTATACGCCAGATATCAAAGGAAATAATAATAATAATAATAATAATAATAATAATAATAATAATAATGATAATAATAATAATAAAAGTAGTAATAAGTACGATGGTCTTAAGGGTCATGATGAAAATAGCGGAGTTGAAAGTCTATATACCTGGTTTGAAATAGTCTGGCGAGGTTTTCATCGTTTGAAATTGGTCTATACCCCAAATGAATTAAATTAGGATTTTATGGATTATTACTATTTATATATACATGTGTAAATATTCTAAAAGTAATAGTAATAATGTTACCTGAGAATACGCTTCCTATCAGCAACTAATACACTGTGCAGTACAGAAGTGAAATAGTAAATAAATATCAGCATTTTGAAACTAAAAATGTGACAATGTGTAACTAGTTACAATAATAATAATCAGGGCTCTGTGTTGAAGCAAGAAATATACATAGAATATTAGGAAAATGCCAGAGTAACACCAGATTACCAGAACTACAAACATTGCGCGATGTTGAACTTCTCATCTACTCGGGACTTTATTCTACTGATCGTAATATAAAGAAAATAGAGGCTTCACATAATGGTAAGAAATTAGTAAGATGGACTTACCCATTGGCATTATGTGCGGTATTTCTGAAGTATTTAGTATAAACACGATAAATACAGAAGACAATTTAAGTCGGATTTTTTACAGAACATGTGTGTGTATGTTTGTGTGTATATATCAATATATATGTACATATATACATACATACATACACACACACACACACACACACACACATATATATATATATATATATATATATATATATATATATATATTTATATTAACACTCTTTGGCATGCTGGCAATTAATAATAGCAATAATGTCTTTGAACTAAATGAGATATTTATGAATAAACTAGCATGAGAAAGCTTCAAAATATCAAGAACTATAGACTGATAATAATTTGTTCCAAGAGAATCGAGATTCATCTATCAGTGACCAATGCTTTTCTGTACGAACAGGCCACGTGTAGACAATCTTGGGCAATCAATGTCTGGAACATCAACAGGAGGAGAATTAGGTTAAATGCCAGTTACAAAACAAATCATTTTACAGAGATGTCAGGATGCAAAACAATAACTTGTACAGATTGCTGACCTTCGGCCGAACGAATGGTCACCATAATGTCAGTTGTAAAATTTTCCTGAGACTGTACCTACTGGGTGAAAAATTGAGTACACACACACCCTCACACTCACACTCACACACACACTCACACATATATATATATACAATTATATATATATATATATATAATTATCTATTTAAATAATTTAACATACATATGTTATAAAAGCACTACAAAAATCACCATTTTGTTTCAACACTTCTGGTGTCTTATCAAGTGATGTTGAATGTAGAATAAAAAAAAATTCAACGTCATCACTTGATAAGACACCAGAAGTGTTGAAACAAAATGGTTATTTTTGTAGTGATTTTATAACATATTTATGTTATAATATTAAAATAAATAATTATATCTGCTCTACACTGTATTGAGCACTCTTTTAAGCATAATAATTGTTGGTTATTGGAATTTATTCCGTATATACCAATACTATACTTGGTTATATACATGTATGTATACTTTGAATAATATATATATATATATATATATATATATATATATATATATATATATATATATATATATATATATATGTACTTTGAATATACGCTATTTAGCGCTAGAGGGCGTCGTCAGTGATGTTCTGAATTGGGTAGTTTCGGGTCTTTCAAACATCATACTCGCCTCACCAAGCCAACCCCGTCAGAGCTGATCAGTCTTTGATGCACCCCCATTCTAAATTAACAGCCTGCAGACACTGTCTTATATTAAGCAAACCAGATACTCATCGGATACTCGGAAGGTAATTATGTGTTTTCCGGTTATTTTTACTTCCTGTAATATAAAATGTAAGTCAAAAGACTTCTTTAAACAATAAAGAACGAAAATGAGGGGAAAGACAAATCGAAAAATAGATCCCTTTTGAACATGACTATGCTATGCCTTTATTCTTGATGCTAAAATATCAAAATAACATTTAATATGCGATATACCTCTTTCAACCTTTAAGCAACAAGTAAGAAAAATAAATAAAAAGTAAAATAATGATAATGAATAAAGATAAAAAAGATTATATAGATAAATAAATAAGTTAAAATTGAATTATACGAAAAAAAAAATTTAATTTATTCTTTCCTTCCCCCTTCCCGAGGAGGAAAATTGTGGAGGATCGTATATATTATATACAACAAAAAGTTACAACTGTTTTCCGACTATACATATTTACAAACCAACAGCCACAATATCTTGGGAAGAATAACATGCTTATAAATCCATGCCTTGTATCGACCGGGTAAACCAAACTTGTCTTCTTTGTCTATCCATAAGATGTCCTTTGTTTCCTGGATTGCAACAGTGTCCTTTAGGGTATTGTCAAAACGCTTACCCAAATTCTTGATAGGGTTTTGCTTTATAGTCGGGATAAATTCGCCGGACAATTTAAAATGATCACTCTCTGATGTTTTTCCTTTTTTGTAACACGAGTAACCTTGATTTGGCAGCGCTGAAATTCATCCTCGCCCATACAATAAGTTTCTCCAAACCTTTTAGTAACCATCTCACGCCAATCACAGACGAGGATGTGATGGTCATATCGTCCATGTATGCTCTTATTGGAGGTTGCCTTTGACCAGATCTTATTAAAGAACCTCTGCATTCTATTCCTGCAGCTTTTATGAGCATATTCATGGCTAAGGAAAAGAGGGTAGCTGAGATTGTGCAGCCTGTTATAATACCTCTTTCCTTGCAGATGTTGTGTTTCCTGCTGCTGTTCTTATAATAGTCCACTATGGACTCTATAATGTTGGTGGGAACGTGATGGCGTTTTAAGCGTTCTTCTACCAACTTATATGGCCTTGAGCCATAGATGTTCTTAAGGTCAAGCCACAGGAAAGCCATATCGCCCTTATGTGCTTTCACGTCTTTTAGCAGCTACGTAATGAAACCTGTGTGTTCCATGCACCCCGGTATGCCAGGGATAGACCTCCTTTTTGAACAGAGGTGTCGATGTATTTATTATTTAAGGGGAAATCTGTTAAACGTCGATTTAATATTTTTCCTCCGATGGTTCAATAGGGAGATGTTCCTAACTTGATTTACTGTACTTGATCTTTAAGGATCCATATGCCTTCTGAACACCTCCATTGCGTAGCTATCTTTCCTCTTCTCCAGACAATTTTTAATAACATTCATATTATACGGAGCAGCATTGGGCAACGTTTATAAACCGTGTAAGGGACTCCTTTAGGTGCCGGGGCTGATCCCGATCTGGGTGATTTTAATATTGTCTGAATTTCTTTCCATGTTAGTTCTTTGAAGTCAAAATGGTAGACAGGCAGGTTCGGTCTGATTAGAGATGAGTTTTCTCCCAACTGTATTTGCCTATTTTGTTCACTCATTGTCTCTTTAAGGAAGTCATTTATTTCGGCTGAGTTCGATGTTAGCCTTCCACTACGTTTATCACCTAATAATTTCGTAGTGAAACCGTATGGATTGGAAACAAAAACTAATCGTTTACGCGCCCTTTCCTTCCTTCTATTCCCGTGTCATTCTTGTCTCCGTAATGACATCATTTTGGAACGGATGGAGTCACGGATCTCTTGCAATGGTCCCTTTTCTTCCGGTTTTGCTTTCTTGTGTTGCTTTCGGACTGTTCTTTAATTCAACTCTGCATTGTTTGATTTTATTTTCCCTTCGATTTTCTACAGTTTTTCCTTTTGTTTTCCTTTCCTCGTATCCGAAGCGCTCTGAAGCGTAGCTGACCATGATTTTCGACATAGTTCTTAAACGTGTATGCACCGAGCCCTTTGAAATTAACTTCAGTATCTCGCTGATATCCGAGTCGATGTCGTGCCAACCTTAATAGTAACAATAATAATAATAATGACTAAAATAATGGCATATATGCTAAACTTAATATAAATATTGATTACAAAATGAGGAACAGAATAATGGAAACAGAAAGAAAAACTCGTTGTCGTCGTCGTAGAAGTAGAGAAAAACTAAAAACTAAAGAAAATGTTTAGGGAGGAAAAAAACTAGGTAGTAATAAAACATAGAAAAAAAAGTGAGTGAGGGCGAAACCGGTCGGCTGGTTATTTTTCTTTTCAGTCATAAATGGTAAAGCTCGTCTTGCCGTTTTTATTTCTATAATAAAATTGTGTACCCCTAATAAGATACTGAAACATCTTAAGTTTCGGTACAAATTGGATTTAATTTGCAGATTGAATTCCTTGCTATTGATTAAAAGCAAAATATAATCAACGCATAGAAATATAACATTCCTTCAGTCTGGTTTGAATAATATGGTCTGACCTTCGTCTATTTGGTTTAAAACGAAAAAAGGCCCATTTACATGTAGGACAGAAGATAGAAAGGGCGTTAACCAGAACATTTTGGATAAATTAACTCTTAATTCTGCTTATTACAAGACTAAATATTTACACCTTTGGAGGGAAACAGTGGGCAATTTTTCATATTGTGATAAAATCCGTTTTTCAAGGTACGTTGTAATTGTTCAAGACCCATGTTGTAAAAGACTGTCGACTCAATTTCGCAACAAGTTACAATGTTTCATATATAAGAAATTTAGTTGCTCTGCCAATTCTGATGTTGTTGGGAAGGTTCTTAATTTGTCTTGTCAATATAATCTGTCACATATAGCAACGGGGGAAATTGATAGAGAATGAATAATGAAATCATAACACCTTGTCTGAGAACAGAAACTGTAATAAGAAAGATGACTAACATATCCACTTGGGTGTTTTGAATGACCCGAAAGACGTTAGCAAGGAGAGTGAGAGTATTAGAGGCAGATAACAAAGTGAAAATGTTACAACAAGGCGCCGTTGAGATCGGTGATAATAATGAAGAATGAGAATAAACTGAAGACAGTTCCTTTATTCCGAGGATCGCCATCAGAACATACTTTGTAGATTCGTGAATTAATTTAAAAAGAAAATATCAATGCAGCAAACTCTGTCATGTCTATTTTGGGTTTCTACAGTCTTTCGAGATTTTGACATCCAGACTCACCGCCACATCAAAGCTAGAAAACCGGTGTAGCATCCTAGATAAACCCTCTAATAGAATATAACCAGATATAGTTTACCATAGTTTGGAACAGCACCTGCGGTATGATTGTAATTAACTGGCTTCATATCTCAGGGTATAACATAGCCTAGTTTAGACTAGGCTCCACCAATCCAATCATACAAACTTGTAATAATCATTCAACAGTTAACATATAGCCCCTTAATTTCCGTCTATTGAATGAGTGTTCTCTGACAGACACTTTGCTTTGAATGGCTAGACCTCAAGTAGAACTCGTACATACGATCTAACGCTAAAGATTCTGGAAAAGTGATCTCTTCCCTGTACTAATCCATCTTACATCTTCTGATATGAGCTACTTTTACAAGAACCACATCAGGTCGGAAAAGGAGTACTGCTGTCATATCTTGGCTCGTGCTGCCCAGTCTTCACATACGCGGTCTTGCGTCAGATGAATTTTCCCACAAGAAATGTTGCAGGTCTCTCGATACTTTACCGCTATTTCCATTTCGAAGATGTTCGAACAAGCTACAGTCATTAGTTCCCTTGACTATAACTTCCCAGTTAAAACGAGCTCTGTCTCATATATTGAAACGAACTACCGTAATTTTCTTCGCTTTCCTTTAGTGAGGAGAAAATTACTCTCGCATAGCTTCTACCCCAAGAATTGTCGCTTTGTGGATCAGAATTCCAGGAGAATGCTTCACACCAAGTATAATTTTAATCTCTTCAGATCTAGGGTTAACCGTTTTCAGTCCCACATGTCCGCATAAACTGCGACCCTGACTCTTACCGCTCCCTCAATTATCGCTTGTAGCAATACTCTACCTTGTTTGACCCATAAGTCTTTTATAGGATGAAAAAAATTGTTTCGAAAAATTAACCGGTTTTGTTAAAAATCAATAAGCACCCAGAAGTTAGGTCTACTAATGTCACAGTTCTGTCTGACCGCAGTTTCAGACATCTGAAAGAGACAGAAGATAACGATTGACATTGCATTTAAACTTTTGAAAATCAAAGTTGAATGTAAACATGAAGCGGAAAAGAGTTCCACAAGCGAGAAGTGCGAGTGAAGAAACTGTTAGCATAGAACTTACGGATACATGAAGTCATTTCAACTGCAAGTTGATGAGACCTTGGCTTCAATCTTCTTCCATATGTGACATGTCCCCTCAAGACATAGCCGATGATGGCTTTCTACAAATATAGCTCTTAATAAAGTTTCTATGTTGTTACTTCTCCTAAAGTCTGTTCCACCATCCATTTACTAAGTAGGTTATGCGTTGTTTTCCTCTGCCCATCTTACTTCAATCTGTCTTGTGAATATCAAATTTTCCAAACCCTCTTTCCTCGTTATATTCCCTAGAAATTTCAGCTATCTGTTCTTGATGTTAAGTATAAGTTTCCTTTTAGCTTCCATTTCCTGTAAAACTTCGTCGTTCTTCCCATATATGCTCTCTTCAATAACGACGTCATGTGTACTGAACTGCTTCTTGAATAAACATCAATTGAGGGATCCAAACAAAAGATAATATTAAAATAACCAAGTCACAACTATGCCGCAGATATGGTAAAACATCGCAACTCTATCGTTGGGGGAGACTCTTTTGCCGGGTTGTCCTTGTGATGACACTGTCATGCAGAAGGATGACATCCTCACGCAAACATTGACCTCTTTGGACGAATAGTTTCCTCCCTCGCAGTCTTTCACAGTATCTGACTATATTGTCTAAACATACGTTACGAAGTCCGTGAACAGCACATATTTGCATCAAAGAACACACTTGCTATCACTTACTTCGCTATATGCTGGACATCGTTTCCAAGACTCTCAAATTTAATTATTTTCGTGGAGTTTGGTGACAATGGATATGGTCTGTTCATGGGACCAACCTTTGTCTACTTGGTAACGTGA
>OZ038478.1:146293257-146305757 GCA_964036315.1 Acanthosepion esculentum | reverse complement strand
TTTCGCCCTCACTCACTTTTTTTTCTATGTTTTATTACTACCTAGTTTTTTTCCTCCCTAAACATTTTCTTTAGTTTTTAGTTTTTCTCTACTTCTACGACGACGACAACGAGTTTTTCTTTCTGTTTCCATTATTCTGTTCCTCATTTTGTAATCAATATTTATATTAAGTTTAGCATATATGCCATTATTTTAGTCATTATTATTATTATTGTTACTATTAAGGTTGGCACGACATCGACTCGGATATCAGCGAGATACTGAAGTTAATTTCAAAGGGCTCGGTGCATACACGTTTAAGAACTATGTCGAAAATCATGGTCAGCTACGCTTCAGAGCGCTTCGGATACGAGGAAAGGAAAACAAAAGGAAAAACTGTAGAAAATCGAAGGGAAAATAAAATCAAACAATGCAGAGTTGAATTAAAGAACAGTCCGAAAGCAACACAAGAAAGCAAAACCGGAAGAAAAGGGACCATTGCAAGAGATCCGTGACTCCATCCGTTCCAAAATGATGTCATTACGGAGACAAGAATGACACGGGAATAGAAGGAAGGAAAGGGCGCGTAAACGATTAGTTTTTGTTTCCAATCCATACGGTTTCACTACGAAATTATTAGGTGATAAACGTAGTGGAAGGCTAACATCGAACTCAGCCGAAATAAATGACTTCCTTAAAGAGACAATGAGTGAACAAAATAGGCAAATACAGTTGGGAGAAAACTCATCTCTAATCAGACCGAACCTGCCTGTCTACCATTTTGACTTCAAAGAACTAACATGGAAAGAAATTCAGACAATATTAAAATCACCCAGATCGGGATCAGCCCCGGCACCTAAAGGAGTCCCTTACACGGTTTATAAACGTTGCCCAATGCTGCTCCGTATAATATGAATGTTATTAAAAATTGTCTGGAGAAGAGGAAAGATAGCTACGCAATGGAGGTGTTCAGAAGGCATATGGATCCTTAAAGATCAAGTACAGTAAATCAAGTTAGGAACATCTCCCTATTGAACCATCGGAGGAAAAATATTAAATCGACGTTTAACAGATTTCCCCTTAAATAATAAATACATCGACACCTCTGTTCAAAAAGGAGGTCTATCCCTGGCATACCGGGGTGCATGGAACACACAGGTTTCATTACGTAGCTGCTAAAAGACGTGAAAGCACATAAGGGCGATATGGCTTTCCTGTGGCTTGACCTTAAGAACATCTATGGCTCAAGGCCATATAAGTTGGTAGAAGAACGCTTAAAACGCCATCACGTTCCCACCAACATTATAGAGTCCATAGTGGACTATTATAAGAACAGCAGCAGGAAACACAACATCTGCAAGGAAAGAGGTATTATAACAGGCTGCACAATCTCAGCTACCCTCTTTTCCTTAGCCATGAATATGCTCATAAAAGCTGCAGGAATAGAATGCAGAGGTTCTTTAATAAGATCTGGTCAAAGGCAACCTCCAATAAGAGCATACATGGACGATATGACCATCACATCCTCGTCTGTGATTGGCGTGAGATGGTTACTAAAAGGTTTGGAGAAACTTATTGTATGGGCGAGGATGAATTTCAGCGCTGCCAAATCAAGGTTACTCGTGTTACAAAAAAGGAAAAACATCAGAGAGTGATCATTTTAAATTGTCCGGCGAATTTATCCCGACTATAAAGCAAAACCCTATCAAGAATTTGGGTAAGCGTTTTGACAATACCCTAAAGGACACTGTTGCAATCCAGGAAACAAAGGACATCTTATGGATAGACAAAGAAGACAAGTTTGGTTTACCCGGTCGATACAAGGCATGGATTTATAAGCATGTTATTCTTCCCAAGATATTGTGGCTGTTGGTTTGTAAATATGTATAGTCGGAAAACAGTTGTAACTTTTTGTTGTATATAATATATACGATCCTCCACAATTTTCCTCCTCGGGAAGGGGGAAGGAAAGAATAAATTAAATTTTTTTTTTCGTATAATTCAATTTTAACTTATTTATTTATCTATATAATCTTTTTTATCTTTATTCATTATCATTATTTTACTTTTTATTTATTTTTCTTACTTGTTGCTTAAAGGTTGAAAGAGGTATATCGCATATTAAATGTTATTTTGATATTTTAGCATCAAGAATAAAGGCATAGCATAGTCATGTTCAAAAGGGATCTATTTTTCGATTTGTCTTTCCCCTCATTTTCGTTCTTTATTGTTTAAAGAAGTCTTTTGACTTACATTTTATATTACAGGAAGTAAAAATAACCGGAAAACACATAATTACCTTCCGAGTATCCGATGAGTATCTGGTTTGCTTAATATAAGACAGTGTCTGCAGGCTGTTAATTTAGAATGGGGGTGCATCAAAGACTGATCAGCTCTGACGGGGTTGGCTTGGTGAGGCGAGTATGATGTTTGAAAGACCCGAAACTACCCAATTCAGAACATCACTGATGACGCCCTCTAGCGCTAAATAGCGTATATTCAAAGTACATATATATATATATATATATATATATATATTATTCAAAGTATACATACATGTATATAACCAAGTATAGTATTGGTATATACGGAATAAATTCCAATAACCAACAATTATTATGCTTAAAAGAGTGCTCAATACAGTGTAGAGCAGATATAATTATTTATTTTAATATTATAACATAAATATGTTATAAAATCACTACAAAAATAACCATTTTGTTTCAACACTTCTGGTGTCTTATCAAGTGATGACGTTGAATTTTTTTTTATTCTACATTCAACATCACTTGATAAGACACCAGAAGTGTTGAAACAAAATGGTGATTTTTGTAGTGCTTTTATAACATATGTATGTTAAATTATTTAAATAGATAATTATATATATATATATATATATAATTGTATATATATATATGTGTGAGTGTGTGTGTGAGTGTGAGTGTGAGGGTGTGTGTGTACTCAATTTTTCACCCAGTAGGTACAGTCTCAGGAAAATTTTACAACTGACATTATGGTGACCATTCGTTCGGCCGAAGGTCAGCAATCTGTACAAGTTATTGTTTTGCATCCTGACATCTCTGTAAAATGATTTGTTTTGTAACTGGCATTTAACCTAATTCTCCTCCTGTTGATGTTCCAGACATTGATTGCCCAAGATTGTCTACACGTGGCCTGTTCGTACAGAAAAGCATTGGTCACTGATAGATGAATCTCGATTCTCTTGGAACAAGTTATTATCAGTCTATAGTTCTTGATATTTTGAAGCTTTCTCATGCTAGTTTATTCATAAATATCTCATTTAGTTCAAAGACATTATTGCTATTATTAATTGCCAGAATGCCAAAGAGTGTTAATATAAATATATATATATATATATATATATATATATATATATATATATATATATATATATATATATATATATATGTGTGTGTGTGTGTGTGTGTGTGTGTGTGTATGTATGTATATATGTACATATATATTGATATATACACACAAACATACACACACATGTTCTGTAAAAAATCCGACTTAAATTGTCTTCAGTATTTATCGTGTTTATACTAAATACTTCAGAAATACCGCACATAATGCCAATGGGCAAGTCCATCTTACTAATTTCTTACCATTATGTGAAGCCTCTATTTTCTTTATATTACGATCAGTAGAATAAAGTCCCGAGTAGATGAGAAGTTCAACATCGCGCAATGTTTGTAGTTCTGGTAATCTGGTGTTACTCTGGCATTTTCCTAATATTCTATGTATATTTCTTGCTTCAACACAGAGCCCTGATTATTATTATTGTAACTAGTTACACATTGTCACATTTTTAGTTTCAAAATGCTGATATTTATTTACTATTTCACTTCTGTACTGCACAGTGTATTAGTTGCTGATAGGAAGCGTATTCTCAGGTAACATTATTACTATTACTTTTAGAATATTTACACATGTATATATAAATAGTAATAATCCATAAAATCCTAATTTAATTCATTTGGGGTATAGACCAATTTCAAACGATGAAAACCTCGCCAGACTATTTCAAACCAGGTATATAGACTTTCAACTCCGCTATTTTCATCATGACCCTTAAGACCATCGTACTTATTACTACTTTTATTATTATTATCATTATTATTATTATTATTATTATTATTATTATTATTTCCTTTGATATCTGGCGTATACACAATTCTTTCCAGGTCCTGCCCAGGGACCTAAGGTTAGAAATGGCATCATGACACTTTCCACTGCAAAAAAAAAAAAAATAAAAAAAAAAATAATTACATAGATAAAGCCCTTCGTAAAGTGTGGGCTGTACTTGTCAGAACAATTTTTTGTATCTCTTTGAGGCATGGACTTCCAGGGATCCCTTCAATCGGCCTACTGGAATCTTTTCCAACCAGTCCAAGGGCTCCAACTACAACAGGGATTGTTGATGTTCCCATGTGCCACATTTTTGAGATTTCTATTTCAAGGTCCTTGTATTTTGACAGTTTTTCAAATATCTTCAAAGATACATTGCAGTCTGCAGGGACTGCCATATCAAAAAGGAGGCACTTATTTTGTTTGTGGTCTTTAATAACAATGTCTGGGCGGTGGGCTTTGATTGTTCTGTCAGTGTGTATTGTGTAGTCCCATAGAATTATAACAAGTCCTATCTCCGTAACCGGGTCAGTGTGGTGTTCGTACCTGTTTCTTTCAGTTTCCTTCCCATAGGAGTTGCAAATTTTCCAGTGCAGATATTGGCCCACTCTGTCATGCCGAGTTTTATATTCAGTGAATGTCAATATGGTGCAACCTGATACAAGATGATCAATGGTTTCTGGATATTTATCAGAGAATCTGCATCTTGGGCTAACACAGTATTTTAGTATATGTGCTTGATAATTCCTAGTTAACAAGCATTGGACCTGTGTAGCAATGATAAAACCTTCAGTTACAGCTTTCAACCCTGCACTACGTAGCCGCTGATGGGTGCGGTTTTTGTCTACGTCAGCTTTTTTGATAAAGAAACAATGGCAAAAGAATTGGCCGTGTAGCGGTTTATCTTGCCATTGTTTCTTTATCTGGTTGGTCGCATTTGTCTTTGCATTCTTTTTTAAGTATTTTGCAGCTTCAGCCCTTGTACAGTGATGTATCTGCATATCTGCGCCCATTTGAAACTCCATTTTGAATTTGTCGGCTTCTTTTACTACAGAGTAAAGAAACTTACTACTTTCATGTTCCTTGACACATATCATCATCCAATCTTCTGTCTTTTCCAAGTATCTTTGGAGGCCAATTGTTGTACTTTTGTAGGATAGTTCTAGTTGAACTTGTCATCTGCATTCTTCGGATCTGGGCACATACAGGCGATCAATATCAGCTTTAGGATGATGCATGCGGTAGCAAGTGAGGAGCTTTCTCGATTCGTTCGTCCATTCCCTTAATTTCAGCTATGGTCCAGTTAATGACATTAAAGCTGCATTGCACCACAGGAACAGCCAAGGTGTTTATGGCTGATATTCGTTTTTTTGAGTTTAGCTCGGTATTTAGTACCAGGCGTACACGCCTGTAGTACTCCTTTCTTACCTTCTCCTTCATTTGGGTGAGTTGTATGCCATCTCCCTCACTAATTCCTAGGTACTTATAAGCTTTATCATGCTCCAATTCTCTAATCTTCGTGAAAAAAATCTTAATCTATTAAGGGTGCTTCTAAAATTCTACCTTTCTTGAATGTTACTTTAGCACATTTATATAATCCGAAGTTTATACCTATGCCGTAAGTAAAGTATTTTACAATATTAAGGAGGCCCTTCACTCCATGTCTTCTTTGGCAAAGAGGTTGAGATCATCCATGTAGAGTAGGTGATTGAATATTTTGTTATTTATTTTGTAAACATAGCTACAGTTGTTCAGTTCATGCGTAATGGGGATTAAGGACAAACAAAACACAAGGGGAGACAGAGAGTCTCTTTGAAAGATTCCACGTCGGATATTTTATTATTATTATTATTATTATTATTATTATTATTATTATTATTATTATTATTATTATTACTATTATTTCCTTGTATTTCTGTTGTATACACATTTCTCCTGGGTCTCTACCAAAACCATTTTAAACTGTTGGTACTACCTTATCAATGAAAAAGCGCAATCTGAATTTTTGTCTTTGATCATACACTTTGTGGATAATTAGCTTTGATCGTTCTGGTTGTGTGTATTATAAATTCCCATAAAATCGTTACAGATTCTATCACTGCAATCGGGTGTGTGTGATGTTCCTATCAGTTTCACTTTCAATCTGGCGTTTACACATTTCTTTCCGGGCCCCGCCCAGGGACCAAAGGTTAGAAATGCCATCATGACACTTTCCATTGCAAAGAAAAAAAAATAATTACATAGATAAAGCTCTTCGTAAAGTGTGGGTTGTATTTGTCAGAACAATTTTATTATTATTATAATTATTATTATTTATAATTATTATTATTATTATTATTAATATTATTATTATTATTTCCTTGGATTTCTGTAGTATAATAATTTCTTCCGGGTTTCTAAGAAAACAATTTAAAACTGTAGGAACTACCATATCAATAAAAAAGCGCAATCTGATTTTAAGTCTTTGATCACACATTGTATGGACGATTAGATTTGATTGTTCTGTTTGTGTGTATTATAAATTCCCATAAAATTTTTACAGATTCTATCTCTGCAATCGGGTCTGTGTGATGTTCATATCAGTTTCATAGTGTTTCGCTCCCTTAAAGTTGCATATTTCCCATTGTATATATGGACAAACTCAATTATGCCGATTTTATTATAAAAAATAAGAATACTCTCATTAATCACTTACCACATAACAGCTGGGTGCATTACTCTGTATGATATGAGGTTATATGACAGTCGTGAAGATTCTTCCCTTAAATTCTTACCACCTAAAAGCTGATTGCTGTACTCTGTATGATAAAATGTTATATGACGGTCATGAAGAATATTCTATTCAAAATCTTACCACATAAAAGCAGATTGCTGTACTGTATATGATGAAATGTAATATGACACATATACGTCGACTTCCTGCGATCAGGAGTTCTTACAACGTAGTTGAGGTCACTGGCTTTCCTGACTACCACATGCGGACCATGGAGTTGAGATTTGATAGGATGTCCGGGCAAGGGTAATAAAACAAGCACTTTATCCGGCCGTGTCTCGATCGTATCGATAGTTCATTTTATGATGAGCCGAGGTTTCCGCGGACCTGCTCACACGTTTCTGCTAGTCGGGTTCGGAATCGGGAAACATAATCCAGCAAATTCTCTCTTACTGGGTCTTCCCGCAACAAACCTTTTTTCCGCATCTTTAAAGGACCGCGGACTGAAATCCCAGATATTAACTCAAATGAGCTGAATCGGAAATATTAATGAATGGATTCGTGAGCAACGAAATTTAGGAATGGGATACCTTCGTCCCAATCGTGTTGGTGGTCCAGGCAATATTTTCGCATCATGCTCTTCAAGGTTGAGTAGGACCCAAAGTTCTCATAAGTTGTTGGAACACCCCTGACATGAAGTTGGATCCCTGGTCTGACTGTACCACCTTCGGTAAGCCGACCATGGTGAAAAAGGTAATGAGGGTCTTTGCTATTTTGCTGGCGGGAAGATTTCTCATGTGCATCGCTTCGGGAAACCTGGTCGAGGCGCACACAAGTATAATGCGACAAAAGGGCTCCTCGAAGGCAGGGATGGGACGTAGGGGTGCGATCGGGATTTTCGATTCGGCTTGCTTACTACCAGGTAGGTATGGCACTCAGACACATCCCTCCGGATACCCAGCCAGTAAAAATGTTTGATGATCTTATCGTGTGTCTTGTTAACGCCAAGGTGACTCCCACCGCTCGAGAGGGATCTCATGAGCTGTTCTCATTACCTCCGGTCTGTACAGTTTAGGGACTACTACTTGGTGGACTGAGATGTGGTGGTGGGTGTCTCCACTTCCTCATTAGTACCTCATTCTTTATAAAATATCCGGTTGAAACTTTCTCCAACTCATCCTCGAGCAAGGCATTATGGAAGAGTGGGGTGAGCTCAGAATCTCTCCCCTGTTCTGTGATAAGTAATCTCCTCGAGAAGGGAATGTCCATAGCGGGCCCAACAATATCATCCCTATTCCCAGTTGGGGGACTATCGTGAAGATAACTTAATCCCACATCAGAATTCATAAATGTCAGCGACAGGTCAATTACCTCGTCTTCTGTCCTATCGATTTTCTCGTCTATCTTTTCATGGGCCTTTTTTTCTAGCCTGCGCTCGGATCACTGCACACGAGGGAAATATACCGGAATACTCTTCCTCGATATTTTCAGTTTCTACCGAGGCAACCGGTCCCGAAACTACTTTAGGGCGGTCAATCACCCTTCCACCCGACAAATCCTTTCCTAACAACATGGATATGCCTTTCATGGGTAAACTAGGTACTACTCCGACCTCCACGGGGCCTGATACTAACCCAGACGTAAGATGAATTCGATGAAGGTGGACACTAACAAAGCGGCCGCTAACACCCTGTATAATAACAGATTCGCCAGTGGCTGAATTCAATCCAAACGGCACGAAGCTCTTCACGATCAGGGACTGTGTCACCTCAGCGTCTTGCAAAATCCTCATGGATTTTTCTCCATGGGGTTACCCACGGGGATACAGAACAAGTAGACACAAATGGCCTATACTACCCCCTCACATCTTCGTCATTAGACTTCCTATCCATGGTAAACAACGTTACCATGGATAGGAAGAAATTAACCCTTGGAGTCTGTTTTGACTTGGGACTCTGGACTCGGCATTCCGCTTCACCCAACAATTTGACCCGAGGTGTCCTACTTTATTGCAGTAGTGACACATCGGGTGTTTCCTTTCTCTCCTATTCGTCTGCCGATATCCTGATGACTGAAGACTAGGAATTTGAGAGTCGGTACCTCTCGGACTGGGAGGGATTGGCTTGAATTAACCGATCGACTCGACTTCGAATTCGGATCATATCATAAAAACCATCTCATATAAACTATCTACTCTCTTTTCATCGAGGTAGGTTTCTAAATCATTAGGCACAGATTCTTTAAACTCCCCTATCAGGATCATTTGCCTCAGCCTGTCATGATCGGACTCAAAGTTTTGTCTCGATGCTCTACGTATGTCTGCCGATCTCCTTTTCGGTAGGCTCTAAATTTTTGCCGGTATGCCTCGGGCACTAGATCGTATGACTTAAGAATGGCTGATTTGTCAATGCTATATTTCGCGCAGTCTGCTACTGAGAGAGCGGCATACGCTTCTTGGGCTTTGCCTTTCAATGCGGTCTGCAGTAAAATTGGTCACATTTCTATGGGCCATACGAGGTTTGAGGCGACCTTCAACGAAATGCTTGAATTACTTGTCGAAGTCGTTAATTTGCGGTAAGAGTCGAACTCTTTACTATTAGCTTCGTGAAGTTCCCGCCTTTCATCTAGCACTCGAAATCGATTTTCTTGCCCGATTCTAGCCTTTTCAATTTCACCCTTTGCCCTTCCTTTAGGCCTCATTTTTTGCTTTCTCGAGCTTGAGTTGAGCCTGCGAAAGTTCCGACATCTCTATTGATAATTGACGTAATGCTTCTAAGTCGAAGATGTCATTCTCTACCATATATTCAGCGAATACTTTAGCTGAGTTTTTCTCAGACTTCCTTATCTCTAGTTCTAATTTCTTCCCTATTTCAACTAAATCGTCTTTTTTACTTTATCCAATTTCCCCATAGAGGGTGATGCGGAAAGCTATCTATAACCGACATCTTGGTCTGTAGTTCGCCGATACTCTGAAGCTATGCGATTCTTACTGAGTGAATAACAGAGAGAAAAGATTCTCGGAACGAGCCCTAATTTTATATGTTACGAACTTGTAGCATATATATGTACCACGGTTTTTTTAGAAAGTGAAAACGTGGGAGCTTTATTATTATTTATTTATAAATACATAAACAGGTAAAGAAATAAAAAGAAAATTCATTAACAAATGGGACAGGATCATGAAAGAACAGAAGGTACGAGCGAACACACAAAAAGATCAAGCCAAGAAATCAACTTATCTATCAGACGAATTGATATCGGCACAAAGAGTTCCAATTCGCCAAAGCGAGAGTTCTTATGTTAAAACAATATTTTTGTCAGCCGTCATTTTTCCTGGGTTCCTTTTCATTCGGAAATGGTCGAGGGTCCACAACATCTCCTACAGGTGTTTCCTTGGTCGAGCCAGTATCATGGCAGTCCTTTCGTTCTCTAGTCGACAGACTTTGCTGTCTTCTTCATTTCGGTAGGCAGTGCGTTAAGAATTGGGACGATTCGCCCAGTGATGTTCATCTGCCACTGGTCAGAGAGGAAACTGAAAACCTTTTTATATATACTAGGCAGCATTGATTAAGGATAATTCCAAAATTTTCTTTCAAATAATTTATATTTTCCCAAGTACTTTTTATCCCATCTGAGACCATCTTCAGGGGTTGGTTATCTATGGATGTGTTATGTGTTAATACCGTAAATTCAAAATATGTTTTACCTCTATACAAGGGAGGAAACTTATTTGCTTTTTTTAAAAACTCTTTAACTGTGTTATTTTAATTTTGTATTTTTTATATAACACTTTGACAAACATCAAAGAACTTTCTTGCTATACTCGTAGTTGAATATATTTACCATTGGCCACATTTCTCTTATACCTTCTAGAATTTTAAGATTTTGCATATTATCTTGTTTAAGCACTGGTATATTTTCGACTAATATCTTTCTAAACTGTGAATGTGGACATGAGTTTTCCTTTAAATTAATTCGTGGACTTGAAGTATTAAAACTAATATATATATATATATACTACGAAATGTAGTATGTCCGACAATTAATTTAGTATATTTTATTGTTACACGTTTTTTATGCATACACAAACATTTAAGTACATTTTCTGTTTATAATAAACAGTATTAACAACATTTCATAGAAAATAAGCGTCCTCCGACAGGAATCGAACCTGTAACCTACACGGAAACGTCATATAACCTGACGTGCTATACCAATTTAGTTACGAATGAGCGTCTGGTTAGCAAGTTCAATTTTATTGCACGTAAGCTACAAACTTCTCATGATTTCACTCGAACGTCCATAGCTCAGTGATATATTTACGTGGGTCAACAGACTCGATTTATATCATATAAATACACTCCAGACATTTATGGACCCTGAGTACCAGTGCCTCGTTGACAGTTGGAGTCGATGGTAGCATGGAACCCTGCCATCAGCTGGATCCTGCCAGAACTACGACTTATCAGGCCATGTCGTACCTTGCCAATCTTCTAGCGTCCAGTTGGCGATGTTAAGTGCTATGACCGGTGTCCTGCTGTTGACAGTGGCACTTTAGTGGGTCTCCTCTCAAATCCCAGGGAGACTAAAATATATTGATGAGATTCATCAGGCATCTCTTGTGTCAGATATGGCTGGGGTTTAAGCCAGTGTCACTTGTCAGTTAAATAAATATTACCAGATATCTCTCATAAAAATATTTACGGACCCATTGTCTGTGTTGTCTACGGTGACGATAATGCTTTCTAATTGGTATCCCCGACTCACCCAAACTTACAGTGATGGAGTAATGTCAAATTTGTCTACAATGTCAGAATCATAATTCATGTCCCTTTCTCATGAACAGCCTAGCCGGTATTCAGACTGATGCTACAAAGGCAGGGGACTGACTGAGAATAATAAACTAATGGTCAGAACTCTGACTTGAACTTCATATTCACGTCTTTCCTAAGGACATTTGTTAAAAAGTGAACGCAAAAGAAAAGTACAGAATTTGAACTTCTCTCGCCGGAACCAATTTCAGCGCTGATATTTTTAGGCCATATGTACATCCACTCTGTTTTTAGAATTCATAATAATAATAATAATAATAATAAATACTAAAAATACTAGTTTGGACCAAATTTATTTTTAAAATGTAACAATTATAGTGTAATCAAAGACGGAAAAATTTCTTTATTTTTTATGAAAATTGAAATGATTCATTGCTTATGTTTTCTAACAATAACATAATTAATTTTTTCGTCAAATTCATATTTCACACGCACACACACACACACACACACACACAATATATATATATAGAAAATTTCAGTTATGGCCGTAAGCACATCAGTTGTCGATTGGGCAAAGCGGAAACCATATTGCTTGTCTGAGAGCAGATCATGGGATGTAAGGTGGTTAACCACTTCGGAGTTGATTAAGCCTTGTTAGATGTAGACGTCTCTTCTACTCCAATAGCTTCATGTCTCGCACATCTCGCCTGTCGAACTCCCTTCCCTATTACTGTTTCCCTGACAAATACAATCTCTAACAGTTTAAGCGTAGCGTCAATCGACATCTCCAGTTGCCTTGAACTATCCACTTCCCTTCTCCATATCCTTTCATCTTTCATTCCTATCTGCTCTCGCTCCAAATCTTCTGTAACCCCCTTGCC
>OZ038478.1:146235757-146288257 GCA_964036315.1 Acanthosepion esculentum | reverse complement strand
GTCTGGCAAATCCGCCAAGCCCCATATGAAAGCCTTTTCGTTGAGAGGCAGCCGATTCCGAGCCAATCGATAGGTAAGCGAAAACAGGGTTACTGAGGTAAGCCGCCGCTAGCGCCTAAGACCAGTAGGAGCGAAACTCCTCCTTCTCCTCCAAGGAGAGTGTATTATGTAGGGGATCCTTCGCGGGCCCCTCCACTAATCCTCGATAGAAGACCTTTCTAGGCCGTGAAAGGTCACTGGACCGCGAAATAGCCTTCAAAGCTGACTGACACTCGCGGAAAAAAAGCGAATGATCCCGGGGTTTACGACAGCGCTCAACCGTCGAGATGGGGTGACTGATGGTAAGGCAAGTGAACGCGTCCCTAACAATCCCCTCTAGAATCGGATCTCCTCTAGTCAATGCGCGGCGTAGTAAAGCCAACCTAGAGCCACGGATGTGACTCATCAAGTGTGGCATTCCCAGCCGCCCATGACACGGACATTTAGTGCAGACTCATCTGTCGACGCTGTTCACGCGTCACCTCCATAAAATGGAGGATAGCGATCGCTCGAGCGCCTTCCTGTGGGCCTTACAGAGAGGAAGTACGGACAATCGATAAAGAATCATGGGGAAAATGTATGCCCTTCACCGACAACCTCCGTCGATTCCAAGTCTGACCGGCAGAATCGAACTTTGCTCGTACTTCAGACCAATTTTTTTCCACCTGGAGGTCGGGTCCAAACCACACTCCAAGAATGCGGTCAGGATCGTCCTTCCAACCGAAACGGCCTGGAATATCACGCCCCTTCTAGGCACCTAACCGCAAGCCGTACGACTTGTTGCGGTTTATCTTGGCCCCTGTCACTTTCTCGTACCGATCAAGGGACTTCTGTACCGCGTCAATGTCGCTGTGAAACCAGACGAAAGCAGATACGTCATCGGCGTAGGCGGCAACTCTGGCTCGAGACCCTCCGGGAACGGCGATCCCTCGTAGGGCCGGACTGCACGTCTCGTCCTTCAGCCGGCGAAGGAGAGGCTCCAACGCCAAAGCATAAAGAAGAGGCGACAGCGGACAACCCTGACGAACCGACCTAGACAGTACAAAAGCGCCCGACAACTTTCCGTTCACCTGTATCACAGCACTGAGGGAGCTATACAGGAAGCTAATTCAGCGGCAGAAGTCGGGTGCGAATCCGGCGGCCTGCAGGACAGTAGCAAGGTAGCGATGGTCGACCCTATCAAATGCCTTGGACTGATCCAAATTGATCAGCGCGACTTCTTCGTCGTCTTCTACACCCTCTATGATCGTGCGGATCAGATGCATGTTGGTTTGAATTGTTCGGCCCTTCACAGAACAATCTGCTCAGGTCCCAATAGAGACTCGGCAACTGACTGCAAATGCTCCTTCAGGATCTTGGCCATGATCTTTAACTCTGTGTTTAGCAGATTATGGGCCTATAGTCGTCTAGGTTCCCCCCAACACACTTGCCCTTTTTCAACAGAGTGACCACACCCCTGGAAATCCGGTTGGAGATGGACCCCGACCGAAACAAGTTGTTGAATACTGCTGTCAAAATCGGAACAAAGATGTGCGACAGCCTCAAGTACAATTCATAGGGAAAACCATCCAGACCGGGCGACCTGACTCTGCCGGCCATCTTCAATGCCTCGTAGACTTCACCCTCCGTAATCTCTCCCTCGCAGCTAGCTGCTTCAGTCGGCGAAAGCCGAAGAAAGTCAGCCAAATAGCTGTGAAACTCGTCCTCACGAAGACCAGACTCCTCGTAAAGGGGCTCTCGAAATGCCGTCGAAACGCCTCGCACATGTCATCAGTCGACCGCAGAGTACGCCCCTGCGGGAATTTGACTTCACAAATGTAACGATCGCCACCTCGACGGACTTCTTCCCAACGCAGATCTGCGCTCAGATTCACAGATTCAGAAGACCTCTTACTTGACTTATATCTAATTAACTGACATATGTAGCTGCAGGGCCTCCCTAGCTAGAGCTATCTCTAAGGGACCCCCCAGCCTCCGCACGGGAAAAATTAGCCTTAAGTGTCTTCACCTTTCAGCTCTATCTAGAGCGAGCCGTTTGCCGAAATCAGTGATGACAGACCTAATCCTATCCTTAAGTCCCACCTACCACTTATTCCCGATAATCGCCCCCACTATCTCCCGCTGCACTAATCTAGTTAGCTGTCCAGTAAAGACATTGAACTTCCAGTAACCAGCCATTCTAGACCTATTTTCTAACGCCACCGGGGAACAAACGAGTTTGTGATCCGACTAGCCTAACCAGTGGAACGTGGGACAATCTAACAGTCGGCTCTACGAACTAACATTCTGTCAAGGTAGCTAACTACTAAGGAGAAGGAGAAATCGGAACCTTAGATGAGGAAGTAGAAAGGCTCCTTACCTTACCTTTATCTTCTGGTTCTTCGATTTTTACTGGCGAAGTAGGTGTCGATTTGTTTCTTTTTTTTTCTTTTTAGTACTTTTCTTCCCCCTCCGCCTTCTCCCCCTCATCCCTTACCCTTTTAAATGAGGTGGACCGTGGAGGTAGCATGCCATCTGTCTCCATGTTGCTATCCACGTTCGACACATCTGTCTGCTGTTGCTGCTGCTGCTGCTGATGCTCCTGTGGAGACACCGGAGGCTGGTCTTTGTGCTTTTCTTGCTGCTGCTGCTTGAACCGTCTCTGCTGCTGAGTCTGTTTTTTGTTCTCTTGCTGCTGCTGTGTTTCACCCTCCTCCACCTGCTTCTGCGATTTCTCATCCTTCTGATGCGAGGGCGGAGGGGCAACCACTTTCGATCCCTTTTTAACCACCTCCCTCCATTCTCCTGGTTTGTCAGTTGACTCAAAGGGGTTTTCTTTCGACACTACCGCCTTGTTTATAGCGGCTGAGTTCAGGCGTTGGTTTCCGGCCCGGACACATTTTAGCCATATGCCCGGGTACCCTGCACAACCAACAGTTCGGCTTTCTTCCTTCCACAAATTAAGGTATCCGGAATCTTTTGAAAATTCTCCCTGTCCACTGTTAATTGGACTGCGAAATCCCCCGTTCGTACTCCAGCCTTACTCAAAATCCGCGCCACCTCATCCACTTGCCCATATGAGGCAAAGAAAGCTCCCACATGATCCTCCTTTATGACCGTGCAAAGTTACCCTTGTTCAGCGGGAACCCATGTATTCCGTTTGCAGTCACAGGGTTTTGGTCTGCAGAATGATACCAGCCAATTGCTTTGCATCTTCTTCTGAAGCTAGCAACATATCTCACATAGCATTTGAGCGCCTGCACAGGATTTTAGGGACTCTCTTGAAGCATTTTAGTGCCTCTTCTACCGCTTCCGTGCCTACACCGACAAGTTTCCTTGTTTTAATGTCCGACGTCAGAAGAGAGATGGTCCTTGTAGTCACTGCGTTCATAGCTTCAGGGATAGTGATTAATTCATTCCCTGAATGAACTGCTGATACTCATTCTTCATTTGTTCATAAGAGGCCTCATCTTTTTTGGCCTCTTGCCATTCCATACCGTCGGACTTGGAGACGGCGTCTCCGTTTGAGTAACAGTCGACTGGGAAGACTCGGCCATTTTCACAAAAAACAATAGACAAAGACAAGCTGGTAACAAAACAACTCAAAGTCAAGCAAAAATGGCACTTACAATAATTTCCTGTTCAAGAAATGCACACACGATACACTTTTTTGGAGGGGTGTACTTTAGTACTAGTGATCATTTATTTTGTAAAATTACAAAATTGTGGCACAAAGCCGAAGGGGAAGTGGGGAAAAGGCTGGTCCTTCACTAGCTATCCTATTCCTAGTTAACCACACTCATGACCTATTCATTCATTACAATTACACATTCATCACAAGAAATCATCCATCACCTATCACTCGAGCACACACCACAATACCTCATATACCCCAGGGGACCTAAAAAAACACCCCATGCATTAATTCTTTTTTAATGTTCATATATAAATACCTAAAAATTCAGTGAAATCATGAAATGATGTGGACGGCGAATGAACCCAAAAAGAAAACAATATTATCAAACTAACCAAAACGGAAACCAAACAATGTTAGTAGGACCCGTCCACCGCTCGAAATTATAAGAGTGGTCGTGTATTCTGTCGATAGACCGAATCAAGAATCACACTCGCTAATGGAATGGGGAGGGAGAAAATAAAAGACGGAGTGGGGAAACCAAAAGCTGACTTATCCAAAATAGAACACCGAGCAATCTATACTCTTAAAAACAACCGTGACATAATTATTTACCAGCCGACAAGGACGGAGCTATAACCATCTTAGACACTAACACCTATATTAAAGAAGCAGAATCACAACTTCAAAATAACGGATTCTATGTACCCTTACCTCTAGACCCAACTCGTACATTCAAAAAAGAATGATCACTTCTTACTCAGAACCTGAACCACAACATAAAAAATACCATAAAATCTCTTATTCCTGACAACCCTAAAATAGCAACATTTTACACTATCCCAAAACTACATAAACTCCCCAAATTTATTTCAGAAAAAAACCCAAACACTTTTTCATCCAACCCGCATCAAATTACACAATCAAATAAGGAAGAGAACATCTACGACATTTCAAAATCCCTTAAAATCATACCACCTGGTAGACCCATAATATCAGGCATTGGTACCCTCACAGAACTTATATCTGGGTATATGGACAATGTCCTAAAAAGTTTATTGCCTGACATACCTAGTTATATTAGAGACACTACTGACTTTCTCAATAAATTAAAAACAACATTAACTTAGTCCACCAGGATACAATCCTAGTAACGATGGATGTTTCATCTCTTTACACGAACATTCAACATGTTTAAGTAGTATCAGCTTGCCATGAGTTCCTTAGTAACAAAAAATTACCTAACAACCAAATCACAGATATATGCCAATTAATAAATTGCATTTTAAAGGACAATAATTTTAATTTCAACAACAAACACTATTTACAGATTAGTGGTACAGTAATGGCACCTAGTTATGTCAATACCTTTATGCACATTCTAGAAAGGAAGATAATAGACAATTCAGAATTTAAACCATTACATTATTTTAGATACATTGATGACATTTTCTTATTATGGACTCATGGATTAGAAAAATTTAAAGAAAATTACTTTCTGCAACAACTTCCACGATACAATTAAATTTACCATTGAGCACTCATACACACCCGTCCCTTTTCTTAGACGTTATAATAAATTAAAACAAACATACACTTTCTACCAGTCTATACAACAAACCCACAAACCGACATAAATTCCTACACTTTAATAGCTGTCATCATCTTAAATTTAAAAAATCTATCGTATACAGCTCATTTCTAAGAATCAAGCGCATATGCTCAGACCATCTAGATTTTCTACACAACATTAATAACTTCACAAAACAATTCCTAAAATGTAAATACCCATTAACATAATAAAAGAAGAACTAAATAAAACTATCCACATATAATCGCATCACACTTCTCACATACAAGAAAAGTAAAAACAACAATCGGATTCCTATGGTTTTTAACCACAATCAATATTCGCCCACACTTATTCATAATTTAAAAAAGGATTACAAGAACCTCCAGTTAAACAAAAATATCAAAAGCATGTTCGAAAAACCACCCATAAATGCAAAGAAACAATCACCTAACCGATCAGCTATCCTCACCTCTACCAAATATCAAAACAATACAAACCAATCAGGAAATTACAAATGTAAAAAACCGCGTTGCTTAGTTTGCAAACACTTAATAATCGATACTGTATTTTCTGTACCTAACACCAATATCAAGATACACCCACTTCGCCTCACTTTTGATAGCCATAACATAATCTACTATTTATTCTGCACAATATATCTCAATAGAGGATATATTGGTGAATCTGGAAATAATTTTAGATTTCGCTTCAACAATCATAAACAAACCATACGTTAAAACAATCCTTATCCCCCCATAACTGAACACTTTAATCAATCAGGACACTCATTAGACAACTGTAAATGTTAATTGATAGATTCTGATTTCAGTCCCCACATACACACGTAGAAAAACAGAATAATACTGGATTTTAAAATTAAATACATATAAACTAGGGTTAAATAAAGACTTGGGTATTTTAAATCTTCATAAATATTTCAATACTTTAACATTTTTTACACAACATCTAAAATATTATTACACTTAGATTTACGTTAAAAATATTCGAACACAGTTGCATTCCATATCACGTGACGTCTGCGTCTCGCGACGGACGCTACTTGTAAACAAGCCTCTAAAAACAGTTATTTCTGATGAAAGATCAAGGTCGGTCTGAAATATAAAATTACATGTATATAAAAAATATAAATAAATACATTCATATAAAAAACATTACATTTTCTTTAATTTACAACTTTGTTTTTACAACTATATATACATATTAAGAAGGTATAAGTGGCTTCTCATTATGTTATATACATATATATATATATGTGTGTGTGTGTGTGTGTGTGTATAAATACATATATATATAAATATATATATAGGCATATAGATACATACATATATATCAATACGTATATACATACATATATATACACATATATATACTTATATATATATATATATATATATATATATACATACACATATATAAATTTAAATATATACATATATACATCCATATGTATGTCCATATATATATATATATATATATATATATATATATTTATATATATATATATATATATATATATATATATATATATATATATATATATATATAGTCAAACCTAATGAGCCAGACACACCTACCAAGGTTTCACTTAGGCAGATCGTCAGGGTCGGCTGGCTAAAGAGGCAACAGAAACTGGCATATATGTGGAGACGTCCACCAAGACAACACCACGTGACCAAGGAAGAGAGAAAAAAAAAAAAAAAAAAAGCGACAACGGGGGGTGGGTATAGATTTATTCAACTAACTAAAAGGAGAGGGGATAATTAAAAAAAACAAAAAACAAAAAAAAAAACACAAACAATAATGATAACGCTACAATCGGGAGAGAGAAGCTTCCACCACCCGTTGTCGCTTTTTTTTTTTTTTTTTTTTTTTCTCTTCCTTGGTCACGTGGTGTTGTCTTGGTGGTCGTCTCCATATATATGCCAGTTTCTGTTGCCTCTTTAGCCAGCCGACCCTGACGATCTGCCTAAGTGAAACCTTGGTAGGTGTGTCTGGCTCATTAGGTTTGACTAGGTTTGCTCTACGCTTGTATTGAGCTCTTTAGTTAGTTGTTTACTCGTATCGGGGTTTTTTCTTTGGGCCTTGAACCTGTATCTGTGCGATTATTTTCGACAGACTTTCATGTTCCTGGCTCTTTCTTTTTTTAAAACCTTTTTTTTCCTTCGTGATTGATTTGGCTGTTGTTAAATCAAGAGTTCGAAGGTTTTTCGACACGAGTATAGTGACCTATATTTATATATATATTTATATAAACACACAACGAGTATTAACACGTGCGGTAACCTGTCTTCATCAGTCGCCGACTAGGGGTGATATCACGGTTTCGGTGGCTATGGCGGGACAGCCACCGGCATCGTTTGCCACCAGGCAGGGTATAAAGGTAGATCTTATATGTGTGTGTGTGTCTGTGTTTACATATATAAATATATATATATATATACACACACACACACACACATATACATATATATATATATATATATATATATATAACGTATATATATATGTATATATATGTGTATGTATATCTGTATGTATATATGCATGTACATCTGTATGTATATATATGTGTGCATATGTATATATATAAGTATATATCTATATATGTGTGTATATGTTTATATATATGTATGTATATATATATATACATATGTATATATATATGTGTCTCTATATATATATATGTGTGTGTTTGTGTGTGTATATATATATATATATATATATATATATATATATATGTATAAATACAGCTCAGTCACGGGAAATCACACCAACACTAACAGTCTATTTCGTAATGATTTGAAGGCACGACATGTACTAGTGTGTGTAATTAAAGGTTGGGCCTGGCAATGCTCATTGCACCAACCGGAGATGATTGATATGCCATGTAACAAGAAATTCAGATCGCTGGCCGTCTTTTCACACCACTGATATATTCAAAGTAGTGGTGAAGGAGTTTAACTGAAGGGCTGGACATGTCAGTGATTGTCAGACTCGCTTTGTATCAATTACTGGTAAGTTACTGTTATTTTGTATTATAAATTGTTGTGCAGCTTAAAGAATGACATCACATTAAATGAAATCCCTATCATTTTTTATTGTAAATCTTGCATGGAAATAATTTTTTCTGACAATTATAGATTATTTTTGTTGTTGTTAGTTCTCTGAATGCCCAACAGAATAATTCTCTATTGCTTCTTTCTTCGGTCAGAAATTCTTTAATCGCTGCTGTTTTCTTACTGATTACCACATCATCGATTTTATTGTAAGGTGTATATGGGGTACGCCTATATATCTTATAAGAGTGAATGTTTAGTTTCCAGTTTTTAGTAGAAAAACTTCATATATATCAATTACAGGTAAGTTACTGGTTTGGGGTATTATAAATTGTTTTGTAAATTATACACATCATCACCTCAAGTGGAATCCTTATCTTTTCTTTCTTCTGAATCTTGTATGCAAACACTTTTCTTTGGCAATTACAGATCTTTCTGTTGTTTGTTCACTGAAAGCCCAACAGCATAATTCCCTATTGCTTCCACCTTTGGACATAAATACTTTGATCGCTGCTGTTATCTTACTTATTACCACATCATCGATTTTATTGAAAGGTGTATATGAGTAAAGCCTATATATGTTATAAGAGGGAATGTTTTGTTTCCAGTTTTTAGTAGAAAAAACTTCATATATATCAATTACTGGTAAGTTACTGGTTTGTTGTATTATAAAGTGTTCTGCAAATTACACACTCACATCACCTAAAGTGAAATCCTTATCTTTTTTTATTCTGAATCTTGTAAGCAAACACTTTCCTTTAGTAATTCAAGATTTTTTGTTGTTAGTTGACAGAATGCCCAAGGGAATAATTCTCTATTGCTTCCTTCTTAGGTCATATATTATTTGATCGCTGCTGTTAAATTACAGATTACCACATCATCGATCTTATTGAAAGGTGTATTTGAGGAACCCCTATATTGTTATGAGAGTGAATGTTTTGTTTAAAGGTTTTTAGTAGACAGACTTCATATATATCAATTATTGGTAAGTTACTGGTTTGTGGTGTTGTAAGTTGTTTTGCAAGTAACATACTAACAGCAGCTCAAGTGAAATCGTTATCATTTTTTCTTCTGAATCTTGTATGTAAACACTTTTCGTTGGAAATTGTAAATATTTTTGTTGTTAGTTCACTGAATGCCCAACAGAATAATTCTCTATTGCTTCCTTATTCAGTCATAAATACTTTGATCGCAGCTGTTATATTACAGATTACGACATCATCGATTTTATTGAAAGGTGTATATGAGGAACGCCAATATATGTTTTAAGCGTGAATATTTTGTTTCCAGTATTTAGTAGACAATCTTCATATATATCAATTAATGGTAAGTTACTTGTTTGTTGTATTATATATTGTTCTGCTAATTAAAAAACTAACATCACCTCAAATGAAATCCTTATCTTTTTTCTCCTGAATCGTGTATGCAAACTGTAAATTTTTTTGTTGTTAGTTCACTCAATGCTCAACAGAATAATTCTCTCTTGCTTCCTTCTTCGGTCATAAACAGTGAATATCTGATATGTTGTATTATAAATTGTTCTGCAAATTACTCACAAACATCACCTCAATTGAAATCCTTATCTTTTTTTTCTGAATCTTGTATGCAAACATTTTCTTTGGCAATTGTAGATTTTTTTTGTTAATTCAGTTAATGCGCAGCAGATTATTTCTCTCTTGCTTCCTTCTTCGGTCATAAATTCTTTGATCGCTTTTGTTTTTTTATTAATGATTCACACATAATCGATTTTATTTATCAATCTTGTTATGTTTTCTTCAATTCTGAGGGACTTGATAATAAGAATACAAATTTCTACATTATAAATCACATTTAATTACCTATAGCATAAAGATTATATATGTATATATCTTATAATTGTTTTATTATAGAAATAAATATTACATGTATATTTTGGGAAATCTGTGACAGTGTTTTCATGTGACGGGTTTCATCTCTTAATATTTCATCGGACTAAAGTTATGTTTACATTGATGCGACTAGACATGCACACGGAGAACAGAAGGCTCTAAAAATCTTTACTTTATTTTTTTCCTGTCACGAAAAATTTTCTCACTCGACATACATTTCCATAAAATTGTTCTTGATACATATAGATATGTATAAAGTGTATGTATGTTTAAAGCATCTGTTGAACATTGTTTTAATTGCATTTTACCGACTTTCAAAATGTTATATATAATTGTATAAAATGCATGTGTATGATATCTGTTGGGTTAATATCCTCTTAAATATAAACATGTATTTTTCTAACTGCTATTTTTCAAGTTTATCCATGTTTTACTTTAATTAGCAACATATGCACAATAACAAAACTCTAGCATTCGTCTGGGCTTTGAATATTGTTAACTCCATCAGTATGGCTGATGCTAATCTCTTCTCTTGCTTACATTCGCCACTGACATGACGTGGAAAGATTATAATGAATCCAATGCTGCGTCTGCTTCTAAGAAAGTTGTTTCACTGTGTCGTGCTACACAATTTCTTCTCTCCGGAATCTATCTCACATATTTATAAGTCTACCATTCGTCCTTGAATATTGCTGCCACATATGGTCCCGTGCCTTTTCTATAGACACTCTCATGAAAATTATTCGGATGAACTCTTCGCTGTGGTACCTAGACTTTATGACTTTAAGCACAGTACTACAAGGCAACCAATACGACTTTGTCGCTTTTGATTTATTAGAAAAATGTATAAAGCAAATTTGCCATACCGTTAATCCTCAAAGTAATCCCCACCGGCATCCAGAACTAACCAAAATGTCTGCACAATGACGTTTGGTAAAAATCAGGTGTCTTAGGCACAAAGATGGCTGTGTGTGCCTGCCGCAAGTCTGCCATATTTAGCCCATCTTAAACAATCCAATTAACATATGGACTCAATTAAAATCGGAAGCCATGAGAGCCATGCTTGCTGTAGTATCAGCGCATACATTATTTCTTTCTGTGTTCCGCCCAGAGAACTAAGTTTAGAAATGGCATCATGACATTTTCCCCTGACCAATTAAAATCCCTTCAATGATTCTACGTAACCATTACGCGGGCTCCAACTACAACAGGAATTTTTGATGTTCCCATGTGCCACATTTTTGAGATTTAGATATCAATGTCCTTGTATTTTGATAGCTTTTTGTAGGTCTTCAAAGATATATTGTAGACTGCGGAGACTGCCATATAAAAAGGATGCACTTTTTTGTTTGTGGTCTCTAATAACAATTTCTGGGTGGTTAGCTTTTATTGTTCTCTCTGTGTATATTGTGTAGTCCCATAAAACTGGGTCAGGTCCTATCTTCGTAACCGGGTCTGGATGGTGTTCATACCAATTTCTTTCATTTTCTTCCCGTAGAAGTTGCGGATTTTCCAGTGCAGATATTGGCCCACTCTGTCATGCCGAGTTTAATATTCAGTGGGTGTTAATACCGTGCAAACTAATACGAAATGATCAATTGTTTCGCTTATTTATCACTGAATATTTTACTATGTGTACGGGATAATGTCTAGTCAGCAAGAACTATTCCTGTTCAGCAAGGATAAAACTTTAGGTTTCAGCTTTTAACCCTGCACTGCGTAGCCACTGATGTGTACTGAGTTTGTCTACATCGGCTTTTTGGAACGGGCAGAATATTCGCCATGAAGCGGTTAATCTTGCCATTGTTTCTGTATATTTGTCGGTTTCATTTTCTTTTTTAAGTATCTTACAGCTTCAGTCGGTGTATTGTGTTTTACTTGTATTTCAGCACCCATTTGTAACTCCATTTTGAAATTGTTGGCTTCTTTTATTACCGAATAAAGACGCTTGCACTTTCATGTTCTTTGACACATATCATCATCCAGACTTCTGTAGTTTTCCGGTATCTTTGAAGGCCTATTATTGTAGTTTTGTTGAACAGTTCTAGTTGAACTAATCTTCTACCTCCTTCGGATCTGGGCACATACAGACGGTCAACATCAGCTTTGGGATGATGCATGAGGTAGCAAGTGAGAAGCTTGCTCGTTTTAGCGTCCATTCGCTTATCAGCTATGGTCCACTTAAGGATGTTAAAGCTGTATTGCACCACAGGGAGAGCTAAGTTGTTGATGACTATATATTCTGTTTTTTTTTTAATTCAGATCGGTATTCAGTACCAGACGCACACGCCTGTAGTATTCATTTCTTACCCCCACTTCATTTGGGGATGCTGTATACCATCTCCTTTGCTAATTCCTCGGTACTTAAAGGCTTCATCTTGTTCCAGGTCCCTAATCATTGTGACAATGTCTGAATCTATTGAGGTTGTTTCTGTATATCTCTCTTTCTTGAATGTTACTTTTGCACATTTATCTAATCCGAAGTCCAAACTTACGTCGTCACTGAAACATTTTACAATATCGAGGAAGCCCTTCAACTCATTGTCGCATTTGTCAAAAGATTTTGAGATCATACATGTAGAGTAGATGATTTAATTATTTTTTGTTTAGTTTCTAACCATACCTACTGTTGTTTAGTTCATGCGTAAGAGTGATAAGGACAAACAGTATAGAAGGGGTGAGAGGGAGTCTCCTTGAAAGATTCCACGTCAGATATTCAGACGGTTGGAGATGGCAGTGCATCCGGTGTGATTTAGGTATAGTGTGGTGTTCTACATTCCCATGCTGTGCTTAAGAAAATTTAGTACCACAGATAGACTTTGTACATTTCCAAAGCCTTAAGGATCCAAGAGTGTGATACGCTATCAAAGGCTTTACGTTAATCAATTCCCGCTGCGATTAGATTTCTATACCGTCTTCTGCAATTTTCTAGGATCATTTTATTTATCATTAGTTGATCTTTGCAGCCATATGAATCTCTTCTCCCTCCCTTCTGTTCCAGTGGAAAAATGTTGTTTGCTTCGAAAAAAGAGTACGTACGGTTCGTCAGGACAAATGTGATCAACTTATACGTGTTAGAGCGACCTATAATTTTTCAGATCATCTGTTTCACTCGTTTTTGGCATGAGATATGTAATCCATTCAGGGATCTATACCGGAATTTCATTAGGATTATTTACAAGTGTTGATAGAGTTTTTGCAAGGATTTCTTGGATTGATGAGAGATGATAGAGACCGAAATTGGGCACCTTTTCATTTCCTAGGGATTTCCATTTTTCGGATTTCGTTAGAGCTTGCCTAACATTATTTGTGTTCATATTTTATTACTCTTGCAGTGATGTATACGGCATTCGTGTTTTGTTCACGTTATATTCATTCTGCATTTTGGGTTATATTCCTTTGGTCTGCTCCAAATATACTCCTAAAATGTCTGCACGTTGTTAATAGATTGTGGCTTTTCAATATCTATAGGTATTTTCCATTTTCCTCTAAAATGTCTTTAGGTTCGTTTGGAATAAAACCTAAAACGTTTTTCGTAACGTCTTGTTCCCTGTGCCTTTAGCTGAAGTTTCTGTTTCAGCATTTTCTTGATTGATGGAATTTCAATAAAGCATTTAATTTTATATTTCTGCTTAATCTTCTTGCACTTGCGTGTTGACATATTTGTGTTTTTAGTGAGCTCATCTCATATAGAAAGCTCATATCTAATTTCCTTTATTTCCCTCATCAGTTTTAAATTCCAAGCTGCATCTCTGTCTGTTAATTTCTTTCATTGTCTTTATCCCAGTGCAACTTCTGTCCTTAGAAGGAAAGACCGGGGAAGCTGTACTAGAATTAAACGTTCCCACCCTAAATGCCGATGATGGCATTAAAAATTTATACCAAAAACTGGACACTTTTCTTTTTACTCTTTTTGGTAGGAAATAATAATAATTATATGGCCATTGCATGGCAATCCAAGCTCATTAGAAAAGTGGCAAAAGTACACTGGCTGCTGAAACTCTAGCCATAGTTGACCTGTCAGAAGCTTGTCTGTTTTACAGAAAACTATTATTGGAACTACTGCAACTAAACGATGAAACTGATAACATTAAGATCATATGCAAAACGTACAATTCCTGTCTCTATGACTCATCATATACATTCATCAACACAGATTTTGGACAAGCTACTTCGCATTGAGAGTAACGAAATTGTAGAGATCTCTTGGATACCAGCTGATGAACAAGTCTCAGACTCCTTAAGAAAAAAAGAGTACCATCATTTATAATCCTTGACATTTTACCAGAGCTCAAGGAATCATCTGTCTAATTAATTCATTTTTTAATTCTCTTTTTTAGATGATCATCTGAAAGAAGAAAAAAAAGAAAAAAGGGGAAGAACTGTTAATCAACATGAAGTAGTCACCCTTGTAGCTTCTCCGTGAGTGAGGTACGATTGAGGCGGAAACGTGGGGGTAGATATTATTAGTTATCACCACGCGGTGTTCGGACGTTGCTGAATAAATTCTTTCCCCCATACACGTCTTGTAGGTGTCATTTATTCGAATGTACAAATGAGAGAGAGAAAGTTATGTTTACATTTATGCAACTGCACATGCACACGAAGGCGAGAGGGCGCTAAAAATGTTAATTTAATTTTTTTTCTCGTCACACGAAAGCTTTTTCATTTAGTAGAATTCGTTGCAACAATAAGGCTATCATCTTTGTACAACTAGCACGCAAGGGGTTACAGAGAGTTGGAGCGAGAGCAAATAGGAGTGATAGAGGAAAGGATGAAGAGAAGGATAGGGGATAGATCAAGGCATCTGGAGATGTCGATTAACATTACATTTGAATAGTTGGAGATTATAGCCATCAGGAAAATAGGAAAATGGGGGAGTTCCACAGGCGAGAGGTGCGAAACATGAAGCTATTGGAGTAGAAGTTTCGACAGTGAATGTATGTGAGCGAGATGTCAGCCTAGTAGAACTCTTAAATTCATGAAGTCTGGAAACCAGCGAAAGCAGCTCATTGGAGCAGTTACCATGAAAGTATTTGTAAAAGGAGAGAGAGAGAGAGCGACTGCAGACGAGATGCCAGATCATGGCCAATTACATTGCATATAGGTCTCTGGATCCTATCAAAGGACCTTGAGACAAACAGAAGGAGCACCAGATAATATATGTCAGCAATACTCCATGCAAGGGTGAATAGTTGATTTGTAGATTTGAAGGATCGACTCCGGCGAAAAAAAATTCCTGGCGCGGCACGGGGAGCCAACTTTTCTTGCGGTGGGCGAAGCTATTGATTCAATGTATTTGTTTTATCTCAGGTCGGCAGAGAATGTGAGACCGAGCAGCTGCAAAGAGGAGCTCTCGAGAAGTTGAGTGTCAGACATTCTAATGGGGGCAGGGCTGGTTCTCTGTGGTGAGTAATAGAGAGCAGTTTTGTTTTTGTAGTATTAAAGTTAACCAGCCAATTCCTCCCCTAGTTCACAACCGATTGGGGGTCCTTTTCAAGACGAACGGCCAGGTTAATTTTGTCAACGACACTAAATTTGTTTTTCAGCAGGAGTAAATTGTAGTGTCGACCGCGTAGATGCCTACTTGGGAATCTATGACGTCAGGAAGATCGTTGATGAAGATAAGGAACAGAGTAGGGCCTAGGATGGAGCCTTGGGGAACACCTGCGTTCGTGGGATAGAAGCTGGAGGAAAATCCGTTGAGAACGACCTTCAATACACGGTTTGACAGGAATGATTGTATTAGGCCAAACAACTGACCTGAAATTCCATTTTCCTGAAGTTTGCGAAGAAGGCCGGCATGCCAAACCCTATCAAACGGAGATATCTAGAGCCACGGCACGGGCTTCTCCGTTAATATGAAGACACAAATGCAATCATTTTTCGATGTGTATTAATACATCTCATCAGGCGTTAGAACTGACTGATTAGGTGACAATTTATTGAGATTTAAAAACAACACCCCCTCTTTGCATGAGAAAAGGTAAAAAAAAAAAGTAAGAAAAAACGACACAAGATACATCCTCTTTTCTCGAGAAAAGGAAGAATAAGAAAAAGTTAAGAAAGAGAAGAGGGGGGATAGTAGAAATTTTTGTTTATATTTACTCAGCCAATCAGAAAGGCCTATGCTAAGTTCAAAGGGAGAAATGAAGGAAGCAGTCGTACGTCAGAAGTCATGACTCACAAATTTAGAATTGTAGATGACATCTGATTCGTTACCGAAGTAAATTGACTGCATATTCGTTACCGAAGTAAATTTGCTACAAAAAATATTCGTTAGACAAATATCATTTCCTATGAGAGAAGAAACGTAACTTAACAAGATACTCGACAAACTATATACCCTGTGAGTTAAAAAAAATAAAATTTCACATTTTTATAGTTGGTAAATAAACCAGCCCTTTAAGAAGAAAAAGGAAAATTTAAATAAATAAATCTAAAAAAATATTAAAACCTATAGATCTAATGTAATTATTTAAACATATAGATCAAATGAAAGTATTTAAACATATAGATATAAAAAAATGATTTAAATATATAGATCATAAAAGAAAAGAAAACAAAATGCTTCTGTTAACTAAAGGGTCTTTATATAAGGTGTTAATAAAAGCAATCAAAGCAAAATATCAAAATGTTAGCCGAACGTCAATAAATCTATACTAAATATTATCAACACTAATAGAAGACTAATGTGAAAATTATACTACGACAAAATGGATCTTACTGATAGAAAGATAAGCCTTATATGCTGCAAACACAGAAAACAGGCTTCATATAAATATTTACATGTCCTTGCCAATTTTAAAATTTTCCATTTCACTTTAGGAATTATATTTTCATATTTTAACCTCCAAAAATATTTTGAAAGTGAAGTATTAAGTATATAAGTATTATTAATAAAAGACTATATGTGTTGATACCGCCGGCTTTTGAAAGAATTCTTAGAACTAGCAATATAGAGCATTTCAACTCTCAGATTTTCTATTGTAGAGATAGAACGAAGATACACAAGAGATTCGGTTAAACATTTGTTTCACAAAGGACATTGGTTAGGATTCCTACAATTACATAGGTCAGTATCCTTAAGAATATTTTCATTGGTACTTGAATTATGATTAAGATTAATAAATTGGCTGAGGGTTCTATTGTTATGCAACTTTATGATTTTCCCGTGATTATTCGTGCAACTATAACTTAGTTTTAATGTATTTCTATTAAATATTTTACTAAGAGGGTTGCTTTTCGGAAAATGTTTATCGATCAATGTGAGCAATATATCGCCTAACTGAGTACTAAATGATTGATTAAATGGAGGTGTGTACCAGATGATCTTCGAATTCTTATTTCTTTTCTTTGAATTGCAGTCATTATATTTTCTAAACTGAATTTCGGCGCACTTATACCCGCTATTCTTTAAATCTTTATTGAATGTTACGAATGTCGGAATTGGATTCTATTCATTCTCATTTTACATGTATATATGTATATATGTATATATATATATATATATATATATATATATATATATATATATATATATATATATATATATATAAAGATATATATAAAATAAAAAGACTTAAACACTAATATCTCATGGTCATAATTATAACCATTGAATATTAGTGTTTAAGTCTTTTTATTATATCCTTACTCTGTCCTAGACATTTAGTTCTACCTGGATTCTATCCTCTTGGAATTATTTTTTAAGCACATCCACATGTATGTGTATGTATGTATATTTATTTATATATTTTAGATATACGATTGCATATGTATGTGTATATTTACCATTAATATTATATATATATATATATATATATATATATATATATATTATATATATATATATATATATATATATATATATATATATATATATATATATATATATGGGGGCGGTGTATAAATATATATAGGAATGGGTAAGATAGAAGATCTACATACACGTACGTATAAATATATTTCTTCGTCAGGTGTTATAAATATAGTGCTCAATATTGTGAAATAGAGCTATAAGTATATATTAGTGAATAAACATAATATCCAACGTCGATAGCACGACTCAGAGTTCCATGCAGTTCTTGCATTCTTCAGGCGAAAATATAATCTCTCTATATATACATATTTGCACCTGAAGATTGCAAGAACTGCATGAAACTCTGCTATCGACGTTTAATATTATTTATATTCACTGATAGATAGATAGATAGATAGATATATAGATAGATAGATAGATAGATAGATATATTTGGGGTTAATAGATGATAGAAGATAGATTTGAATAGTTATAAACTGTGATAGAGGGTATAACAGATTAATGAATAAAACAGGGTCTGCTTCGATATCCGATTCAAATCAAACTGTAGTGACCATTTCTTTCACTCCAGTAAACATGGATAAAAATTATTGCAATACTTGTTTTTTTTAATGTTTCAAGACGATTGAAATGTCAGAGAAGGAAACAGAAAACAAATGGCATTTAATAACTGCAGTCCGCGTCACGTTCGTCTCGAACCTAATATAACTCTTACAAAAGATATTTATCTGTAGGCACTTATGATAAAGATAAGATGAATTTATCTGCCTAAGTAATTTATAAAAGAAAAAATGAAAACCCCCACGAAATAATAAAGGAAACTTGAAAATTATGAAGACAATCCGTTGCTGGAAAATTGTAAAAAATAATGCTAATAAATTGTTGGTTTTTGAATGTAACACCAATTTTCATCGGCACGGTTTTCTCTCTTATGTTCATGATTTTCTAAGCGCAGTTCAGATGTGATACAAGGACGAAATTATGATGCCAGCAGTGAGGATCAAATACGCTACTCAGTCGTAATTGATCTAGCAAGAGAAGCTTGTTAGCCACTACACCACATTGAAGGACATCGGCTACCTTTCTTATGGAGGGTAATGATAGCATTATATGCGAATTTATTTTACAAAATGACATCAGTGAAAGGGAAAATAAAATAGACTGACAGACTAGGTTTACATGAGCCAGAATACAGAGAAAAAAAGAAAAAGATTTACCAGAACATTCGTTCATATTAACGTTCCTTACAATATGTATATACGTAACTGTAATTGGGCACTTCGATGTGGTGTAATGGTTAGCGAGTTCAGCTCAGTAGATCTATTACAACTGAATAGTGAGTTCGATCCTCACTGCAGCCTCCACACTTTCGGCGTTGAGCTGCATCCAAGCTACAATTTAGAAGATCACCATACGTAACTATATGTAAATGTTCTTTTATGAATGCCCGTATGAATATCGATTTGGGATGCTTGTCTCTATATGCAAACAGAAAATCATACACGGACACAGAGTTAAAGCCGAAATTATTCATACTCCAGAAACTATTTGTGTTTTAAACAATTTCATGAAAGGAATTTCCTTAACCAAGATGAACCTAGAAAAATCGAGAGTGAAATAAACTAGTGCGAGAAAGAAAACTACAGGATCGCCTCGATAGGGTAGTAAAAGAAGCGAGTAAAAAGAACTAAGCATTATCTGCAAGAAGACAGAAAGTATGGTGATCAGCAACGGAAGATTGCCCAAGATGTGAGGTACAAAATGCAGATGTCAACATCCAACAAGTAAGGAAATTTAAATATCTGGGAAGTGTTTCAACCGAAGATGGAAAATGCGACACTGAAATAGGAAAAGGCATGAGCTTAATGAAAGATCTATTCCGAAAGCTAAATAAAGTGCCGAGAAACAGAAACATTTTGTTAGGAAGAAAGAAAAAAATGCCGGATTGCTATGTGATATTGATCCTCTTATATGAGAGTGAATGCTGGACAATTGCCTCATAAATGGAGATAAAACTGGAGGCAATAGAAGTGTGGTTCTACACAAGGATACTGAGATTACCATAAACAGTGAGAGTAAACAACGAGTAAGTCTTCAAAAAAGGCAATAAGAAGAAAGCATACTCAGAATCAGGAAGAGATAGCTAAGATTTCTTGGACACATAATGAGAAAGAAAGACTTGGAGAATTCGACACTCACAGGACATATCAAGTGCAAAAGGAACATAGAAAATCGTCGGTTTACCTATGTGATAATCTTGTGTAAATAGATAGTGGAACGGGGGATGCGGGAGGTTTGACAAAGGGACAAACGTCTCTAAGGGCTTCAAAATATGGGTGGGATGGAAAGCCATGACTGGCCACGTCTTGAAAGGATATAAAGCGTAGATGCAGAAGACTTTACAGTAGGGAAATGAACGATGTATGTAGTTAATTTAGTTTTCTCCGTTACATTAAAGAGTTGTTCACTATATTTCAAACGAATGTAAACCAGGTTGATACGGTAGTGTAGAATAAGCGTTTTTAGGACCGAGTAGCATTTGCAATGTTCTCCATCTCGACAGTCACTGATTAAGTTTAAAGAACTGAGTGAGGATCTCATGTTATAGATTGTGACTGCCCAAAACCAGGGAAAAGCCTACAAAACTATACAAAAAGCAATTTCAATAGTTCAAAATCTTTTAAAGAAATCAAGAATTTAATACACGTAAAAAACTCTACCCCGATTCCTCAACCCGAGTCGCAATCGATTATTTCAATGTGCCTCCTGATCATGTTATTAACAATAAGACTAATGATAATGGTCATATTAGCTTTTTCCCTACAAGGAAACATTTGGTAACCATTGACCGAGCAACTAATACTACTGTCTGGTTGAAATTTATAAAATCTTTCTCTTAAAACTTTTTCAAAGAAACAGGTTTCTTAGGTCCAGTAGCTGTTATCGATCTTTCAAGTATCGAAGGAGGTTTCCTTCCTAACTTTTTACTTAAAGTAGTGTGCAATGTCAACAACTTAATTGCCATTATTTTCTCTTCGAGTTAAATGTGATGCCCATTTTTGTTGGTGCAAAGTTGGATAAGAAAAGGTAATTCACAATAATGTAATTTAAAACAAATCGTTTTGCCTTATTTACATTCGGTCTATTTTCCTCATCTTTGTTGTTATAATCGTAACGTTTTCACCGCTTTTCCCTCGGGCTTTTTTCAGGTTACTGCTGATCTGGATAACCAGGTAATAACGAATGGGACCCTTTATTTAATACGTTCTTCTGATTCAGCACTCTATGCCTCGGAATATCTCGTTTTCTTATTTAGTACATATTTAATACTACTCAATTACAATTTCAAGACGTGGACAATACTCCGAATGTAAATAATTTAACTAACAATAATTACTCATACCAGAAAATAATGACGATTTTTTAGAATGGCCTGTTAGAAAAATGTGGACAGAATGGAAAACACGATTAATGAAGTAGAAACCTTATGGAACCGGCCGGTGACCTTAGCAAAAGGATGGGCTAAAATCGTTGTTGAGACTTGTCGGAATATCGTGACAAAGTAAGACAGGTTACAAGCTGTGATAACTAATAAGGACTTATCAGTCGATTTAGTTATGCATATGAATAATTTTAAACATGCCTATTGCGATCAAATTGCAAATAATGCTTTATCTATATTGCTCATTTTTACCGAGACGTTCGCTGTTGAGTTTTTTAAAAGTATTATTACAATGATGATCACTTAATCCCCTTACAGAAGTCGGGTTGGAATCCAGTAGCCTTCAGAACAGTCTCCAGGTGGTGATAGTCGACTCGATCGAATTCCTTAGACTGTTCTAAATTGATCAGCGCTGCTTCTTTGTAGTATTTTACGGCTTCTATTGATCGTGCAGATAGGATGAAGGTTGCTCTGAATTACTCGGCAGTTCACAGCACAAGCCCACCTGTCTCCATTAAAATGTCAGCAACTGACTTCAAACACATCGTCGAGAACTTAGACCAAAGCATTAACTTTGTGTTTAGCAAAGTTAAGAGATCTGTAATCGTCCAATTCCCTCACATCATGCTTGTCCATTTTCAACACAGTGATCACACGCTTAGCGATCCGATCGAGGAAGGACCCCTGCCGGAACCAGTTGTTGAGCATTACCAGCAAAATCGGTACAAACATGTGAGACAGCCTCAAGTACAATTCGGAGGTAATCCATCATCTCCCAGAGACTTATCACTACTGACCCTCTTCGATGACTTGTGGACACCACCCTCTGTGATCTCACAGATTTCAAGGGATCCCCCCGACCACAAACGAGCCAAACTACACATTAATGTCTTCAACCTTTAGCCATATATAAGGCGACTCATTAGCTATATTCGGTGGTGAAAGATCTCATCATATTCTTAAGAATTCCCCACCACTTATTCCCAACTACCGCCCCCATAAATTCCCGCTGCACTAATCTACTCTGCTTTAGCCGGGAGTCCTCACTTTACAGAAAGGACACATTTAACTTCCAATGTCCAGCTATTCTAGGCTTAGTGTCTACCGCCATCTGGGCACAAACGAGTTTGTGGTCCGAATACCCTAACCAGTTGAACATGGGACAATCTAGCATCTCTATATCGACCATTCTCACTAACATTTTGAGGTATCTGTCTCCTTGGGTAGAAAGCCAGTTAAGCAAACACGTCTACATCTCCGGCTCAGGGTGAGCGATCCGTTATCTATCGACGAGACCAAGCTACGATCATGCCCCCCTCCCCGACCTCTGTCTAGCTTGGGGCCCTGGGTGACCTTCCAATTTTCATTAAACCTTATCGTTCCGGGTCCACTAGGAGCGGCCCAAACTAATGGAAATACGCACGTCTCGTCTGATCACTGGGCACATAAACCGCAGCGATTTGAAACAAATTGCATTTCAAGGCAATGTGGGCCACGACGCCCCTCTCAAGGTCCACCTTCGCAACCAGGAAACGCTTCACCAGCAAGGTAACTCTTCCGGCTATCCTGTACCTGTATGAATAGACAACAGAGTCGCTAGACAACACACGAGCATCGACAAAGTTAGCATTTTAGATCGCAGCTACATCCACACTGAAGGACAGCGGATCGTGAAGCAGGCGAGTGGCTTTACTCCAATCTCTCAAGTCCTCATTTTCAGGCATGCTAACATTTTTCAGTGCTTAAGTACATACAGTTCGGAGATATGCGGAGCTCAGGAAACCGGCGGATTGTTGTAGGCTATCAGAGACCATGTCGGACGTAACTCATCCATCCTTAATAATTGTGCCATATATAAGGAGGATTTGCACAAGAATCGGGGCCCTCCCAGAGGAATTTTTCTATTTTTTTTAGCTCAGATTAATCTACTTAAACCATCCTGAGCTCCAAGAAAGTTTCTTTTGTAGCAGATATTAGATCCCAGAACTTCAATCTACCGCCAGTATTTCTAAGGCTTAAGCATTCCTTGCTCTTTGGGGAATACCTTCCTTTTTGCGTGATGGATTTGAGATGGCGGATCCCAAGAAGGAGAAGAGAAGCTCCTTGCTTTACCTGGGTATGGTGCTTTTAATTTTATTTTCTTTCTGGTGAAACGGGAAGGTTGAATCTTGGCATTTTCCGTGGCCTTCTCCGCCTTGCTTCGCCAAGTCTTCTTTTTATATGACCTTTTATCTTCGGATCATTCTTTCGGTCCATTTGTTTACGAAGAGAAGACATAATACGGGCATATATATATATATATATATATATATATATATATATATATATATATATGTGTGTCTCTGTGTGTGTGTGTGTGTGTGTGTGTGTGTGTGACAGAATATGTCTGTGTGTCTGTCTGTGCGCATGCTATTTATGCATGCCTACATTTCTCAAGCGATTTCGATGAAATTATAAACACATGTGGCATATTTATCAAGACCAACTTTTCAATGTCCAGGCCCCGAGTTTGGCAGATAAAATCGATAAAATTGAAGGTATATAAGATCTTTTTGTAAAAAACCAAGGCAAAGTTACACGCGAACAAAATTTTTACTGGATGAGCTGATGTCTTTGCACTAGTTTCTTCATATGGTTCCATCCTAAATTGCCATTCGAACAACCGTTGATGCAAAGATTCCTTGAGAAGGATTATTGAAGCAATAAAAGGGAAAAATCTCGAAAAACCTCTTATTAACCCCAGAAAGAAAGAAAGTGTAGAATATATTCTATCGACAGCACGGTTCAGTAGTGAAGTCATCATATTTCAAAATATATGCTGTGAGAAGTGCTTGAATCGGAAACAGGGAAATTAAAAACCGATCTATTGGTTTCAGTTGAGTGGAGCAGAAGTCACTTGAGGTTCGATTTGCGTACACGTAAGTTGAATCAAACTTGTATTTTGTAGCATTTGAATCTTTATTGGATATTTTCTTTTTCATCTTTGCAGATCTCCTCGTCTTTCGATACTGATGACCACTGTTTGTATGTGTGTTTGAATATGTAACACGCTCGCCTTCCACTTTAGACATATGCTTTGTCAATTATTGGGTATCCATAATTTTCTATGTATCTTTCTTCACTTTCCGCCAGTCTCTCTTTATTTGTATATCTGAACAGGTAAACCCTACTTAGATGTGCAATATCTTCATACAGGCCCTTCTTTTCAGACTTGATAATGAAGCCACAGAAAGCCAGTTATTTCTAGAGACGTTTGCATACATCTAATAAAGAAATTCTCGTTCTCAAAATATTTTGTTCACGCACACACACACACACAAACACAAACACATATATCGTATATACTCTACTCCTCTATATGCTAATTTACACGTGTGCGATTAATATAGTTCAACCACAGAATAATTTGCATGAATTTTAAGCCATCCAGAAAAATTTATAAATATGTTGCCTACAAGTATTATAATTTGAAATAATATACGCAGTTGAAGCCTTTATTATAATAACCAGGAATTTACCAACAATACGCCGTACGTGTATAATAAAATTACGAAAATTATTCAGTGGAACACCGCTTGAGAAACACTGCTGTAGCTGCTTATAGACATGGAGAATCACAAGAAAAGAAAAAAAAAACTACATTGACTACACAACTTTCAATAAGAAATTCCGAAATATAGTTTTACACCGTTAAACATATGTACCAACTGGTGGATCGGTCACATAATTTAACTTCAAAATAAAACTGTTGATATTAAAGAAAGCAGCACCCATATTCCAAGAGACACCTGAATTAGCCAAACTGCAAAGAGTTGTACATTGACAGCCTTAAAGGCAAATATCATACGACAAATTTCCTTACATATTGATCTATCACCCCAAATGCAAACATAATACGAGAGGTGTTGATTGGTTTTATTATTTTAGTTTAGCGGCATATCAAACTCTGTGTGTTATTTAATGTCGAAAATATTTTGCATACAATTTTATGGCTCCAATTGCATATATTTTGAACGCATTTTTATACCTTCAACTCCAGATATTTTATACTTTCAGGGAAAAGGTATGATTTTTAGATATCTTGTTTGTAAATGATATATTGTAGGTGTTATATGTTTTGGTATAATTCTATTTCTTTCAGGAAGAACATTATGTTACCGGTTTCAGTATTTTCAAATACTTTTCTCGTGTTGATTTCCTTGTAATATTTGTGTCTTACAGATGCTTAGTAAGTACATTCAGTTAAAATCTCTGTCAGCGTGTGGGTGGCTTGGCATATTGTACAGGTTTGTTGATCTTCATTCTTCATAAGTATAGATGGGTGAGATAGGGTGTGGCATATGTGCAGGGCCACTGCAAGGGTCTCGATCCCCCCACTCTACTACATCTGTTTTCATAAGATAGTATTGGTATAAAATACAGATTTTATTGCAAGCAAATTATCTATAATAATAGAGCATATGTAAATAGATGAACAACTCAACTAGAAAAATTGAAAATAAATACAATGTATCTAAATACAAATTAGTGACATAATAGATCATTCCATCTGAAATAAATCGACATCGTTATACGGCAATTCTTAACATCGACTTGACATTGCTCATGTGTAGTCGAGTTAACATTGAGAAGTGTTGAATATGATTTCTTTTCCAAAGATTCAAATGTTTTATTTAACTGCCTAAAATTTAAGATATTCTTTATGTATATTGTTTTCACAAAATTCGAACATTTTTATTGGTTTTAATATTTTCTTGTGTTTTATATTTCAGGAACAATAAAGAAAATCAATGAACTGCCCAACGGAAATCAATATCAGAAATTTAATTATCGAGCTATTAGAGTTTTTGTTTTCTGTAACTAATTGCGCCGCAAGAAAGCAAACATGCTAAACGTCTGCTATGAGGATATCCTGTCGTATACAAAGGTCTTAATATTGCAATACTAAGTGTAGACAAGAGAGGAGAACCCTCGAAGACGATCTGCGGCCAAGTTTGTGTAAGTAAACATTGTCGAAAATAAAACTAAATTAAAACAAAACTGTTCCTTTTATGCTCTTGCGTTATTAACTATGTGGACTCATAATTCTACAACAACCGGCAGTATATATATATATATATATATATATATATATATATGTGTGTGTGTGTGTGTGTGTGTGTGTATGTGTGTGTGTGTATTCGGCGTAGTTAGGCAATAAATGTCCTTTAAGTCAAATATTATTATAAACGATTAGTTTTAATGATCGACATTTCCAAATTACAAATAATCCTTCGAACATAAGGATGAATTTCCGTCAGAAATGATCCGAAATTCATAGGATATGCCGCATCCACATTCTCACAGAGACTCATTTCGGAACAGAAGGGCATCAGACAAAACCTTAATAAGCAGCATTAGGAGCATGTTAACATTAAAGAGCTACGCATAAACCAAAATACGAGCAAAATCAAATAGTAAAAACAGACATAATTGCCAACCTTGCCAACCCTGATTATGAGTCGAAAGCTTAGATCATATCTCTTGTACTTTTAGTCGATTTATGTCCTTCTTGTTTGAGGAGGATTATTCGTAATTTGAAAAAGTCGATCAGTAAAAAAATTATTCCACACAAAATGTCTGTCGTTTATAATAATATTTGATATATATACATATATAATTTCCTGTAGTCTGATATATATATATATATATATATATATATATATATATTTAATTTTCTACATATAAAAACGTGCAATAATCTGCAATATATATAATGTATAGAAGGTATACAGATGCGTTTGACGTCGGAAGTAGCATTGTTTTGCGAGCATGGTTTTATTTAACTTTATTTTAGATCTTGACCAGATCCAACTCGATGCCTGTTGAGCTGTTGTCTGGAAACAATGTGAAGCGCGCTTCATGTTCCGACCAGTTATGCCCGCCTTCAAAAGAAAGCAAACGATTGATCACTCAACAAATACCCGTTTAAAATAATTTCCCATGCATTTATTATTTTCCTCTATGGTATCGGTGTATATTTAAAACAAGAAAAAGAAATTGATAATCTTTAATTTGGATAAGCTTCAGTTCAAACCAAAAAAAAACAGGTTCATATTTTTACTATCAATCGTATCATTTTTTCTTGATATTATTTGAATAATTATTAGAAAAATGAGTGTAGTGTGTAACAAGAGTCGGAATTATATTGCCTTTCAAATGATTAACTGAAATGATTTACCTGCATCAGTTTTCTCTACTCTCCACTATATTGATTCGTTCAAGTGTCGCCTTTGTCCCTCGCTATTCTAGTTTGTCCCTACTACTAATATAGACTCAGGTATAAAAAGCGACACAAATAATTGATTCTGATAACAGTATTTCCGTCAAACGAGAAAAATCAACCCCATTTTATACAATTGGGATGCTGATCTGTCACTTTAGATAACCCTGGATGCAAATAATCTAAACTGGATGAGTAGATTGTACTACTAAGATATCAAAGATGAACATCTTGTTGACATTGAGTGATAGAAATACTCTGTTTAAGGGAGGTCTGTAAACCAATGTCGCTTGACAGTAACTTGTTCTCCGAAAATATTTTCCCCTTATCGAATCTAGATAAAATATATTTATGACGCATAAAATCTTCGTATTCTCCCTGTTGAGTTAATCACATTCCGTAAAGGAGTACGATAATTTATTTTCCTTTCGACATCGGATATTTTTTAGATATTGCTTATAAATATGTATCGAAAGAAATGAATTTAAACAAGGGTAAAAAAAAGGCATATGCTTCATTATATTTTAAAAGTTTGGTTTTAAAACAAAACAGTGTCCTCTTTACGTCATCATTGTTCTACCATCATTGTAGTTCCATCACCACGGCGCAAATTCAGAATTTTCACCCATCGCGATGAACGAGTATTTTCCTAAGGACGTCCCGTGCCTTGAAAACCTATTAAGGCTTGAAACCTGGGAAAATTGTCGGTTCACTCTATCGCTCCAATAAGTACATAGCTCCCCCTACTATTATCTGCATTTACAAGAGTCAGATCAGACAAAACAATGGAGTACTGCTGCTATATATGGGCAGGAACTGTCAAGTCTTCACATTCCCGCCTTGATAGATTTCCAAAGCATCTACGCGTCCTTGTGGTTGACGAAATTATTTTCCACTCTACAACCTTTCCCACAGCCCAAACGTTGCAAACCTCTCGCTGCTCTATCGCCATTTTCACGAAAAGTGTTCAGACGAACTACATTCCTTACTTCCAGCAGTTTTAACCTTCACAGATAAGACCCGCCATCCTACTCACATTTTAACGAACCACCATTATTGTCTTTGTATTTCATTGATGAGATGTAATTTTCACTCCAGCAGCTTATATCCACGAACTGTTTAGTTGGATTCCCAATCACTACAATCTTAAGATATTCAAGCATCAACCGTTATCATTCCATCATATCGCCATAAACTGTGATTCTTACTCTGTAACCTTCTAACCCGAGTAGCTCTTGTGCCGTGGATAAGGCGAATATGATTGTTAAAAAAATTAAATTTGGATAGACTAGAGTCAGTTTTGAGTATAAACAGAAATTAGTCAGAGACATACAATTATTTCTGTCCTTTTCATACTAGTGTTATCTGATAACTCTAACGGGTTATCGAATGAAAAATATTCTCAAAATTCAAGCAACCTCTTTAGTATTTTACTAATGTGCTTCATCTTGCAGAAATGATTAGAACTCCCCTGTCTTCATATTCCAATGTTTTAATATTTTTGTCAAGGTTCTATTACTAACTTTCCATTCTATTTAAGCCCTATAACTTATTCAATTTGTGTACAATTAATTAACTCCAGCTATTGTTGCATGGAAAATTAACATCACAACACAGTACATAAAAATCCGTACACGTAATAAAAATCCAAGCCCCTCTTGTAACTGCAGAAATAGAGATAGTTGCACTATGCATGGAGAAGGTTTATATACCAGACAACTGTAAGGACTACAGGTGAACCCGATATGTTGTAAGCTAGCCTCACTGAAGGAGTATGAAAACAAAGATTCTCTAACCACAATTCTTTTCACAAGAAAGCAGTAAACCAAGAGCGCGTCACTTTCTCTATATTTGTGAAAGTTGAAGGTCAAGACAACAGCTTTACAAGTTAATATTTTCCACTCAACAAAGTGGAAAATATTAACTTGTAAAGCTGGCTCTTTAAGGTGTCGAATATACTTGGAAGAAAAAGCCATCCATTTTCGAATTCCTCCAACATGACAGCCAATTCAATTCAAGTGTGAATTCCTTTACAAGTGTAAATATGAAAACAAGCACAGTCTCGGTTAGGTACCACCTGGCTAAAGATTCTTCCATATTTGATTAAATAAAGAATATGAAAGAAAACTGTTATATCTCGTGCAAGATATAATAAACAAAGTAACCCGAATGTAGGTTTTCAATAATAAGTTTATAATCGGATGTAGTACAGAGACAGAGTCGAGAGTATGCTAAACCTCAATAGGTGTTAACAAACGAAGTCGCTCTTGTCTGTCGGCTGTGATCGTACTTAATCGGCAAACAGTCCGTCCATTATCGTGAATGGGGAAGTTGGGTTATACCATCACAACACCTCCCCCCGAAGCTGAAATTCTCATTTTTGAAAATTTCTGCTTCTAATGTCGTCTTCTTTTTGGATCCGGGCTAAAACGCTCCACTGGTTTTCTTTCCCGTGTGCTCCTTCTTTTAGTCGTCACAATTAGATCCTTTTTTGGCCAAGATAATTTTCGCTTTTCAGCTCGTAAGGCTGGTCCATGCGATACAGGTTCATATACACTATTAGGTAGTGTCATGTTAAAAGCATCGCATAGCACTTCCATCGGAATTTCTTCTTCGCTTTTTTCACTTTCTTCACCATATCGTGGTCTAATCTGATTGATGTGTCTTTTACACGTAAATTTTTTACTTTTCATCGTGTAGATCACTTTACCAACCCTTTTCTGGATTATGCCATCCATCCAATAGCTTTTTCCACTTTGAAAATTTAAAAAAAAACTTTGTCTCCTGAAGTGTACTTTTTTATGTTGACTTCTTCCTCTTTCTTAGCAACTTTTTTGTTTTGATAGGGTAACAATCTATCGAAAATTGATCTAATTTTCCTTGCGAACATAATTTCCGCCGGTGACATTTTCGCATCGTTGTTCTCATTAGAAGTTACCCTATATATTGCTAAGAACTTCTGAATAGTTCTTTCTTCTGTGTCCATGCCTTGATTTTTACGTAAAGCACGTTTAAAAGTGTCAACAAATTTCTCGGCTTGACCGTTCGACCTGGGATGACACACTGGTGTAGTTATGTGTTCAATGTCTAAGGCAGTACAGAAATTCTTAAACTCCATACTTGTGAACGCCGTACCATTGTCGCTAACCAATGTTCTGGGAACCCCGAAACGACTGAAAATTTCATCCAATGCACTGATGGTGTTCCTAGATGTAGGATGCTTGCACTTGACTACCTCAGGCCATTTCGATAAAGAGTCCACCAATATCAAATAATAGTACCCATTAATTGGTCCAGCATAGTCTATATATAGACGTGCCCACGGCAAATCCGTTTTCGGCCAAGGATTCATTTTGATCGGAGGTGTTCTTGCAGCCAATTGACAACATCTACATAGTCTTACAAAAACTTCAATATCCTTGTCCATTCCTGGCCACTATACATAACCACGCATGAGTGATTTCATCCGAGACATTCCAGGATGACCGGTATGAAATTCTTTCAGCATATCTGTATGTAGAGATTGAGGTATAACAATTCTATCAGGCGTACAGCAACGTGTTGTCGCAAATTGAGAAAGGTGAAATCTGAGTTCCCTTTTCTGTTTTTTGTTCCATCTCGTCTGGTTCTTTAAATTCACAATATAGTGATCTTTTTCCGCCTCTTTTTTTATTTTGTCCAAAGTTACCGGAAATTCCCTGACTGTATTCAACAAGAGACCTGATATTTCTTTTTCCTCAGTTAATGCTGCTATAACCGTCTCTTCTAAAATTTCTTCATTTTTTGGGATTAGCCTTGACAGTCCATCCGCATGCCCATGTTCTTTAGATTTGACGTATTCCATCCTAAAATGGTAATTAAGCAGGGTTACACCCCATCGCCGTAAACGATTAGCTGTATGCGTAGGAATACCTTTTTTACCTCCAAATATTGTAAGTAACAGTTTATGGTCCGTTTGAAGTACAAATGATCTACCATGTAAAAAGCGATGGTATTTTTAACCCCGAACACAATCGACAAAGTCTCCTTCTCGATCTGGCTATAATTTTTTTCAACCGGAAGATGAGTCCTCGACGCGTGCGCGATCGGTCTAGTAGTGTCATTTTCATATTTGTGTAGCAGTGCAGCCCCCACTCCGTAAAAACTTGCGTCAGTTGCCAGGATGATCTCTTTCTCAGGATCATAATGTGCTAAGGCGAGATCTGAGAGTAGGCATTTTTTTATTTTCTGAAAAGCCGTCTCGCAATCTTTCGACCAAAACCATTTCTTGTCTTTTTTCAACAATTCGTTAAGGGGGGCTCTTAAATCATACATTTTAGGTATGTAGATTGCATAATACTGGGCCAACCCCAGAAACGATTGTAGTTTCGCAACTGTGTCGGGTGCAGGCATGTTCTTAATTGCATCGGCTCTCTGTGGGTCCGGTTTCCTGCCTTCACTGTCTATCACCTGTCCGAGGTATGTAATTCTTTCCATGAAGAATTTACACTTCTCGTGGCTTAATTTAAAGCCAAACTCTTCTAGTCTTTTAAATATCGCTCTGATGTGCGTCTTATGTTCTGGAACATTCTTACTTTTGACTAGAACGTCATCTAAATAGGCGGTACCAAACTCAAGGCCTGCCAGCATAGTGTCCATCACCTGTTGGAACAAAGATGGGGCAACCTTTAAGCCGAAAGGAAGCCTATTTAGCTTATAAATACCTTTATGTGTATTTATACCCAATTATTTTTAGCATTCGTCACTCACTTTAATCTGCAAGTATGCGTCAGACAAGTCGATTTTTGAAAAGATCTTACCACCATTCAACTTTGAAAAAATATCTTCTTGTGAAGGTAGTGGATAACTGTGATTTTTAAGGCAATCGTTTAACCCTGTTGAAAAATCTGCGCACACTCATATTTTTCCGTTTTTCTTCTTAACGTAGACTGTGGGCGCAGGCCCAGTCAGCATGGTCAAACTTAGATATCACTCCAATTTTTTCTAGCCTTTCCAATTCCTTATTAATTGTGTCTAAGGAGAAAAAAGGAAAGTTCCTCTTAGGTTTAAAAATTGGTTTCACATTTTCCTTGAGTTCAAATTTGACTTCCGTCTTAGTACATAAACCCAACCCCTCAGAAAAAACTCTGGGATATTCTTCTTTTAATTCATTCATGTATTTTTCATTTTTAATACTTTTTTTGTTTTTCTGCACTGTTTATTACGTTGCAAAATGAGTTAATCGGGAGTTCAAACAAATCAAAACTACTATCCAGTCTACTCCAAAAAGACATGAATTAATCCCTTGGATTACATACACTTTCGTTTTTGCAGTCTTGCCACATAACGAAATATTGCACTTTAATTCTCCCATAAAGTTTAATTTTTTTCCTGAAACCCCTCTAGCGGTTTTTTTGGTTTCAGATAATTTCGGTCTTCCAATATTTTTCCATGTTTGTTCATCAATGATGCTTATGTCTGAACCAGAATCCAATAGAAAAGTAATTGTAAGATTATCCATACGTACGTCTACGTATTTTCTATTTTTACCGTTCTGAATTTCTTTTTCTGATAATACCAGGCTTACATCTTGTAATTTCCTTTTCTGGCAAACGGAATATTTATGCCCTTTTTTCCGCACGATTGGCAGAATTTATTTTTGTACAAACACACGTTTTTGGTATGGTTTTTATTTCCACACGATTGGCAGAATTTATTTTTGTACCAACACACGTCTTTGGCATGATTTTTATTTCCGCACGATTGGCAGAATTTATTTTTGTACCAACACGTGTTTTTGGTATGGTTATTTTTTTCACACGTCTCACATTTTTCTGTCTTTTTGGCTTTTGGGGTTTTTTGAGTTTTTACGTGTCGAACATTAGCCACACTTTTTCCTCAATTTGTGTATTATCCCTTTTTACGTTTATGAGACGTTAGCATTCTTCGGTCACCCTTTGTAATGTTATGTTCGAGTCTTGCTCGACCATTATTATTATTCTCGACCTAATTTCTTTATATTTAGGATCAGTTAGTCCTTGAAGAAAAATTAGGCACTTGAATACATCTTTGGAAATTTTTTCTAACTTGAATTGTTCAACCAGAGAGTTCACTGTTCCCGCGTATGCCAGAAAATCCTCGTTATCTGATTTAACGATGTTTAGACATCTGTATCACGTGTGAAACATACTATTTCTTTCGTCAAATATTTTTGACAGAATACTTATAGTTTCTTCAAACGAAACTTCTGGTTTTCTGGGCAATATCAAGTTTGAGTACTTCGTGTTCTCGTTTGTCCCTAGTTTCTGGACTAATAATGTTAGTCGTTCCTCATCCGACCAATGTTGACATCTCTTGGTAAATATAGTTTCGAAACGTTTAAAGTATGCTGGAAATGTAATGCCCGAATCGTGTTCATATATAAATTCGGATAATGAATTTGCTATTCCTTCGGCAGAAGAAACAGCGTTTTTTCTTTCTCCAGTCGACTGTTTCAGAATTTTTTCGAGACTTTTTGCTGTTGTAATATTTGTTGCTGTAACTCTTGGTGCTGTAGTTGTTGCTGTTGTTGTAACTCTTGGTGCTGTTGTTGTTGCTGTTGCAAGCTTATTCACAGCATTTTAGTCATTTCGACTAATTGTTCCATCCTGACTTTATTCAGAATTCGTCAAAAAAAATTTTTTTTTTTTTTTTTAAACGGTTAACAGACAATTTACAGCCGTAATATTTTTACAACCGGTACATTTTACTTGAATAACGAATTCTTAGACCGGCTCGCATTTTAGTCACGGTTCAATATATACTTTCCAAATCACAATTTAACAGTAAAAATTTTCTTACTTTTCAAAAAGTTTCCTTTTGCCTTGTGACTCCGCTTTCGAAATCCTATTCGCCGTCAACTGATATATATATATATAATTTTTTTTCCAAGTAAGTACGTTTCCAGCAAAGTTATAACTTTGCTGGTAATTTTTTTTTCTTTGGTGAAGTTCGTTCCACAATCCTCGTCGCCAGCTGTTATATCTCGTGCAAGATATAATAAACAAAGTAACCCGAATGTAGGTTTTCAATAATAAAATCGGATGTAGTACAGAGACAGAGTCGAGAGTATGCTAAACCTCAATAGGTGTTAACAAACGAAGTCGCTCTTGTCTGTCGGCTGTGATCGTACTTAATCGGCAAACAGTCCGTCCATTATCGTGAATGGGGAAGTTGGGTTATACCATCACAACAAAAACCATTATAAATTTTTTATGTTTCGTTATTTCATTTTATCAGCATCAGGTCGCACTTCTTGCACGGATTCCTTAGACTCTCTGTCGCCATGCAATACCATTGTTCATCGTATTAATCGCTTTCATTTCCACGCAAGGTGAGGCACAACACCGTGCGGTGTCAAATATATATATATATGAATAGACAAATATTGATATAAATGATTATATATAATATAAATAATTATATATGTATAACTGAATAATAATCTGTCTTTCTCTCTATATATCTCTATATGTATATATATATGTATATATATATATATATATATATATATATATATATATATATATATATATATGTGTATATATATATATATGCATATATATATATGTATATATATATATATATATGAATAAATATATAATTCATTATATAATTAATAAATATAATTAATATATAATATAAATAGTAAATATAATTTATATACGAGGGTCGTTCAAAGATTTCTGAGTCTCACCCAGAAATGAGAGTTTTCAGCATGTTATTCTCTTATGCCTCAAAGCACGTGGTACAATGATTCTTAAGTATTGTAATCCATTTAGGAAAGAAGCCGGCGTCCTGGTCCTCCAAATCCTATGATCTCCTCATTGTTTCCAAAATGCCGACCACGCGTGTGCGATTTGAGTTAAGCAAACAGGAAGGCATCAGATGGAGTTAAGTCTGGTCAGTGAGGGTGATAGATAATCTATTCAAACAATTAATTTAATATAATATAAATACTTACTTATAAAATTAAATAATTATATATAAAATTACATGTATATATGAAAAATAATTATTCATATATATCAATAAAAACTTATTCATACATTTTAATCCGTGTCACACCCTGCAAGGTAAGAAAGCTACTAAAACACGGGGGTTTCAGAGAAGAATTAGGAAGAGAAACATTAATAATGAGCGGAAAGAGAAAAGAATAATCAGGAGGGCAGTAGATATCGATTGACATTGCATTTAAAGTTTTGCAGATTAAAGTTGGCAAGGGAAAGTGCGAGAAAAAACTATTAGAATAGAACTTAAGGCTACGTCTAGCCAGCTCAACAATAAACTGACGCCATCTAGTACTGCGCTTAAATTAAAAAGGGTCTAGGTACCATAGCGAAGAGCTCATCCGAACAATAATCCTGAAAGTATTTATTGAAAAGATATAGAGAAGCAACCCTACGGCCGTGGGGATGCAACTGAAGCCGAGCCACCAGGTCATGACCAGTAATATTGCTGATTCTTCTTTGGATCTTATCAAGGAGCTCAAGGTAAACAACAGGGGCGCAAGATCATAGCAATATTCTAGACATGGAAGAAATCTAGACTCATAGATATGTAAGGTAGATTCTGGGAAGAGAAATTGTCTAGCACGACACTGAACCGAACTTCTTAGCAGCTGATCTAGCAACAGATTCAATATGGAAGGCAGAAAGATGTCTCTCAGATTATTAATGGGGAGAAGTTTAGGTTTGGAGGCGTTAAAATTAACAAGCCATCTTTTGCCACAGTTAACAACGAACTTGGACGTCATCAGGAAGGTCATTCATGAAAATTAAAAACAGAGTAGGACCAAGGATTGAAACGTGAGGAACACCAACGTTAGTACGAAAGGAACTAAACGTGTTTCTGTTCAGCTCAACTTTCACGATTTGATAGGAAAGACTAGATCAGTTCAAATATTATCACCGTAACTTTTCAACATATAGAGAAGACTTAAATGGCAGACCCTGTCAAAGGCTTTCGAGATATCCAGTGCTATAGTCCGCATTTCACCGCTTTCATTTTTTGCAGCTAGAAGATAATTTGTTTATCCTGGTGTTCACAGTGTTGGGAATTTAGTTTATAGCTGATTTGGAGTTGTTCGAGTAGAAATTGATGTAGACGGGGGTTTGGTTTTCTTTTTGGAGAGGTTTGAATGTATTTCGAGAGATTGAATGTAACACCCAGTAAACTGACGATTTTTAGGTTAGATGATATATCAATTTTAAGTCCTAGAAATTGGAAAGCTTTAATATCTTTTATGTAACTTGGAAGTTAGAGGTCCATTACTATTAGGTATAACAATGAGTCCATCATCCCTCTACAGGCCTACACTTTTTAGGGCCAATTAACCTACCTAGTGTATCTAATATATATAGACACAATAAATCGGCTATTTGTACAGAATCATAAGCTTACATGGAAACGTCGAAATTTTTATTATTCTTCTTAACCCAAGGAGAGACATTATATATCAAAGTAAACTGTCTAGAAGCTATTATAATCTTTTCTTAGGCATTAGTAATATTAACTTAATTCCTGACAAAATTTAAGCTCTACTTTCTAATAGATTTCCATATACATATATATATATATATATATATATATATATATATATATATATATATATATCTTTACTGATGCTGGAGCTAAACAAATAAAAACTATAGGGATTAATAAAATAGTAAATCTAATAGTATAAAAATATTTAGGTTGGCAAGACTATCGGATGGTTAATGGTTTCAGGGTTACCTGCTTTTCCTCAACAGAATCTACCAGAAATTTCTGATGCAAAGAGTAAATATACTGATGCAGTGTAACGAGAGGATATACAATGGTGCGAGAATCTGAATAGACAGACCAACAAACATGACTGTACAGGAAATAACAATGAGGTCTGCGCGTAAAGAATAGTTGAAAATAGAAACAGAATCCTAAGTACCTACCAAATCGTTTGCTTCCGAGGATAAAAGGTAACAAGTCATTAATATTTCTCATGAGAAATTGCGTACCTATTGAACTTAACCCAAAATAACTTAATTGTCCGTACATGCATATTCACCTTACTATTTTTAGTGCAATGTGGAGGTTGTTTTTGTGTTGCGTTCCGTGTCGTCACTGGCTTCAGAAACTTAACGTCATTTCATAGGCTGTACCAACGAAAGACAGTTTCCTTTTCTATTCGTTTTATTATAAGAGAGGAACACTTATCTACTTATTGACTATTATCAACCCATGTACGGAATCTGGATGTGGCGAGCGTGTCAATGCTTCAAAACTCTTGCGGACACTCTCAGAATTCCATGTTCATGCTGGCCCTTCTGGTCCAGGCTCCGCATTCTATAACATCTGAGAGATGACTCTCTATGTACTTGGCTTATACTTATACAATAATAAAATAGTATCCTCCGGCCTAGAATGTAATCTGTCAATGTTTAAATAGAAAGGGTACAACAAAATAGCAAATTCTTACAGCTGTAGAAACAAATTAAATCTTCAGTTATACAAGTAAAGTGTTCTCAAACCTGTGTACGTTTATGCGAGAGACATTTCAGGAGTACACCATCATATATCTCATGCTTTTGTCACTTTCCCCCTTTTTACAAAGAATGCAAGCGTTACAGTTTTGGAAAATGAGGTTATCAATGAAATCAAAAGGTTAGCTCAGAAGCATTTGGTTTCGCTACGCGATAAATTGTTTGTATTTTCTTGATATAAATGAATTTGAGTATAAAATCATTTCCAATCTCTTTTGAATTAATTCCAAATCTTTTCCTGGAATTTTGAAAGATAAATTTGAAGGCCGTTTTGAATTACTCAATAGCCAAACATTTTTTTAAATATCTTCTCTCAATGTAGATTTCACAACGTAATGATCCCTATCTGGCTCTAAAAACTATTATCTGCAGCATTTCTTTTACTTTTTACTTTTATTATTTACTTTATAAACAAGGTTTTCAAATAAGACTGTCAATTGGAAATGGTAATCATCTATCTGAAAGGTACCCAGAATTTATTTCTTCTACTAAGTAATGTGTCCTCCAGGACGGTGGCGATCATGGCTCTCCACCATTTTCTTTACTTTGTGGCTCTTAATATATTTTACATTTTTTTTATCTCCTCTCCATTTACTCAAGCTCACTACATAGGTGATGCGTTGTTTTCCTCTGTCACCACCTGTACATCCAAACTTCTTGTATTCTCAAATAGTCACCCATCATCTAGGTTGTGGAACATGAAGGTGATCTTATCAGTCATTATCGGATTGGGAACGGTCTTGAAGATCTTAAGAAAAGACTAGAAGGATTTAACATTTTGGGAAGAGTTGGAACCATCTAGACGATTGTATTATTGTAATCAGCTATACTAGAGAGTAGATTACTCTAGTGTTAAGAATACTTAATCTCAGTTAATCTCCAATTATTATTGGTGTAGAAATTCAATGATTAAAAAGTAAGAATTCTGGTAATTATATTGGGAGAAACGATTCCAACGAAAAGAAAATTCCTTTTGAAAAGTAATGGAGTTTCTTGGTTAGGATTGGGTTTCCGGTTCCTTCTAAAATCTACTTCAACTCTATACTTTTAATGTGCCTGCCTAAAACTTTGAACTTTTATTTACTATTTATTTACATTTTGTTTCCTTAATAGGAGTAGATAGGTTTACCTATCGTCCGGTTCACATTCCTCTCCGGTCTTTGAACAGGAGTAGATGTTTATCACTTGTTTCCTGTTTACGATTTTCCTTTCTCTAAAGCATTTTCCTTCTTTTTCATATCCGATGTCCTCTTACATCTTACTCCTTAATACTCTATTTCGAGGGGCTCTTAGGTCCTGTATAGATTGTACATCACCGAAAATAGACATCTGAGTAAGAATTAAGACGATACTGAATACAAGGTAAAAATCCGCAAGTATACCGAGAAGTGTGGGGGAGATTTCAAGACACTAGTCATTACTTACTAACAGAAATCTGTGATACAAAGATAACCCTAAGTGAGAAGAATTCATTTTTACGCATGTATGTAGACATTAGATGACAGGAAAGCTCGTCATCTGAGTTTACTTGGCGATGTTATTAATGTTTCTTCAATAGATTCAATTTTCAATCTCGTTACTAATTCTTTTATTATATCCATGAAGTTCTCTGATAATGTCTCAAACGTTCTAATAATGATGGATAACTGTGGCCATGTTAATATTTTTTATTAGATTTTTAAGAATTTTCAGATCTTAATCAGATTTCACTGTTTATTTCCAATCTACGATCTACTAGAAAATCAAAATCTAAAATTATTTACTTATTTACGAAAACTAAATGTAGTCTCCTGCTTCGAACTGGTTGATTGACTTTAATTTCTTACTAAAAACATCATACTTTATGTTCTCTGGAACAACCGCGCTTTATGCTTGAATCGTCTGTGTGAATTTGAAAATCGCAGACATTTGCATGGAGAACTCTTCCTACCATTCATGTTTAATTTTAATATTAGTTTAAGCTAATTTGCTAAATTAATTTATTTTAAATCTTCATCTGATGTTCTGTACGGACAATGGTCGTTATTGAGATTATTGTTATTATTATTATTATTATTATTATTATTATTATTATTATTATTATTATTATTGATAGTGAGGATAATTAGGAATAATTAGCAAGAAAAATATCAATAAAAAACGAAAACAAAGGAAATAATAGAAATTAGAAGCATGAGGAGGAAATAACTTTCTTGTAAAGGCGGAAATGGGTAAAACCTGGAAGAGAGAGCCTTGTTGTTGTTGTTACTGTTGTGAGGGTTAATTCCTTCCCCACCTCGGCAAACGTTTGTTCAAGTAAAAACGAATACATTTGAGTATGGACAAATAAATGTATACTTTATTTACATATATTCAAAGCTAGTAACTTTTATCTGTTGCAATTACCAAGGCAGCCTGGAGAGAGAATGTTGAAATTAGACATTGCTGCTGGCTGTTGTTGTTGTATCTCTCTCTCTTTCTCTCTCTCACATCTCTCTCTCTCTCCCTCTCCCTCTCTCTCTCTGTGTCTCTCTCTCCCTCTCCCCCTCTCTCTCTCTCACTCTCTCTACGCGCTGGTATTGACATGAAGGCTGGATTGTGTCGCATCTCTCAGATTGACGTCCAAGTTGGTCTGTGTCGAATTTGATTTAATTAGACAATATATAGTCATTGTTTGCTCCGAATTAATGTTTTGCTTTTTGTAGCGAGAGTGTCTCTGACTGGTCATTAATTTGTTCCTTTTATTTTGGTTGAAGCGGATGTATGCGTGGAGCCTATGCGCAGCAAACGTATTTACGTAGTCTGCTTTCGGTCGTCGATTCGGTTTGTGTAGAAAAAGGCACAACCTTGATAACGTTGGTGACAGCGAGTGAGCGCAATAAATAAACGATGTGCTAAGTTGTTTATGGCGCTTCACATTTGAAATAACTTTAATAAGTTTATACCGACATTACTTACATGAGATCAAGCTCCGAGTGTTAAGCGAATAAAAGCATACGAAATCCCGCCTTTCTCTCCTCCTCCTTCATTCCGTATCTTTCTACCGATGCCCTTTTTCAAGGGAATTAAGTGTTGGACAAAACTTGTAAATCTCAATCATGTACGAGGAGAGAAAATGACTTTTGTTAATGCAAGAGACAAACGTTAACAGTGGATGGCAGGCTTATCGCCACTTTTCGTTTGTTCTTCGATTGATTGGTTGCCTATTGCATAGTACGCGGTTTATTCCTAAACAATTAGTCTTTTACGTCAAACAGTTATGTGAGCAGTAATAAATAGACGCATACATACCAGCGGTGTCTTTAGCACGTTCTTAGCTTCTTTTTTTTATCATGTGAGGGACGCGCAAAGATAACGGTTTGATTTCATTGAAATATAAACAGTGCGATTTTACAAGTGTGAATATTTAATTTGCATGAAAAGCCGTGTTAAAGGATCCCTGATTTATTGCGTTATTTCTCACCGAATCTCATAAAATGCAATTAGAACTTTCTCGTCAGTTTAATCAGGGAAAATAGAAATGCCTAAAGGGGGGCAATTTATAGGATTGAACTAAAATTGAAAAGTTATTTGCCAATCATAAATATCTTTCTAACAGGCATACGTTGTCAATAATTTTATTATTCAGAAGATTATCAGCCTCTTTGGTGAAAGTGTAAATTTCTTTGGCAAAGTTAGGCAACTGTAAGAAATCGAAATGCAAACAATTCTGTACGAAACAACATATATCAATTTCTATATATCTTTCTACTTATAACGAAATCATTGCCTTCTTGGGTCTGGACCTCCTACTATCAGTTTTAAACACTCCATCTTTGCACTATACTTTATTTACCTTATCACTCGACACCTATTTTAAAAAAAGAAAAGGGCATTGTTTTTGGTTTTTTCATCACAACGTTTTGATTGATAGATTCTATTCACTTCTGCAATGATATATTTAGCCAGTAAAACGTGATTATTGCCAAGTATTTCTGCACTTCTTGATAAGGACAGTTAAAAACTCCCCCATGGAATATTCTTTTGTATAGTTAAACATTTCACTGCAAGTAGAAAAAACCTTATAAAATCGACGCAATTCAATGATATACTTATTTAATGTACCAGACAGTGTTAAGTGATTTAAGATAACAGAATAACACACTAAGCAAGCGCAGTACAGCGGGTAGCGGTATCAAAGTGGATAGCAACTTAAGCAGTCCTTAAGAACAATGGAGTATGAATTACAACAAGAAGTGCATTGATTTATATGCAACAATTAATAACTGCTTTGTTTTTCATACAACAAATAATACGCTGTTTTCTATACGACAAGACAAGTATGGCCTTTGATGTATTGTTTTCTATACTACAAAAAGTACATTGATTTCTATACAAAAAGAAGCGCTTTTACCCTATGCAGCAAGCATTATATTACTTTTCATACTACAAAACGAGCATTGCTTTCATTGCAACAAGAAGTTCTTTATAATCTATGCAACAAGCATCGCATTGACTTCCATACAACAAATGGTTTATCGCTTTCTATATAAGAAATGCATCATTTCCTCTATAACAAGAAGTTAATTGTTTTCTATGCTTCGAAAAGTACATTATTTCTGATGTAACAATTAATCTCTTGCTTCTCTCATGCTATTTATGGCCTTGTTTACTTGCGTGTTATCTCTGCTAGTATAAATCACAAAAACAACAGCTGTGGGCCACTGAGTGATGAACATTTACTAAGCTTATTGGTGATGGAATTAGCCACATTATTAAACACTCGATTTTATTGTAGGGGTTTCCATTAAAATTGGTTTATTTAACTCTCTGAAGATAAATCTGGCACAAGGCCATGTCCAGATGTACTTTCCAAATTTAATTTCTCTTCCCTATTGTTTAATTTATGAAAGTCGAAAACTCTTGACATTATACAAGAAGGGTTATAAAATAAGTCGACCAATGCAATCCTTTTTTTGTGAAATTACTCAAAGGTAAAATTATATATTCAACAATATTTACATTTTGGGTTGAATTGCATGCAATGTGGTTCGTTGCATAAGTAGCCTCCCATTCGCCGTGAAATATTACATGTCAAATGTTAGTGGACAGAATTTGTTAGTGATATTTGTTTTAGACAAAGTCTTAATAAAATGATTGAGTTGGGCAAAGGGTTTGTGCTGAGCAAATGCATGTCTGTCCCTTGACTCTGAGTGCCGCAACTGACTTATTTCTAGCGGGAAAATGTTTATATAGGAGTTCAAACAATCCTGTATTTTGGCGGTAAGAGAAATCATACTTATCTTTGTTCTGATTGGCTGGATCGAACCAATCAGTGAATATTTAACATTTATTATATATCACATTCGTTTATTATGTATATTCTTAATTTAATGTGTGTGTGTGTGTGTGTGTGTGTGTGTGTGTGTGTGTGTGTGTGTGTGTGTGTGTGTGTGTGTGTGTGTGTGGATGTACAGTTCCACAATATCACGGACAATTGGTCTACAGTAAAGGCTCCTTTGACAATTTAATAAACTTCTTCTGTCTTTAGGACGTGGGCGGCCATGCCTCTCCATAATTCTCCGTAGTTTGTAAAGCTTGTATTTTCCTGTTTCTCCTAATCCCTGTTCTGCCAATTATTCAACATTTTCTAAGCTCTCTTTCCTTATTACGTATGGACAAATAAATGTAAAATTTATTTACAGGTATTCAAAGCTTGTAACTTTTATCTGTTGCTATTACCGAGGTAGTCTGGAGAGATAATGTTGAAATTATACATTGCTGGCTGTTGTTGTTGTCGTTGCTCTCTCTCTCTCTCTCTTTCTCTCTCTCTCTCACTTGTCTGTCTGTCTGTCTTTTTCCGTGTCTGTATCTGTCTGCCTGTCCCCCGTCTTTCTATGGTGTGTGTATATCTGTGTGATTGTGATGCTTTAGAGAAATGAAAATCGTAAACAGGAAACAACTGATAAACATCTACTCCTGTTCAAAGACCGGAGAGGAATGTGAACCGTACGATAGGTAAACCTATCTTCTCCTAATAAGGAAACAAAATGTAAATCTGTGTGTATATCTGTGTGATTGTGATGGGGTATAAAACAGGAACCAGTCAGCAGTGGCAGAAGTGAAAGGGTTGCAATGGTCACGTAAAAAGAAGCAATTAACATCCACTTCTGCGATTTATAAATCTTGTTTGAAATTCTGAGTTGAGTCATTATGCTTACTCCACAAGTATCTCAAGCTAATACTCTCAGCCATTATCAGGACAACCTTGCATTTTTATAAGATTATTAATCCGATCACTACATACCTTGAATAGGGATTCAAATTTGTGCAACAAAATTATGTATTCGATACAGTCTATAAAATAATACCTAAAATCACAAGACGAGATTCATAATTTACAGATTTCATACTTAAAAATGACATAAAAATCTGACATAAAAATTCATACTTATGATCTTTTTATTTATATCAGTAAAATCCTCGTTTGATAGAAAAAAGTTTTCTCCTTGGATCTTTCAGAAAAACTCTACATTTTGTTTGGGAATAATTGTAATCATGTTCCCTGATTTCATGAAATTGGTGCTACTGGGTGTAATAAGTGTGGGACAGACACGTTCTTGATGTAAAATGTAACAAAGTAATAACCAAATATGTTTGTGTCAATCGCAAATCAAAAGTCATTTTTATAAAAGGCGTTAACTCTTATTCTGTAAAGGATTTAAAATTACGTCTTAATTAGAATTAATTTCAGTTTACGGAAAACAATTTTAATAACAAATATATCATCTAGCTAACCGTTCCTCAAATATATCATAACAGGGGATAAAAAATAGGTTACATATGACAATGCTCTACGCAAAATCAGTGAACTGACAAAGATAAATCTCCACAAACGACTGCAACACCTGAACTCCTTGAAAAAGGGTAACGTTGTGAGTGCAGTTGAGTATTATTCATTTAGAGTTCTTAAAACACAACATAATACTACACGCACATTTATATGTCAAACAAATGCAACATGTCCATAAGGTTTGGTCAAAAAGCACTCTTTGCTCGTCAATGGGTAGAATTCTGTTCTCTTCCATAAACAAGGTAACATAGAGCAAGAATACCGCAGAGAAGATGTTTGGTCTGTTCTGTCCCAGCAGCCATATGTACATGACTTTGCACTAACCGATTACGATCTATTTTTGATCGCTGCAGAACGATTTGAGGAGGAAATGTTTCTCTGATTCAAGAATCAATCGCAAACATTTTCACATCAAAACCTGCAGATTTTAATCAAACGTTATCGAAGCGCTGTCTGATAAATGGCAATAACTCAATGCAAATAATGGTGAATATATAATTAAATGAAATTTAATTGTACTTTATTTTTTTGAATAATGAAGTTGATAAGAAGAATGGAAATTATTTATGACTCCGCTTCATAGAATAAACCGTTGAGGAATAGCATTCCCATCTTAATTGTATTTATCAAAACAATCTTTTTTAATTATTTCACCCCAAGAAAGGCAGTAAATCCACTTAGAGACAAGGAGTTACTGAGTGTGAAAGAATAAGAAAAAGGAAAGCTTTATTAAAGAGTGAGCTCAATAAAAGCAGAGAAATCAAGAAGACATTAGATAATGATTGATATTGAATTTAAAGTTGGCTGCAAAGAAAGAAGCCAGGAGAGATTTCCACGTGTGATGAGTTTGATAAAAGAAAATGATAGCATAGAATTTACGGTTACATCTAGCCAATTCAACTGTAAAAGACAAGTTTTAGCTGATCATCTAGTAGTGTGCCTACTCGGTAACATAGAGTAAAGTTCATCAGAACAATTACCATGAAAATATTTATGGAAAATGCACAGGGCAGTGGTAAATTGACTGAGGCTGGAATGCCAGATCAGGACTAGTGATACTGCAGATTCTTTTTTAGATTTCAAGAATCTCTAAATATATAGCAGGTGCACCAGACAATATTCTAAGCATGGGAAAATGGTAGACTTGTAAATATGTTAAGTAGATTCTGTAGAGAAAAATTGTCTAGATCGTCTTAGGAAACTAAATGTCTTAGCAAGAGACCGAGCATTCCACTTGATATAATCTTTCCACTTCATGTCAGCAGAGGACCACGCGCCCGAGAAAGAGCAACGAGTCACTCTCCTAGGGGTTAGCATCAGCCATGCTGATGGAAGGCAGGAAGGGGTCTCTCAGATCATTAATAGAAAGACGTTTTCGACCAGGCTACCTCCCAGACAATGCAGATATAATCCAATACAATTTAGAGTATTTGAAAAGGAGCCTTCATATGTGTTGAGCAAAATACTTTGTTCGTGTTCAGCAATCTTCCGAGGAACTTTTAGAATTCTTAAATTTAAGTTTTTATCTTTATGTTCCTGAAATGCTTACGTATTGACATTTTTATCTGCGTGACATACAGCAAGCTACTAGGAAGACCAATGCAAGTAACAGAGACGAAGTTTTAGTGTCAAGGAATGTTGGCAGAAGTTCATCGCAGAATTTCTGACAGAATTCTATTAAAATATGAAAATATTTTTTATGGCTTTTTTCAGTTTTAAGCAGTGTGAGGGTTTTTAGTGTCACCAACAATAGAAAAATCTGACAAAAATGACATAAACTGTAGGTTATTGAGGCTGGTGATGAAACGGTCTCTCGACATCGACTTCTTCAAAATGGGATCGACTGTGTTGATATGTGTTCAAACTCCAGTGTCATCTGCGACACTTTATTCCTATATAACACACTCTACCCTTTGCGATGTCTTCTCCTGAAGTCTATACGTCTTCAGCTTCGGTTCATTAGTTAGAAATTCTGCTAATATTCAGTTTCTTTTCCATAAACCCTTGGTTCAACAATTTCTGATGGCGTGGCTACGTTAAACGTGTCATACAGAATGTCCATGGGTATCTCTTTTCGAGAAATTTTTGAATCAGGGAATTTAGGTTTTAACTGATTAAGATGTCGCTTATTTTCTCACCTTTGTCCCTATACCATGTATGTCATTTTACCGATCCGTTTTTATATAGCGCCATCTTTCCAGAATTCCGGCACTTGCTAGTTTTTTTATGATTACTGTTATGATCCAGGTTGAGACTACCTTGCTGCTGTCATGCAGGCCGCCCGATTCGAACCCGACTTCTGCCGCTGGATTAGCCTCCTGTACCGCCCCCCTCCAGTGTCGTGGTACAGGAAGCTGTCGGGCGATTTTGCGCTGTCTAGGTCGGTTCGTCAGGGTTGTCCACTGTTGCCCCTACTTTATGCTTTGGCGTTGGAGACGCTCCTACGTCGGCTGAGGGACAGAGCGTGCAGTCCGGCCCTACGTGGAATTGCCGTTCCTGGAGGGGCTCGAGCCAGGGTTTCTGCTTACGCCGATGACGTAACAGCTTTCGTGTCGTCCCGCAGTGACATTGAGGCGGTACTGAAGGCGCTTGACCGGTACGGAAAAGTGACAGGGGCAAGATTAACCGCGACAAATCGTCCGGCTTGCGGTTAGGTGCCTGGAAGGGGGTCGATCTTCCGGGCCGCTACGGTTGCACGGACATTCCTGTCTGCATTCTTGGAGTGTGGTTTGGACCCGACCTCCAGCTGGAGAAAAGTTGGTTTGAAGTACGAGCAAAGGTCGATGCTGCCGGTCAGACTTGGCGTCGACGGTGTTTGTCCGTGAACGGCAGGGCGGAGTGTGTGCTACATATATTTTCCCTCTTGTTCTTTATCGATTGTCCGTATTTTATGGAGGAGACGCGGGAATCGGGTCGACAGACGAGTCTGTGCACAACGTTCGTGTAATGGGGGCTAGGAATACCACACTTAGAGAGCCACAAACTCGCCTCGAGATTGGCATTCCTACGCCGCGCATTGACAGGAGATACGATTATGGCGGGGATTTTTAGGGACGCGTTCCCTCGCCTTACTGTTAATCCCCCAACTCGTCGGTTGAGCGCCACCGTAAGCTCCGAAACCACCGGATTTCCTTCGCGAGTGTCGACTTGTCGGAGGACGAGTTTCGCTCTTACTGGTCTTGGGTGCCAGCGGCGGATTACCTCAGTAACCCTGAGTTTTCGCTTACCTGGCGACTGGCTCGGAATCGGCTGTCTCTCAATGACAAGGCCTTCATATGGGGCTTGGCGGATTTGCTAGACTATGAACGCTTTGGTCTTGGTCTAGAAGAAACGGCCTCGTATGCCTTCTACCATTGCCCCCGGGTCCGCCTCTTATTGGACCATGTCGTCGAGCTGACGGCTCCTCTCGCTCCCGAAATGCTTGTGGCCATTGATCGCGCATACGCGTGTAACAATGTGTCGCCCCCGTATTCCGGGATGAAACGTACGATATTTCTGACGCTGCTGGCTACGGCTCGAATGGTGATTTGGACGACGCGGATGGAGGAAGTCTTGCAAGGCATCTGTCTTTCTCATCAGGATCTGATCCGATTCTTTGAGCATCAACTGAAGATGAAGATCAGAACTGAAAGAAAACGCTTGCATTCGACTGTCTTTAGCGAAAGGTGGGTGAATGAGGCGAGCTTGGTTCGTTTGAACGGGGCTAGATTTTCTCCTTTAGGTCTACCTATGTCACATCGGGGTGGTTGCCTGTGGAGCCCTCCCCTTGGTTAGGTTAGACTAGCCTTATGTACCTAATTATTGTAAGTAAGTGTTGTTCCCTGTCTGTCACCGGTTACATCTTTGGTTATGATACAGGTTGAGATTCCCAACCTCCCCAGTTTGTTTTTGACCCCCTTGATTTTGTCCAATGGGCAGAATACAGCGGCCTCTCTGTTTTGGGGGTTGGGCGGGTCCTACTAACATCAGTTATGTTTAGTTTGCTTTGTGTTGATTTTTAGTTTATTATTAGGTTAATCTCCCTCCCCTCTCATTCTTCATGATAAGATTTGTATGCATTATTTATTATCATTAAAATTTATATGTCATGCGGTGCGTTTTGTATGTCCCCTCTTAAGAGAATGCGGTATTGTGGTGTATGGAGGATTGGGTGGTGACGAGCGAGTTTTTATGGTGAATGTGAAAATTGTAATGAGTGAATGGGTCGTGAATCAGATTAGCTAGGTATAGGATAGTTAGTGTCGACCAGCCTCAACCCCTCCCCATTTTAGGCCATGTGCCACAATTGTATTTTTGATACAATAAATATTGTTTTTTTGTGATTACTGTTTTTTGCAATGTCGCGGTGCGTAGCACGACGCTTTCAAGGAGGAGGCCTGATTAACGTAGAATCAGGTCGGTGTTGCTGTTGGAGCCAATATGATGCGAAACCCGAAATCGGCGATGAGAACAGTGCATCACTGAAGACCACCCTTGATGCATCTAAAATGTATGATTTAACTAAAAACGCTGGTATTAACAGTGACGACTGGGAACAGGCCAGTTGGCAACCAGGAAATAGACCAGGTGACGATTGGAGAGACAATTGGCATCCCGGAAAGACGAGTAGTGGGGCAAGTTGGGTTAGCTACCCAAATTGCATGCTCTACGAGGAGCAACCCCAAAATGCTACGACGTACCCAAGTGCATCATACCTTGGGGGTATCCAAAGAGGGGAAAGGAAGAGATCCCCAACAGGACGGATTTAAAGGAATCGATCAGAAATGACCAATCAGATTTGAACAGATGCATATGCAGGAAGACTTGCAAGAATCAGCGCGGCTTAAAGATATATCAAAGCTGGATGAAATGCCTCGAGGGGGGAAACTGAGAGCAACGTGCAGGTACAAGCTCTGGTAAAACGGAGGAGGTGCAGAAACAGTAGGCATACCACAGCTTCGGTTCAATAGTTAGAAATTCTGCTAACATTCTGTTTATTTTCCATAAACCCTTGGTTCAACAATTTCTGATGGTGTATCTACGTTAAACGTGTCATACAGAATGTCCATGGGTACCTCTTTTCGAGAAATTTTTAAATCAGTGAATTTACGTTTTAACTGACTAAGTTGTCGCTTATGTTCTCACCTTTGTCCCTATACCATATATGTCATTTTACCGATCCGTTTTTATATAGTGCCATATTTCCAGAATTCATATTCGCGTTGATACATTTTAAAAATACCTTATCTCTAGGTTTGTAGTATCTACTTGAATTGTTATTTCTTAATGTTCTCGCTTTGCGTTCTGGTAATAACTTATTGAAAACGGACTTAATCCTCATGGCGAGCATCAACTCTGCAGGTGATATTCCATCACGGTATTTGGGTTTGGTGTTATTCTGTAAAAACTCAGAAATTGCTGAAACATTAATTCATCTAACTGCTCTGCCCCCGACATTTTTAGTGCCCTTTTAAACGTATCGACAGACCGTTCCATTTGTCAGTTTTATCTTGCATGATAAAAGGAATTGTAACGTTCTATTTCCAATGATTTGCAAAAAGACTTAAATTCACTAGACGTGAAATGAGTCCCGTTATCTGAAACGATAGAGTCAGGAACAGTGAACCTTGCTAAAATCTCGTGTAGGAAATTTATCGTTACCGCAGTAGTCGGTCCTCTAAATTTTAATATTTCTGGTCATTTAGTACAAATATCGACGACCACTAGATAGTATGCTCCGTTTGACGGTCTTGCGAAGTCTATACGAATTCTGGACTGTGGCATATCGGTCTTCGGCCGAGGTTGAATTTTGATAGGCGGTGACTTCGCTGCCAGAGAACAACCGCTGCATGATTTTACTAAGTTTTCGAAATTCTTATCCATTTTTGGCCAGTAAGTATAACATATCATTAAGGATTTAGCTTCTTTCAGCTGTATTTAATAATCTTGAAGCATGAGCTATTGGTTTAGTTTTTACGTCCTCGTATTTGTGTAGGATCACTGCTCCAATACTCCAATCAATAATACTTGATGTAGTCAAATTTTAGTTTATACGCGCTGTTTCTTTTGCATAATAATAGTTTTTTGTGTTTTCTTTGCAGTGAGTGATATATAGCTTTTTGGGTAATATCTTCTAATATTTTTAATGTTAACCGTTTTAATTTACATATTTGTAATGTAATGATGGATATGTGCAAAAGTTGCACCAAATCTCAATAAGTGACAAGTTACCCTACGAGATAAAGTTGTACATTTGAGGCCAATGTAAGTATTTCATGATTTGGAATTATTAAGAAAACCTGAACTTTGAACAGTTTGTTCGCAGTTTTTATACGCATAAATATTTTATTGAAAAATTGAAAAAAAATACAACAAAACATTTAAAAGAGTGCTTTTGGTTGAATTTTGAAAAAAAAGTCTCTTACCATATTAAGTGGGTGGATATAGAGTGTGAGAGGGTATATATATATATATATATATATATATATATATATATATAGAGAGAGAGATAGATAGATAGAGAAAGAGGGCGATGGTGTTGGTAGAGATAGAGAGATTTAACGATATAAGTGAGGATACACACACACTCAACAGACACACATATACATATATATATATATATATATATATATATATATATATATATATATATATATATATATGAGAAGAAAGATAAAGAGGAAGGAGATAGATACAGAGAGAGAGAGAGATGAGAGAGAGAGAGTGAGAGAGATATGAGTGAGAGCTATTTTGTTTAATTTTCGATAGGATAATTTTCTGATTTCTCAGGGATATTTGAATATAAATTGTCCACTGTGTCAGCATTTGAGCTTTCACATATTTTTATCAGAGTTTTACTTTGGTGTAGAGAGGGATGTCTTTATGTTAGGGACCTCCACTGAATTTTCGATACCTAAGGTTTAAAGTTAATTTTTTAAAATGAAAAATCGTTTTTGAAGATTTAATTTTAGCTTTAATTTTAAGTTAAATGAGTATAATTACTATTTCCAGTAAGTAGACTATTTTGGTGTATTTTAAATAAAAATGTTATATTTTAGAATCTCAGCTTTTCGGCCGAATTACGAAAATTTTCTTAAAAGCAGCTATATTCTTAATTTTAAGAAATTTGTAAACAAATCAAAATTATCGACATTTAAAAATCTTCCAAAAATAAAATAATATATTTGTGACACGTTATTTGAGAAAATTAGCAAATTTAAATTTACATTTCATCTTATTTGAAACAAATATTACTTACTTATAGCATGAAATATATAGCATACACTCTTTTCTTAAGAACGGTTCTTTTTTTTATCATGTCTTTATTGACGTTATCGACGTCACCGATAAGTTACGAGGTGATGACAGTATGGATGACCAAAATTGACATAAATTTATGAAGTCTAAGTGAACGCATTTTTTTAATTTTTAACTATCTATTAATTTTTACAAATTAACATATTTTTTCAGCAATTA